>JWPT01000063.1:0-324265 GCA_000812245.1 Onygena corvina | reverse complement strand
AAAAGGCTGCTTGGGCGTGTCGGTATGTAAAATTGTAAAAATACGCGTTATGGCCGATTGTAACGCATAGTCCGCCGTACGTGGATCCGCCGTTCCGAGGCCGCATCAACCTTGATTTCCGTCATTGTTTTACTTCCACTTCGTACTTCCAATCAATCCCCAGCGATGGGATGCTATCCTACAGCTCGTCAATAATCTCCATTTCTACTCCGTACGTCTATTGTGTCAGCAAAGAAGCAGCAGTTTCACTGGGAAGCAACATGACCCCCTATTTTCAGTGTAAAGTTTCCTAATAGGGCTTACCTGAGAATGAAGATGTTCGGACTATGTATCTGTTGGGTCCAAGAGTGAGTGCTGCCCATTCGGATGAGGATGTGAGCAGGCTATTCGACGAGATTCGTTGGCGCTTGTGGAGGCGCCCAAGAAAGAGCAGGGCTAGTTATCATGCTCGTGCAGCCATTCAGCCTTCAAATTATCTGCTCAGTCCGCTTCCGCACAGGTAGCTTCAGTGCATCTGCACAACATCTTTGGGAGAAACATACTTCATCTTCTCCGATATCAGTAACTCAAGACGCAAGGAGAGATGGAGGACGAAGAGGCTCAGCAAGAGGTCGATTTCAACCCCACCGCCTGCGCTGAGCTATACAACCACCTTATCCGCATCGGATTCCACGGCAGCAATCGAGCGCAGAAAGGCGACTACATTCGAACCAACTGGTTCGAGGTATGGAAGACGGACCCTCAGGTTTCACAGTGTCGCGAGAGGTTTCAGCAGCCCTTCATCGAGTTCCTGGAGCAGATTGAGCTCGTGGTCGAGAGCGACGGCTCCGCCCCAGCACGAGATGTTCTAATTTACCATCTCCAGTCAATATTACCGCCGGAGGCCATTAATTATCCTGACTTCGATGTTGAGTGGCTACGGGAATACATCGACTGCTGCTATCTATTTCCCAACAATCTTGATGGTATGGACGGACTTGGTGTGGTGATTGAATTAGAGAACCTGATGGTGCAATACATACCGAATATGGAAGACTATGATATCGAGGAGAATGAAGATATTAGTTGGTACTCGCTCCTAGAATTTCTGGAGATGCTCGTTCAGAGCGTTGAAGTTGGACAATATATACCTGTTCCATATAACCAGAAGCTTCAGTGTAGAACAGCCCCATACATCTCTGGCTGGAAATGCGTTCCATGGACCGACTATACTCTGGAAACGACACTGGAGGCATGGGAACAGCTGATTGATACTATCGAAACCCGGCTTCCTAACCCACCTTCTCAACGAATTTCCCGACCGCAAACGTTAGCTACGGAGAATGATATACCTTCATATACAGACGGCTTTTCTCGTGCATTTCTACTTCGCGCATCGAAGCCTTCCTTCGAATTTATTGCTCCTGGTTTGTCAGTCTACAGCTCAGATGCCCCGCCACCGCCAATTCCTACAAAGGACGACGGAAATGAGTTTCTCATGTATGACGTGCAAGGCGTATTTACCTATGTCTATCACGACCCCATTGTCTTATTCCCTTTCAAAGAGGAAGTGAGAGAAGATTTTTCTGGGCTCTGGATCCTGCCAGAACAGGATTGGGCAGATACCTTTGAATTAGTCCTCCCATGTAAGGCTGATATCCATCTCACGTCGAATCCCCGGTCAACATCCCGTACCTCTTTGTTTCAGGCCGAACTATGTCCATTTTACGGGCGACACCGTTCACGCCTTGTGGATGTATTCTCGTTCTGGGAGTGTTTGATAACGGAAGGGGTGTGGACCGTTGGAGCCGAAGGTGTCGAAGGCGGGAAAGGCTTCTACGAACAAGTAGAAGAAAGCGATAAACGAGACTTTTTTTATCCCGAGACTTGCTGCCACGGAATACCGGACGAGTGATCGAGCTCGGTTTCATTCTATGAACAGGTCGTTTCCCGTTTTTTTTTGGATGAAGTCCCATTCAGCTGTTGTATTTAGACCGTATAATTAAGTAGACTGAGCTGTTTCTGCTGCCTAATGAAGATGATGCATACTCAAGTAACCAGCTGGATAGAAATCTGCCGTACTTTGTCAATAATTGCCGATATAAAGGTGGAGCGGGAGTAGCAGCTCAACGACGCCAAGAAGCCGCACTCAAAACGCGAGTCTGGGATGGAGAAGTCAACTGTAACAACCAGCACGATCGGCCGACAGAGAAATGGCACCTCTGATTGAATCCTGGCCGGCGACCGAGCTACCGGAGCGTCTACAGACCTACCAGCTAGGCTACAAGACCAAGGCTCGTAAAGGCGGCCACATTGACCTCACGAAATGCCCACTCTACGAACTGACGCAGTACTCCTGCAATCCACCTGATGCCGCACCTCCAGGGCCAGGTGTGTTTCGATGCACTACTTTCACGAGACTCTTCCGCAGGTAAATAGGTTTTCTACTGTCTTGCAAGGCACTGGTCCGGGTGTTATACTGACGGACGGCCGATCGTTGTAGATGTGCGAATGGAGTCAACGCGGAGACGACGGCATGGGAGGGAAGACGAGATAGGAAGCATAAGTGAGGCGTGAATTGCAGGCTATGCGCATACTGCTATATACAAAGGCCATTGGCCATTACATTGATAGTTATGGTGAGGTTGAAGGCTCGTACACCTGATCCCAGCAGGTGAAAGAATTTGTGGAAGAATGGCCCAGCCTGGAAGCCTCAAACGGGTAAATCTTTATTCAGCGTCCACTGTGCCGCTGTTCACCCACTCTCCTGTCCGCTGGGGTTCAGTGTGGGTGTTCGGGACCGCCATCTTCCGCCAGTAGACCCGGCTACTGTTGACGATGGGACCTAGGTCTACCCCGTTCGCCGAAGGGTGCGATTTGATCAACGCTTTAAGGGTCTTTTCAAACATACTGTCCATACTCTCGTTCTTACGACCCCAAAGACTCTTCTCTCGTTGTCCTCGCGTGCTGGCCTGGCTATCCCTCGAGGCACGCGTGAGTTTACGCAAAGCCTCCTCACCCAGTCTACCTTCCTCGATTGCCTGTTCTCGGATCTTTTCTGGATTCGTCTCTCGTTTGGTGGCAAAGACCGGCGTTTCCTGGTACGTGTGTTTGCTTGGGAAACGGGGAAAGTTCGGAGGAATATATGCGATTCGCGTTTTGAAGTCGTTGGGGGCGGCATTCAGTTCCGGTCCGAGGAAGGCATAATCGCGCGTTGGGATGGGTTCGTCTTCATCTTTGTCCGTTTCGGGAGGAGGAGTGAGGAGCGATGTCTTCTTTGCAGGAGATGGAATTCGTGGGGCCGGTACAGCGCGAGGGAATGCCTTCAGGTGTGGACGCAGCGAATCCACGGGTATTAGGTGGTAGCGGAGGGCGTGTTCAAAGTCTTGTGGTATAGGCTGAACTCTCCGACTCGACGTCATGGAGTGCCGTACGTATGATAGGAAATGAAGTATGTCTGAAGCGAGTCCCCTTGGTCAGCAAGTCTAGTAGTGTGATACGTAGATGATCTACTCTATCCATACTTTCTTCCACGTTGTTCCTGAAGCTGTCCAGCACGACAGGCTCCACCGAATCAAAGCCAACGTCACTCAATATTCTTCCTATAGATGCATTGAGCTGCGCATCTACGGACGTGCTCTCATTCGGTATTTCGGTGCCCGATGCGCCAAATGATGGCGGATCTTGCAGACGATGATAGCGACGGTAAGTCTGGCGCTGTCTCTTCACCGGAAAGATATCCTCTGGCTCTGGAGACGCCCGTTTCGCAGGATGCTGGGAAGGGAGAGGCGCTTGTGGCAGGCCGGTGAGGTCCATGTGAGCGCTCAGGCGACAGAGAGTGGGAACTAGAAGCTTTGATATCGTATATTCGAGGCTCTTTGAGTCTATGACTCCCAGCAAAGAACGCCTCTCTCGCCTTGTTGAGCGTTAAGTAAATGGGTGATGCGATGCGAACCAGTTTTGCGCATGTGTTGTCGTGGTATCGTGAACGGACTCGATGATGATGACCTCCCGTGCGCTCCCTCAGATAGCCAGCTGCAGTATAGTCGTCCCTCGTCCGCGCGTCCTTGCTGCGTCTTCTGTCTCCGTCTGCTTCACGGTCTGCGGCTTCAAGCTCCAAGTTGTTGTGTTGTCGGTTCGACGGGGAAGTACCCAGCCACGTGACGCTCTCCCAAAACTCCAACGACGTCGAACTTCCGGCCTGAATCGCACTCACAAACGCCCTCCACAAGCAACTTCACTCCCCACCGTCGGTCTCGCCCTCTGACCCTCGTTCTCTCCTCGCAAAAAATGGCCGGCGCCACTGCCATGAAACCAATCGCTGGTGTAAGTGAATTCTCCGTTGTTTCCGGGCGTCACAGTGATGGCGATGATGCTCCTCTCTCACATAGAGGCCTGCGCCCTCCCTCTCGTCCATTGCTAGATGCTAATCCTGTTGTTCGTCTCTTAGATGCTCCGTCGGGGCCTAGTCCTTGACCTCAGCACTGCCATGGGTAAGTCTGGAATCCGCGCGTTAACTGGATAGGAAAGGCTGGACTTCCCGGGAATCCATCCAGCAATCCAATGGCCAGCATCTCGTGTGGCTACATGTCGGCATATCCTTCGGAGAGCTATTGCTAACAGCTAGCCAATTGCAGGTCTCGGAGTCACTTCCGGCTACTTCTGGTGGTACGGTATGTAGTGTCATCTTTCCGACCACACCGCGCGCAAGGACACACTTGTTTCTAACCAAATGTATTCAGGCTATCACCTTCCTCGTGTCCGTGCCCGTGACAACTACTACACTCGCCTTGAGGCTCAGCGTGCCGAAGAGCTTTCTTAAACGAACATGTCTTGACCCTTTCCCATCCCAACTATACACGGAATCTTCGGTCTTCGTTCCGCCTTTTCTTTAATGAATATCATCCGGCTTGTCCTGTCAATCGTTAGAAGGACGCAAACCTGAATCGGCTGCATCGGCTAAACCTTCGAGTCGATACCGGAGTTCAATAGAGAATCAATTGGATTGTGTATTGTATACTGTATATAAGACAAGTTTTAAAATCAACAACAGCTTGTCAGAATGCATATTTAATTCGTTAACCGACTTTCTCTTTATCTTTACTAGTTGTTTACCTAAAGCCGGTGAACAAAGTGGGTGACAAGTATATGCAACATCTACTGGGTTAATGTCCCGTGTCTTGCTACATCGAGAATTTATGCCGATCATGGACGTACAAGTGGAGGGCATCATGATGGGCAGCTACTTAGAGTAAGTATTGTCTGTGCCAGTTTAGTTAGAGAGGGGAGGATGTAGTAAATTATAATAATATCGTTATGGAGAGTGTATATTGCCGCCGCATTTATTTGACTGGTGAGTCTTCACCGCGTTACACGATCATAATGTATATTCTTGATGGAGCCACCGCCCATAGCCGTCCTCACGTTCCGCTTGAAGCCTTCGTGATTGAGTCGTAGATCCTCCGCAGCCTCTTTGTTAAGGGGGTCAGATGCATTCGGTTCGAGGAAGAGGAACTACACAACTCGTCAGCATGTACCGCTTTGAGCTAGGTAATAGGATAGCTTTGAAATTGGATGGCAATACCTGTAGTCCAACTATGACAGCGTTCAGATTCAGGACCGGTTTCCAGTCCTCTCTGAGAATATTTAAACACACATTCCCCTCTAGATCAATGTTGGGATGATATATCTTTTGCTGGCCCTTGACCTTTGGTGGGTCATGAGGGAAGTTCTGGTTGATGGCGAAGGTGAAAGTGAAAGTTCCACCTCGGTACATGCCCTCATCCGGTTCGATAGTGAGAATGAAGTTAAGAATGTCGTCGGGATTAGGAAAGGTCATTTTCATCGTGCTGCCGAGGGAGAGCTCAGCAAGATCTATATGCAACCGCGTGTGTCAGTACAGGACATCGTAGCAGCTGCGAGCTAAGGAGAAGCCAGGGGTAGACGTACCACGCTGCACCCGGAGCTGAGAAGCCGTGACCTTCTTCTTTCTTTTTGTTTCCACCGCCGCGTCGCCGGTTTCTGCATTTTCGGCCTGCTGTTGCTTTTGTTTCTGTTGCAAGTTAGTCTCGTTTTTGACATAATATTATCTTACGGAGCAGATAAAGGTACCATAGACCATATCTTCAACATTTTGAACGACCGATGGACTGGCACAACTTATGCAGATGTATAAGGCCTACGAGCCCCTAGCTAGACGTCGTAGATCTAGGAGCAAATAAGAGCGACTGCTAGGCTACGAGCCGTTTTATTGGATGTAAATCTGCGAAGCGGCGGTGCTAGTAGTATAAGAATACTGAAGTCGAGCGGGTGGGTTTCTTCTTCTGGTGGTGAAAGATGGGCGCGTGTAGGTTTTGGGTAGCAATGTTATTTTTCACTGGTTATCTGTAGCACATACTCGATAAGTTAGCTGATAAGAGACACAAGGAACGATTTAAACCCAGAGTGCATCTTGCGAAATACAAGGTACGAGCCACAATGTGGATTCTAGTACGTATGACGGACATGGAGAAGAAGGGTGGGATTACCGATAAGCTGACTATAGAGAGAGAGAGACAAGACGAGCACCGCGAAACGCCTGCTGATAAGATGCAAAGATATGGTAGTAAACGACGACTAGACGTAAATTTATAGCACTGCAGCTGGAAATAATTACGCTTGTATGTGTTTAGTCAAAGGCGAACAAGATGCGGAGGGTCAAAATGTTGCATTTGCGTGTTGTAAGGCGGGCGGAGAAGATAAGGATGCACGTGACTGGCTATCGCGCTTTGGAAGAGACGGTAGATGGCAGGGAATACGGACGAAGATGTCTAAGGGACCGCACGATGCAGTTAGGCCTATCTCACATAGTTCACATTAAACCAGACTAGACGTGGACGAGCTGCCAAAAAAATCGTGTGTGGAGGGAGTTTAGGGCGGGACAGGAGGTGCATAAAAACAGAGGTGTTCATCTAAAGTACAAGACATATACCCAGCCCCGTGCGGTGGTTGCCATTGAGTCGGCTGGGTAGGTGGGAAGAAAACAGGAAGGAAAATATCAGATGAGACGAACAAAGATTATTAGAAAACAAAAAGAAAAAGGAAATTGTATTTGATGAAAGACGAGTAGGAAAGGCATAAAGGTCTGAATCGAGGTCGCAGAGGAGACGACTCTACTATCTTCGTGCAAAGCAGCACATAATGCCGGATTTACCAAGGAACCAACATGCTCCAATGAATCGGATGAGCGAGAGAGCTGCAGTTGCCCACAGGAGGGACTGGAAGAAACGACTGGTACGATCGGTAGCTCGCGACTGGGAGGGATACGCGTCAGCTGTGCATCTAAAAAGTTGTAGGGGTAAAAACAAAGTGGAAGACGAGAACGTACCGTGAATCCAAGCGCCGTGAGCTTATCACTAGTGATGGCAACTGCCAAAATGGCATTCGAGAAAAGCCAGGAGGACACCAATCGCGTACGGAAACTTTTGTATGAATCCTCCAGGGTCTTCTTTTCTTCGTTCTTGGGCTCGACGTATGGCGTCAGGGCACGCTTCACAGTGCTTTCAAACTGGCTGTCAATATCCGCCTGCGGCTTGTCGACTTCTTCGATCGTGGCAGACTTGCCGTCTTCCTTCGTCGTCTGGACGGAGGGCAGGGCGTCGGCCTTGTCGGATCCCTTGGTACCCCAGGACACATCGTGCCAGTTGCTGAAGGCGTACACCATGAGAATGTTGATGTACGAGGACATGATGAGCAGGTAGGCCGGGAAAGAAGTGAACATGTGCCATGGGTCGCAGTACATGAAGGAGGCGAGGAAGTAGAGACCGAATGTTGCAGCGAGAGCGATAACGATGATACCCGGTCCGTCTGAACCGAAGAATGATTTCACAAACTCGCCAACGCCCTTGTCAGTTGTGAAGGATAGGGCCGAGTCAGAGCTGAAGGCGCGGACAACGAGGTACATGGAGAGAATGATGATGTACAGCTGGATGATACCGAAGAGGACGAACGATGTTATGTAGGAGTGTTTGGAGCTGGGAGATTGGATGTTAGTTCAGATGCTGGTTCGGGAGTGTTGAAGTTCGATTGGCGAGACATACCCCTTTGGTCTGTTTCCGAGAGCCAAAATGAACTGCAATAGCAGGAAACCCAGATACGCGTATTTTAGAAGAGTGTTCACGATGGGAGTGACCGTGTTGCCGAACGGGAAGGCTCTCTGTTTACTCGTGGGATCAGGGTTGCCGACAAGGTCCATGATAACGGAGGTAGTAAGCCAGTAAGAAGCTGCAGGGAGTCATGTTAGCTCGGCTTGGGCGCACATTGGAGGGATACTCACCGAGAGCAAACCAGGTCATGAAAACAGTGAAGGTGTTGTAAAGCATTTGAATATGGAAGAAGAACATGCGGAGAATGTTGTGGCCACTCTTGTACATTCTGCCGAAGTGCATGAGGGCGTAGATACTGGCAGCAAAAGAACCGTTGAGCCATCGACGACGCTGGCCGATGAACTCGGGCGCTCCCTCGGGCACATCGGTTTCACCCTTGGACGCCTTGACGTAGGTAAGATGCCATTTGGAACCGGCCTTAGCCACAAGCTCGAAACACAGGATACGATCTTCGGCCAAGAACATGTTCTTCTTGAAGATGTTCATGCCCTCGATACCCTTGGGGCCGAGCTGCTTGGACAGGGTGTGGTCACCGTGGAAGTACTGTTCGAGCGGACGGCCCATGATGGCGCGGAAGCGGTAGGCCGAAAAGGCACCGGGCAAGACGCTGACGTAGCCGAAGGAGCTCTCGAGCGGCTTGTCGAGAATGTTACTGATCTTGTACTCGAAGTTCTGGGCGGCGACGAGAGGGTTGATGAGGTTCTTCCACCCCTTACCCAACATAGCGTGGATCTCACCGCAGGAACCGCCGAGATCCTTGTCGTTGTAGAAGGCCTCCCAGAGGGCGAGCAGCGACTTGGGGCCTGGCTTGGTACCGGCATCGAGCAGGATACAGATTTCGGGGTTAAGGATGCGGCCGAAGGCGTTGAAGAGCCATCTGTGGGAGTTGATCTTCTTGCTGTTCTTCTGCTTGAGGCAGAATAGCATCTGCACAGGCGGGAGGGTGGACGGGCTGTCGTCGTGTGGACGGATAAGCTGCTGATTCGAAGTCACCGACAGCTGGGTGGTATATTCAAACTGTTTGGAGTTAGCATTGAAAAGGTTGTCCTGGTAGAGGACTCCTAGGAAATATCAAGACGTACAATGTGGGCAACGGTCTCCTTGCCGTCGACATCTTTTTTCATGACGCCGTCCTGGTAGATGCCAACGGTGGCCAGGAGATCGAGGGTGTCCTTGTCGCAGGGGTCGAGGCCATCAAAGATGAGGGCAACGACGATCTTCTGCCAGGCGGGACCGCCCTTGTTCCAGAACTCAGACTTCTTCAGATTGACGATGTCTCTGATGTTCTGCATGACACCGTGCAGGGTGCGAGCAGTCAGCACCTTGTCTTCGTTGTAGTAGGTGATGGCGATGAGCAGCTCGGTGTGACGGTTGTACATGGCCGGACGCAGGTTATAGCCATTGTGCAGGGTGAACTCGTTGGGATCGCATGTTGCAGCGGTGTCTCGGGGCAGGTCAGTTTGCGTTTCACGCGTAAAACTGGAGGAAGGACTTACATCGCATGTGGGTGAACTCCTCGCTGCCGCCCTCGAGGTCGTTGCGGTACTTGGCCTGGACGGCGTTCTGGATGGCGCTGGGCACGGGATAGTCGATGCTGAGGACGGAGCCCTGGACCAGCTTGACCTTCCTGGTGGCATAGCGGCGCAGGTTGCCCTGCTGGGGCGCCTGTCGCTGGCGCCAGGCCTCGGTGGAGGAGGTCTCGCTGCGGGTGTAGGGCGAGGGGACGCGTCCGGGCACGCCGAAGCCGACGGCCGGGTTGGCCATATGGTCTGGGGGATACTGGGCCATGTTGGGGGCATCGGTCGAGTAGGTCTCAGTCAGACTGTACTTGGAGGACGGGCGGACGGGCGAGTGGCCGCGTTGCTGGGGGTCGTCGAAGGGGCCGCCGTAGGGACCCTGGTTCTGGTTGAGGAGCGAGCGAGAAGACTCGTCCTCCTGCGGCAGATGGTATTGCTAAAGAGTACGTCAGCTTGTCTTGTTGTTATATTGTGTGTTGATATATTGTCCTGTTGACCCTTATTGACCCTTTATGGTGAAACAGTGAATGGACAGGGATAGGATAGGGAGCGTCCCTTTTTCTCGCAGCCGACTTACACTGGCGGAGGGCGTCACGTCCTGCAGCCGGTGGCTTTCATTGTAGCCGCCGGGGGAGCTGGGGCCGGGATAGGCCATGGTAACGAGCGCGAAGACCGCTGAAGATGTACTGTTATGTTCCTTTTCGTGGCGTTATTTGTTGGTTATGGTGGTGATGCAGGCTAGCCGCAGGAGTTGGTAGGCCGTGAAAATTGCGAGATTGACCGCGTTTTAGGAGCAGTCTCTCAAGGAAGCGTCCGCGAGCGTCCAGCAGCGGGACAGCCTGGCAGAAGGTGAGATATCGTCGGAGTCGTAGAGGTCGTGGTCGTTGCTGGCGGGCTGGCGGTCACACGCAGCTGGCCGGGTCACAGGAGAGGGCGGCCCAGCGGACGGCAGAACGAGCAGCGAGAGACAGTCCAAAGCGACCGAGATCTAGAGACCAAAGGCAGGAAGTCCAAAGTCGCAGCGAGAGAGCGAGAGACGAGAGCGAGACGAGAGGAAGACGGTCGTCTTTTTTTTCCAGCGTCGAGATGGCCCAGCGCTTGTTCGTCTTTTTTCAGCCCCCTGAGCAGGTCCGGCGCGCGATGTCGAGGTACTTCGGCCGCCCGCAAATTTTGGTGAGACTCAAGGTACCTCCCCATAGCCCCGGGGTGGAACAACATAGCCCGGCTGACTCAGACACCTGAAACAGCGCAATATTACTGCTGTTCTTCCTCATCCTGCTGCTGCTGCTGCTCTTCTAGTCATCTTCATGCTGCTACTGCTCCTCTGCTACTACTACTACTACTTCTGCTACCTACTACTACTACTACTCTACCACTGCCTGCTATGCTACTCTTCTGCTCTACTGTCGCTGTCTCTCGCGGCTCTTACATAATCCCCGAGTCGGCTAAAAATAGATCTACCTCGGCCCCACTCTGATTGGTCAGCGCCTCGTGGCGTATCGTGTATTCGCTTACGGTATCTGAGTTTGTTTTTGCCTGCTGGTACGTTGGCCTTACGCGACGAGATGAAATACCAGACACACGGCAAGAAGAAGAGCACTATCAAGAGACGACAATGAATGGAAGAGTAGTACGGAGTACTCCAAAGTACTCCGTAGTAAATAGTCCGTACCCAAGAGCGGAAACGAGAACAAGTCTACGGCTCGCTTGTGGGTGGCTTCTCGAGCTGTCCTTAGCGACCTCGAAGTTTGACGACACGATGAGACTAACAGTTCGCTGCTCAGCCGTTCAGCCTTGTCTTCTTCCCCTGCGAGACTAGTACCCAGGGCTAGTCTACCGAGTGGACACCCAGACAGGACTGAGGAAGCTCCCGGTGAGGAATCCTTCAGCGAGCCGCGATGTTCTCAACTTTCTCGACTTCATCTGCTGCTGCATGTTGCTCGTACGGCGTCACTGTGCATCAAACCGTGACCAGCCCAAAACGCCCGGCGTCGATGTCCAATGGACGAAACGCACTCACGGCTCTCGGCACTGTCAGCAAGACCAGAGTAATGGCATGGATGAGCATCTCACGGCCGGACAACAAAATGCCCTCTTGTCCCGCCCAAATACCCGGGCGTCCATCCCGCTGCAGAGAGTCCACCCTCCCAAAGAGTTGATTCCAACAGACCGTGACAATGCAGAGAGAAGTCCTGCCCAACGAGCCCTTCTTCGTCAAGCTGCTGGCTCTGACGCACCAGCTGGGGGACGGACATGTCGCTATCCACGATCCGCGATGCGGCATCAAGGCCACTTATCCTCGCTTCCTGGATGATGTCCTGGCCACCAGAGCAGCTATCAGGCAGGCTGTCCCGCCCGGTCTACTTGACGCGCGCGGCATGGTGTGCGAGGACAGGCCATACTTCATCCTTCTCGCGCCCTGGAGCTATCGCTATTTCGTCGCTTTCTTTGCCATCCTTGCACTGGGCGGGGCTTCCGTGCCGCTAGGTGAGTTGGCGCCAGTCTAGCGGGACGTCTGGTGCATCGGTACTACTCCGCAAAGTAGAAACTCATGCTAATCAACGACAACAGTGCTGAGTGTGTCTGCGGACGAGGCCGGGCGGTTTCTGCGCAAGTCGAAGGCCTGCTGCATGGTCTATGCCCCGGACCAGGACACGAGGTCCAGAGCACTCGAGCTGCAGTCCCAGCTCACGGTCGCAGCAAAGGAGCACTCATCATCCCTGGTGCTGATCCCCATCGTGTCAGGCGCGGAGGGATCCTCCCCACCGGTGCTCCTCCGCGACCTCAACGTCGAGATAGACCAGGACCTCGTCGTCGATCCGACCCGTCCATCCCTGGTCCTAGGAACCTCAGGCAGCACCGGTCCGCCCAAGGGCGTGGTCCTCACCCGCAACTTTCTCAACGTCCCCATGCCCGATGGAGGGCCCGAAGACCTCTTCGCTACGATGGTCACCGCCTTAAACTGGGTTGGGGGCGTCTGGCCGCCCACCCGGCTGCTGCTGAAGGGCACGCGCATCGAGATCTTCGATTGCAGGCCTAACACCCCCGAGACCATCTGGAACCGCTTCCGCCAAGGAGACATTACCTACACCATGATCCACTCGACCATGTGGACGCGCATGATGAAGTACTATCAGGAGAAGATTGCCTGTTTGCCTGAGGCCGAGCGCAGCGAGTATATTCGTGGCATTCGACAGACGAAGCGGGCTATTGCGGGTGCTGTTCCGACGTTTCCATCGGTGCAGCGCTTTTGGAGAGAGATTCTAGGTCGGGGACTGATGAATCTTTACTCTGCCGTTGAACTGGGTGGTGGTGGCTTGCGCACTGACCCGGATGTGAAGACAGATGTCGAGGTTCGGCTCCGAAAGTTTACTGCACCATGTCTCTCCTGTGCTAACTCTTCTACTAGCGGTCTGCCGGGACCCCTTATGCGCAGGTAGAGATCAAGTTGTTTGAGGGCGACCATGGAGAGATCCTCGTCAAGGGGCCGTCTGTGTTTTCCCAGTATGAACCACCGACACCATATCTTGCAATGATACTCACTAACATCACGTAGCTACCTGGACAACCCCGAAGCAACAGCAGCGGTCTTTGAGGCAGACGGCTATTACAAGACCGGTGATACTGCACACATCGTTGATGGTGTATACATCATCGATGGCCGACTCAAACATGACTGCAAGTATCCTTACCCCGTTTCTTCTCCAGCGCGATATCGCTAACAAGCATCCTGCCAGTCATCAAACATCACGCGTACAAGGTACCGGTACCAGAGCTGGAGATCCAACTCCTCAAGTTACCTTACATGGACGAGGTATACGCCGTAGCCGCCCCTGAAGCGGGCGTCGGAGAGCACATAGCTGCCCTCGTCGGGCTAAAAAACGAGTCCAAAGACATGTGCCTAACGCTGCAACAGCTGCGTGAGGACCTGCTGGCTGTTTCGTCCCTGCCGCCTGGCTATAGGCCAACTATGCTTCGCATCCTGCGCGATGGAGATGTCATTCCGCGATCACGCACTGAGAAGCCTCTGCGCAAACAGATTGCGATGGATTTCTTCCTGGGTCCCGACGGGATTGTGCCGGTGGGAGGACACCCGCTGGTCGAGGTGTGGAGGTCTGATGGCAAGGTTGTGGCGCAGGACTTTGATCAGGGGAGCGAGAGGAGGACGGCCGCGGCTGCATAAGATGTATTGTATTGAGGGAGTGAGCGAGAATATTTACAACTGGGGTGGAATATGCTTGGATTGAAGAGAGGTGTGGTTGTAGAATCGTAGGTCAACTTCGTTCATGGCACTGGCTGAATAAAACATGACTATAAGGGGAACAAACATAGCTAGTGGTGATTGGCAAAATAGAGATGGTAGATATAAGTCAGAAAGAGGGAAAGACAGCGATGAAACAAAGGTGGTGACATTAAGCTAGCAGAGGTTCGGCGCAGATAATAAGAAGTGAACGAAGATGAAAGAAGGAAACCAGGGGAGACCAAATCCTTTAAACGACGCCGCATGAGAGATCCCTTTCCTACGGTGAGTGAAGCCAGTGGAAAGTATCGAGACAAAAGGACAAGCGGGAACAAAGAAGGAGGGGATGCGAGTTATTTCGTAAGTGTAACATCAAGACCTGCCACCGTTGAGCTCGACTTCGTGCTTATCGTCGAAAGGACTGGTGCTCCGCTTTGTCAGGCTGATGGAGCTCTGGGCATCGCTGTCTGAGGTAACTGATAGGGACGAGTCCTCTTCGACGATGGGATCGGCAAAGGGGCTTTCCTTGGTGATGGGGGAATCGTCTATTTCGGTGACAGCCAGCGAGTGGCCGGATCCACGAGGTCTACTCTTAGTAGTATTCTGATGGGTGTTATTGCCCAAGGTCAACGAGGATACGTCATCGCTGCTGCTTTGGTAGTTGTCGGGTGACTGGACAGTTACCATTGGCGTGTTGTGCGAGGGGTTCTCCTTGGCAAGGGTGGTGGTCTTTGAACGACTAGCCTTGGTGACGTTGATGGGACGGGCGACAGCGGTTCGCGCGACGATGGAGCTGACACCCAGTTTGGTAGCGACCAGGTTGGCTTTGTTCAGTTGGGAGTCGGTGATGGCAGGGACACTGGGGGTGCTAGATGAAGCTGGCGACGAACCGGCCTTGACACTGACGATGTTGGCTCTGGCTCGGTATGCCTCCTGGGCAGGTACGGGGCTGACGATGGCATTGTGACGGTAAATAGTCGTGGCAACGCTGCTGCGTGCGAGACTGGGGCTGATGCTTCTGGCGTCATCGTCTGTCATGCCGGACCACATGGAGTCACGAATGTCGCCGGGCATGAAGTAATGCTGCTGCTGCTGCTGTTGTTGCTGTATTTGATGCTGCTGGCTGGAAACAGCGGCGGGAATTGGAGGAACAGGGGGTACCATCAGGTCTGGCGATCCAGGGGAAGATCGGTTGGTCACACCGGGGATGTAGGCGATTTGGATAACGTTGGAGGCACGAGTGAGGACGGTGGAGGCGATTGAGCCGACCGCAGACTGCCTCTTCTGACGAGTGCTGTTGAAATCGTCGCTGGCGTTCCGCTTCTCGTCTCCCATCTCGGCATCCTTGCGTCGACCACGGACACAGAACCACCAGGTGAGGACCAAGACAGCAATGAGGGCGATTCCACCGACAACGCCTCCGGCTATGGCACCGGCTGGAGCGCCGGAGGGTGCTGGTGGCGGAGCGAGAGGATCAGGAATGCAGATGGCGGTAGCGCAGGCCTCGCACGACTTGGCCGTCAGTGAGCACACCTCGGTGGACTTGCAAGGCGGACATGGCGGTGCTTCCGTGGGACAGTTGACGACGCATCGGCGGAATAGGCTGCCTGGAGAGCGCCGGAGGAAGACTGCAAGCGGTTCAGTCAGCATGAGCGAGGGGATGATAAAGGTGCGACCTGACACTGACCAGATGGGGATGACATGACGAAAGAAAAAAACGAGTGAAAGCCGGTCAACAGCAGAAAAGACGAACGGGCGAGATAGATATGAAGGCAGGATAAGTATGAAGAGCGGACGGAGCGAGACGAGACGAGACGAGGCTGGGTGTTGGCTGTTGTGTTGGGTCAAACGAGTGTGGGTTGTGAAAGGGACCAGATCACTGCGAACGGGCCGACATGGACATCACTGTAGGCGGAAGACACACAAGTCCTCCACGAGGCCTCCCCGGAGTCCTCTGCAATGGACTGTGGTGAGTGGCAGGAGATGCTGATAATGATGACGGCGGTGGTGGTGGTGATGGCGAGCGTTGACGACGCAGTTGAGGTTGAAAGACGAAGATGAGACAACGCCAAAAAAAGAAGGAAGACGGCGACGGGCGGGAAATGAGCCCAGGGCCGCGGCTCGGGCGGGGCGCAGCAGACCCGCCAAGCCTGCCAAGCTCGGTGTTGGCGCCCGCTGATTGGCCAGTCGCGTGCCTGACTAGCCGCTTTGGGCTACCTCGGCCCGCGCAGCGGGGCCCCTTGGCGAGGTACTGCACTTCTGATTGGTCAATATGCACGCGCAATGCCATGACTAAGCTACGACGGTTGACACGCCGAAAGCGGTTAGCGTGTGACAGATTAGTCAGAGCATGCAGGATTATGTAAGAGCGAGCATTCACGAGGATATACTAATAGAGCTTGGTATGTACATTTAATAGTCGACTTATAATCTGTCCGTTGACAAAGATAGTGCCGCCTTCACTATGGTGGTGTCTACTCGCAGCCAGAGAAAAGGAATGCCCAAGGACCAGAAGAAGACTACAAACAGCAGGGTAGCAAAGAGGTGACAAGATAGTTCGTACAAAGGCCGTCGAGTGACTCAAGATAAGAGAGGTAAGGGAAAAAAGATTCAGGAGACAAAGAAGAAGGCGGTACAGCCGAAAGAGCCAGGTACCGTCTCCAGCCCTCTCTTTCCAGTCTTCTGCACCGTCCCAATTCCAGCCCATGTCCTACCCAAGTTCGTCGACGACGCCTACGCCGGCCTTGATGCTACAGGTGGCGTGGGCTGCGGCACGTCTCCTTGCATCCTAACCACCACAAACATCAGTACTATCCAGCACGGCTCACGTAGCCCAGTGTCCGAGTTCACTTCTGCTTTTTTAGGGTGGACTGAGCGGCAGATTAGGGACTGGATGAAGCCTCTACCTAACGCGATGGCCTCCCAACCCGGTATAGTCAATGATAGCTTCACCATTCTTGAGGAGGGAAGTGTCGAGGAGGGGATCTGCAGAATGGGTTTTATAGATCCCACCGGCGAAGCACCGGACGAGATGATCCTGAGAACCCATTTCTTTGTTGATCTTATAGTGCGATCCTCCCTAAAAATGTTCACCATACTCTGGGTCCCGTATGTGGGAGATTATGGAGGCGGGGTTTATGATCGCAAGGCCTTCGACCGAGAAAGTAGCAGTTTGACCTTGATGGCCGTATGTGGCCAACGCGCGTCCAACCGGCCAGACAAAGGGCTTGATGCAATCGCCATCTGCAGGCTACCAGCAGCTTGCAACATCAATTCCTTAAGCGAAGGGCGATACAAGAGTCAGAAACCCAGAGTAAGCATCTGGCTAGCCTGGACTAGAAGATGTCCATCCAGCTAAGCCAATAGGCATTCGTAGTCAAGGTCCATGTATACCCAGGTAACACGGCGTACCAAGGGCGAGGCGATTGATTAAAAGCAAGCGATAACGAGACCAAACAACAACAACGAGAACAAGCGGACGACGGACGAGTGACTGGCAGAAAGGTGGGGGATGAAGGCCGGCATGGGTAGATCTCGGCGAGGCCGGGTGTGCAGATAAAAAAGGCCTGCAGGAAATGCAGAGACTAGCCTGCTTTGCGCGGGCCCGGTCAGCCACCGACCGCTCCGGATCTCCCTTTCACGTATCATCTCGCTGCCATAGAGTACTTAGTACGACAACTTCATGTCAAGGCTGCTGTATTATCCTGTATACTAAGAATGTAGATGCTGGTCACCCGGTTTTAGGCCTTCCGGTCGAGAAATAGCGAGAGAGCATGGAGAGCACAGATTTCTCTATAAAGATGCGCCGTCCCGCCGTCTTCTGCTCTACGCCTGAGCAAACCTATCCCTTAAACGATTCCTTTGTAAAGTCTTCTTGCTCTAGAAATCCGCTGCAACATGGGTGACCCACAGGATCGTGCATTTGCGGAGGCAAAGGCTCGCTATGTCATCCCCGGTGGCACTGCGGAGAGGGACCGTCTGCGTGTCCAGCATGAATGGATCAAAGGCACCGCTGGCGGCCTCATCAAGGCTCCCATCGGCCTCACGGATCGGGGCCTGAAGGTGCTCGACTCGGCCACCGCGGACGGTAAGGCGTCCCATTGCGCACCACCTATGATGCATCGCTGACACTGCCTTGGGTCAGGATTCTGGATCAACGACGTCCGTCTTATCTTGCCGGAAGACGCCGAGTATGTTGGCTTCGACATTGCGTAGGTACTTCCACATCAATATTCATTGCATGGTCTGAGACTGGACTGTTAGAACGGAGCTGTTCCCGCCGCCCGAGACTCTGCCCTCAACCGTCTCACTCGTCCCGCAGAGCGTCACCGAGCCACTCCCTCTAGCGTGGGACAGCCGCTTCGATCTCGTCAACCAGCGTCTGCTCTTCGCCTTCTTCCAGCGCCAGGAGATCATGCAGATCGTCGGCCGGCTCGTCGACTGCGTCAAGCCGGGCGGATGGATCCAGTTTTTCGAGTACGACCATCACCACCTAGTCGCAGACCCCAAGGCCACGACCTACTTGCTCTTCTACAAATTTGCAGAGAAGAAAGTGCGGAACCTCAACGTCAAGGACGACATCCTCGACGCCTTGCTGGAGGCCGGGTGCGTGAACATCCAGTGCCAGACCCTGGAGATGGTCGCGGGCAACGCTCACGCCGACCGAGAGCAAGGGATGAGAGGCCGCCGGGTCAGCCGCGTGCTGTTCCACGCCTTCGGCAGTCTGGTCAAGTAGGTCTCTTCCTGTCTATCGCTGTCTTCCTCCTCACCCGCTTGTCTGTCCACTCGCTGACTCCTCGCAGGCTAGAAGAGGTTGGGCTGACCGAAGATCAACGCCCACAGCTTCCTGGGCGGCTGGAGAGGGACATGGACGCGTACAAGACGGGCGTGGCCGGCAATTTCATCTGGGCGCAGAGGAAGCGTCCGTAGATAGTTCATGTAGCCATGCAGCAGATAGCTCTCGGACGATTTCCGTCCACCGCACAGGAATGATAGATGACAGCCCTTCTTTCACGCTCAGCCAGAGACATCAGCCGTCTAGCCCAGAGAACAGTCGTAGCATGTCTGTGAGCACCACGGTGGGGATTTCTCTGGAGGGAGCCTGATTTTATCATTTTTATGGCCGACCGCAACGGCCTGGGGCCCGATCAGCCCGCCGTCGCAGGGATATCGACGCGCAATATGCAGGATAGCCACACGCTAAAAGCACCGGGTCGGCGACTCGACGGCCTGCGATTCGCGGGACAGGCCTGCGGTGGAACGCACCCTGGCCGCCGACATCCCTCCATCGCTGTGGCTGACGTGGCTAAGAGGGCGGGTTGGGGACAGCGGCCTGATGCTCTCCATATGACACACTGTCGCGTCAAGAGGATGGGAGAGTCGAAAAGAAGATAGCTGATGGAGGGGCATCTGCTAGCTGGCCATTCGCTCTAGCGTTCACTTTCGTAGTTAGTCTGTGGTTAACTATAAAATGGCCTGTGTTCCGCGTGCGCAGACGCTGTGGCTCTCTCTCCCCTTCTCTCTCTCCTCTCTCTCTCTCCCTCTCCCTCTGCCAGCAGTACCGAGATAGAGCAGCAAGAGACGTCTCCGCCATGTCGTTCTTCAAGAAGTTCGAGGAGCTGAAGGCTGGCTTCTCCGACAAGCCGCAGCAAGGTAACTGGCTTCTCCCGCGAGACCCGCGATGTCGTACTGACTCAGGATGTTGCAGGCCAGTACGGACAGCCGCAGTATGGCCAGCAGCAGCAGTACGGCCAGCCTCCCTATGGACAGCAGCAGCAATACGGCCAGCCCCCCTATGGCCAGCAGCAGCAGCAATATGGCCAACAGCAGCAGTACGGCCAGCAACCCCCCTACGCCCAGCAGCAGCAGCCGTACGGCCAACCGCCGCCACCACCACAGGCTCCCCCGCCTCCTCTCCCCGCCGGATGGGCACAGCTCTGGGACCAGAGGAGTCAGCGTGCGTACCATGTCGAGCAAGCCACCGGACGCACGCAGTGGGAGGCCCCGAGCATGGGAGGATACGACACCCGTGGTAGCGGCCCCGGCACCCCGTACAACGCCGGCACGCCCGGTGTGGGCGGCTATGGCGGCGGTCCTCCCCTCGGTGGACCTGGCGGTGTTGGTGGCTACAACACCGGCGCTCCTGTCTACAGCGACAAGGACAAGCAGAAGAAGAGCTCCAACACCGGTACCATGCTAGCTGCTGGCGCTGGTGGACTCGCCTTAGGCGCCATTGGTGCTGCTGTCATCTCACATGAAATGCGTGCGTGCTTCTCCATCCACTTGCCTATTGCTCCCGTTCTTTAGTTCTGCTACTGACTGAATACTTTTGATGTAGATGAAGAACAAGAGGAACGCCAGGAGTCCTACGATGCAGGATATGATGCGGGCGGTGGTGACGACGATGGTGGTGATTACGATGACTAGATGAGGTGATATTGAATTATGATATCATATTGGATGTGGGCCTTACTCTTCTATCGATGTGCTGCATTGATCCACGCATTCGCCATGCTCGTTTCTGAATAAACTTATTATCCCTAAAACAACGCCTTGCATATCGCTCCAATGACCAATGCCGCCTTTCCGAAGTGTAGTTTGGTTTCCAATGTTAAGTATGTGACGCCAGGTCTGTATGGAATGAAAAAACGATTGATAACGAACCGTAAAAAAAGAGGGGGGCCTTTTCGAGAGGAAAGAGAGGAAAGTAACAGATCAATCAAGCAGGGTATTCCTCCCTAGTAAAGGATGCGACGCACTATGCCTTATCTTCTCTTTTTGAAGGAGACTTGCTTCGTGTACGTTCTCCCCTCTTGCTTGGTGACGCTCGTCGAACGAAACGGCTCCATGACTTGAGCACGCGCTTTCTCTTGGACTGTATGACCGGATGCTCTTGGAGTTCAAGTTTTTGTTCCCGTTCAATTGCTCGAGAGGCTACGTCCCGAAAATAAAGAGTTAGCAATAGTCTCATCCTTGGAAACGGGTTTCTGAACAACAGGAATATTACCGTCTAAAAGCTGAAGGACAATTTGCTCAAGTTTTTCAGCCGGAAGCTTGGCCTCATATAAGGCTGCTATAATATACCATCGAGGCTTATTCCATCCCCGCCCTTGAGTCGGAATCGGTTGAGGAAAGAGGTAAAGGAGCCTTTGGTTCAAGTTGTCCTTTTCGTGTGGCGTGGCATATTTGCCCTTTTCTATCGGATCCCATTCCTCACAGACTTTACCCGAAGGTAAAGGCAGATCGAAAGCAGAGACAAAGTGGTTCGCTAGTGAATTTAGAGACATTCTGTAGCGTAGGGCAGACTCAATCGACTCCAGAGTGTCGAGGTCGAACTTCCGCTTTCCCGAAATCAGATCGTGGCATCTTTGATGCAGAGAAGAGTTGGGGGCTAGCGAATCACGCCCGGGATGGCTGGCAAGGTAGCTTTGTGCAAGAAACCGAAGCTGTCTCACGTATGAGATAGTTGATCCGTGCCGTCCTCTCATACTAGATAGTGAGATCGCGTCGGTAGGGAGATCGAATTCAGAGGTCGGATCTCGGTTCAAGGGTGACGTTTCACAAGCTGGGACAGTCGGTAGGCTCTCCCACTTCGTCTTCATATCGATCAAGGGGAACCCTGTTCGCTTTCGCCATTGGCATTCCCAATCGTCGTCAGTGGCGCTGAAGGAGATATTGTGGGTGTAGCCAAACCGGTCTACTCGTGTGAGAAGGAGCTTATGAACAGTCCGGGCAAATTCAGCAAAGGACTTTGATCGGTTCTCCTCGTCCATCGTAGCTGACGAACTGTCCCCGGTAGCGGCAGACGAGGGGGAAGCTTCTCGCTCCGGCCGCATATCGTTGCTGAGCTCATTCGAAAGTGTGCTGATCAGAGTCGATGCGTATATACTGCCACAGGCCCTCGATAAAGACGCGCTTTTCGGCCACGACTCACTTGCATCTTCAACACCAGCTGCCGCAAGTACTGTAGCATTCAGTTGCGATGTGACAGCCCAGCCGCCGGAGTAGCATGCAGTGGAGACAATCGTTAGATCTACGTTATCTCCAAGTGCACTCGCAACATCCACAATGCTCAATTCGTTTCCTGGACGACCTATCTCAACGGAGGCGGTCGGCTCAAGCCCGTGGCCGAAGATAAATAGAACGAGCGGGGCATTCTCCGCCGCAGCTATCGTGGCCTCTTTATGCAGCGCTTCTTGGAAATCTTTCAGAAGATCAGTGGCTGGTGATATATTGATGTCGTCGAGTTCGGTTCTTAGCAATGACTCATTGAGCACCACTCGTCTTTCCGAATATGGGCTGCCGTGCACATACTCTCCATACTTCTGGAGGAGGTCAGCCGGCTTATCGGAGCAAAACCAAGTTTGAGCACCGCCTTGGCCATAAAGAAGGGTGTGAAATGCAAAGAAGTCTGAATAAAACCACCCATCCTCATAGGGAGCGGAAGCATCGTCCATCTCGTCGCTGATGCCGCACACCGCGAGGATTCGGGTATTAGAAGTGATATCTGGGGGTGTATTCATGACAAATGATGCGAATTTCTTGGTCATTCCGCGGGAGTCTTTCATAAAACCACCAAAAGTGGCTGGAAATCCTCGGCGGAAGCTTGCCAGGGCTTCTTGGTTCGATGACCACTTTGACATCGTGATGTCTTTTCAATAAGGGTAATGGAGAAAATGGAATATTTGATGGAAATGTTAAATGGGGAGGGAAGGAGAATTGAACCAATAGGGAGAGAAAAGGAAAACCTTTTCCCCGTATTATTGGCAGATTATGTGTCGACTCAGATCCTTCTGATTCTTAGTTTATGACGTCATAAACCGAGATCATGTGACTCAACTGTCAAGGAGCAAATTCTTAGTCAATGACGTCATTTGTGATATAATTTGCTGACTAGGGCATCACCTAGGGCAAGGCAAAGATGTTGACTCACCTGATGAGGAAGAGGAGAGTTGACTTGCTGTAGCAAAATCGGTGCACAGAAGAAGACACAGAATCAACAAGGGGGGAAGCTGACTTGCTGTCACAGCGAAGTCGAGACGCGGAGAAGAGGAGGACGACACAGGAGCAAGAGGAGGAAAGTTGACTTGCTATCACGGCAAAAACGAGCTGCAGAGTAGAGGAGGATGTCACAGGAGCAAGAGGAGGGGAGCTAACTTGCTCTTATAGCGAAGTCACAGAGAAGAAGACAGAAGAAACAGGAGTAAAAGACAAATAGGAGGCGGGGGAGGTGGTGACAAGGGCAAGATAAGAAAAGACGAGCACAAAGGTGAGAGGAGAAGAAGAGAGAAGCACAATGGTGAGAGGAGAAGAAGAGAGAAGCACAAAGGTGAGAGGAGAAGAAGAGAGAAGTGAGTTGTAAAGAAGAAGAAGGTGAGAGGAGACGAAGAGAGAAGTGAGTTGTAAAGAAGAACAAAAAAACAAACAAAAAAAAGAAGAAAGGAAGGCGGCTTGGTCATCCGGGGCTTGGTAGGTATATCTTTATATCCAACCTGCGAGTGGTCCCTTTGAAATTCAGTGGAGATAGATAGTATTAGAAACTCTTCTACTTTTATTATTTACGTCCTATATACCTAGGTATCTACCTAGTTATGGGGCGCTACCCTTAACTACCCTTTAGCACTGCTTTATTCTACTCCTAAGAGAACGAGAGAGAGGGCGTTAATTATAGACAAAGCTATACCTTCGCATAGATAGTCACTATCTCTATACATTTCTTACGTCTGTTTCATCAGGTAAAAAAATTTACTTGTGCTTTCACCTTCAGCCATCGTAGGAAACACTCAGCAACTTGAACCTGAAGGCGGGAGACTTGCCGATATTGATAGCACCCTTGCAGACGGAAACATATCCAGCATCTTTATCGCTTGCATATCTCATAGAGTATCCACGAGCCTCACCTTGGTGTCCACCTACACTGAAATCGATATCCATCGGAGTTGCCATGTTGCGGGATCCAACTAGGGTACCTCTTGGTCCTAGCCAGCGGGTCTTGTCTGGTGTTGACACAAGGAACGGGCCATCCTGCTTGGTCAATCTGGTCTCCAGATCGGTAGCCCCGTTGTTGTAATAGTGGATGACAAAGCGAGTATCAGGCAGGGCATAGCGCGTTCCATCAGTGTTGGATTTGGAGACAACGCCAAGTTTGGCGGAGTCTTTATGGGAGAGGAGATATTCTTCCTTGCCGGATGGTGAAGAGAATACAAGATACCTCCCTTCAGTCAGGGTTCCGACGACTTGCTTGTAGCCTTGCTCGATAAGGCCTTGGGGTGGGAAGGTCTTTGGCTGAGATTTCCATGGCGCGGGAGGGTTTCTGAAACGGGCTTGGCATCTGGCCAGTCCATCCCATGCACCAAGAGCATTCTTAGTAGGAACTTCGGCCTTGGGGACTTGAGGAACAGAGGTGTCGGGCTATAGGGAATGTTAGGCTTGCATCATTGTCATACTGGGGTAGAGTGATACGTACATTTTCAAAATCAAACATGCTGACTAGGTTAGACATATGCTCTCTGCGCCAATGGACCATACTTGGAAGGGTGATATTCTGGTAACCCTTGCTAGCAAGCCACTCCTCGACGAAGAGTATGTGAGAGGTATGGTCCGCATGCTCGGTGAAGACGCGGCCTCCACGGGTGAACGGCGAGATCACATAGAAGGGCACTCTCCATCCTAGATTTATAATCAGCAGCTGAAGTCGATGTAATATCACATACAGATACCATACCTGGACCGGTGAAGATATCACCATATCGACCTAGGTAATCTCTCATCCACTCCCCTGGGGTGCCCTTGGGCGAGTGGTAGGGAGTGACGTGATCACCAAAACCGCCAGATTCTGGGAAGATAGTTAGTATTTCAATAAAACGCGAGCGAATAGAAAAAAAGTGGCGCATACCGTCATAGCTAACCATCAAGACCGTCTTGCCGTACTTGGGGCTTTGCGTGACAGCATCAATGACCTGTTGCTGCAGCCAGGCTCCATCCTTGGGGAGCCATGGAGGATGCTCAGACAGCTCCATAGGGCCAACAATAAAGCTGACTGCCGGAAGATTGCCATCGCGCGCATCCTTGTAAAACTGTTCCAGTCCCAAATATGCCAGCCCTTTCTTGGCAAGAGGCGAGTCTGCAGACGCCTTGCGGAAGTTTTGGAAATGAGCGAGCGGGTTGTCATCAAAGTTGTTCCTGTCCTGATACACCTGCCAAGATACTCCAGCATCCTCATATACTTCATAGTTGGTCTTCCAGTTGAGCGGATAGCAGTTGATGTTAGGCAGTGGGCATCCTACACATGTTAACTCATACCTTGTATAGGAGTTTTGAGCATACCTGGAGCTTCATTGTTGTCGAGATAGGTTCCTCCATCGCCAGGCTTTTGAGGGCCGCCAGGGACGTTGATTGATCCACTGACCAGCATAACTCTGTTTGGATTGGTAGCAGTAATTTGAGATTGCTATTGATTGTTAGAACACGGAGAGCTATCGAGCACCGTCACTCCGTACCTGGTACATATCTCCGACGGTCCATCCTTCAGCGACAGCGAAGTGGATGGGTATATCCTGTCGCTTCAAGAAACCCCAATTGGTAGGTTCACCGAAGTATTGCCATTTGTCGTTTCGGCCTCCGTTCAAAGAGGCTTGGTTCTCGGGGTATGAATTGCTGCCTCCGGCAGCGCATTGTACGCCATCAGACCAATCCCCACCAAGGTGACCCAGGTACCACGGAGTCAATCTATCAACACCCTGCTTTGGGGGTGTAACCTTCCTACATAGAGAGGTCGGCGACGTATATACGAAGTGAAGTCTAGATTACTTACTGGGAGAAGACAGGCATGCCGTCATCGTTGATCTGAACATTTGGATCTCCAAAGTTCCTGGTCCCGGCCATCGTTCCGAAGTACTATAGCATTCCGATTGGCGTTAGAAAGCTGGGGAAGCAGCACGACTGGAATCAAGGTAGCACACATGGTTCCATGAGCGATTCTCTTGCATGAAGATAACGACATGCTCAATTTCCTTCAAGGAGCGAGCAGTTTCGCCGGCAGTAGAGCTAGGCGCGGCGTACGCATGCTGTCGGTGGTCAGCGAGGGCTGCCGACAGCACGGCGAGGAGCAGAGTGGTGGTCCGCATTATGTCGAGCCAGGAAGTTGATCTAGACAACTACTCTCAACGGAATTGAAAAGGAAAGCAAAAGCATCGACAACGGCCGAGGGGAACAGGGCTGCATAAGAAGGGCGAGTAGCTGAGACGAAGGTGCCTTGCTTACTCGGCCCATGCCTGCCAGCGTCGGCCAATTCACAGTCTGAGATAGCATGCTCAACGGGGCAGGATCTCTTCTTCTGGCAGCGTTGCATCACTCCCCCCCACCACGAGCATGCCGGAACGCCCGCTGTGCAGGATGTCGTCGAGCATGTCGATCAGCAGTCCGTCCGCCCGCCCCAGCAACGAGGGCCGGAATCCACTGGTGGTCCCGTCGCCGGTGAGCAAATGGTCATTTGCGGGTTCGTGATTGGTCATAGGTTATATATTTAGAGCTCCTGGATATCTATATCATGGAGATTGTTTCAGGGATATCGAGACGAGGGTTTGGTGTCAAATGTTGAGTGACAATCGAGCACGCGGCGGAGAGATAGAAATGAGTAGGACCGCCGATTTCGTCTAATTATGCCTTGCATCTGAGGATACGCCGTAGATGAGAGGTTCTTTTGATCCCCTGGCTGTCATGCTGGCGTGGTTGAGGGTGGTGGTAGATGCGGAGGATCTGACCAGGTGCCTGCGCTAAAAGTCTTGATTGCTTTTGTGGTACAGCCCGTTGACCATGGTTTAACATGTCGGTACCGCTGTATCCAGTTAGCCTTGCCCGCTGGAGGTCCAGACTCGCTTTGCATTCGACTGTTGCGGTGTTGCAATAAATCTGCAAGGCGGGTGGTCTCGTTGGTTGTCGTCTTCAACGTCAACCTCAACTCCAGCGCCAAACCTCAGCTTCCATTGTGACTGGTGCCGCGACTCGCTCGACTGAGCCTGGACACGCAGCCTTTGCCGATGCAATTGCGGGCGGAGACAGCCTCCGCACACGTGGGTTAGACGTGCGCCGTGAGGTGGTCGGACGTTGACGGGCAGAGCAGGGTTTGCAAGGATGCAGATATCCGACTGCGCGCCAGGGAGAAGTCCGAACCGCAGTCAGGCATCATGACACGCCGATATGATCATCATATCAACTCGGCGTCTGGCCAGGACTCTGATAACCGCGGCACAGAGGAGCGATGATAATTATGGATGGGGTGTGTGATATGCGGGAGCAAAGCCGGCTGGCTCGGCCAGGGGAATACAGGGCCATATCATGCTCTCCAGTCTCGTGCTGTTCGATGCCAAAAGCTAGGCTGATTGCCCGTGATCTTCTCTGCTTGACCTGCCTGTCACACCGTGGGAGTCCTTTATCTTGAGTCTACGGGGGGCCCAGATCGCTTGTTCATCGCAACGAGGTCGAAGATGGAGAGCGGCAGATCGACCAGCAGGCGACGACACAACTCGCAGAGGCAGCTCCAACAGACGGATAAGGATGTTGTCATTCTCAGAGATGCAGACTCCGGCAGTTCAACCAGCAGGCCTGCTGCTCAGAAGCGAGAGTTAGGCGCTCGACGAGGTGTTCTGATTGGCCTGTGGCCGTTTGTCGGCTTGCTCTGTTGCGCCTCAACTCTGCTGCTCTTCGCGAATCTCTTGAGCCAGAGACCACAGCAATTGTTCCCAAGTATTACCAAATTAGGATCTTCGCCGAAGACATCTGCTTCGTGGAGTCCACACCTTCACCCAGAAGACCATGTTTTCCGTGACCCTGCTACTATCCAGCTAGAATGGACGGTCACGACTGGTTTTCGCCGTCTGGATGGGGTCCGCAAACGAGTCTATCTGATAAATGGTAAGCCGTGACACTTCAATATTATTGTTGACTGTCTGATTGCTGGTGCGCTGCAGACATGTTTCCTGGTCCAACAATTGAGGCTCGATCCGGCGACAGGCTCAAGATCAGCGTCATCAACAACATTGAGGATGAAGGCCTGGTCCTCCATTGGCATGGCTTGCATATGAGAGGTAGGTGAATGTATAGTCTGCGGCTACCTGTTCTACTCTTGCGCAATTCAACTACTGACTGGATGCCGAAGATGCAAACCATATGGATGGAGTCACTGGAGTTACCCAATGCCCAATAGTTCCAGGGGGGTCTATGCTATACGACTTCGCCATCTCCCACTCCCAGAGTGGAACCTTTTGGTAGCCTATGTACTCGCCATTATAATGAAACATAAGACTTATTCATGAGTATAGGTACCATGCACACTCCGGTCTGCAGCGAGCAGAGGGACTATACGGCGGTTTCATAGTCCATAAGCCGTCTTCTCCCAGCATTAGAGCTGCACGAAACCAGGCGACACATGTGGAGAGCCTGAAATACCAATATCAGAAGGAGTATTTACTATTGATAGGAGACTGGTACCATCGCCCCGCGCATGAAATATTGGCTTGGTTTCAATCCTCAAGATCAAATGGACAAGAGGTTCGTCTTACGCCGTCTCCTCACCACTACTCAAGGTCTTGTCAACTGACTCGCCAAAGCCTGTCCCTGATTCACTCTTGATCAACGGAGCTGGAAGATTCAACTGTTCCATGGCTCCGTCTGTGAGGCCGATCGACTGTGCTGATAGCGGGTACGCTACCCCGCAGCTTCTCTTCAACCCCGGTGTGTCGCATCGGATTAGAGTCGTGAATGTTGGGTAATCCGTGCCTGCCCCTTAGTCCAAGCACTGTTATGAGCTGCTAACTTGCATGTAGATCGCTCGCAGGAGTAAGTCTCGGATTTGAGCACGGAGTAGTGAGCCCGATCCAGGTCGATGGTGGGACAGAGGTCGAGCAGGACTCCGAGACGTCAAATGCCCGTTCAATAGGTATAATATATCCGGGTCAGCGGATGGACTTTGTGCTTCGGAACATCACGACTGAGTCCGTTGAATCGTCGATGACTGTTGAACTGGACCCGGAGTAAGACCTAAGCCGCAGCCTTGTTGATCTCAATCTGACTTTACTCTCCTCAGATGTTTCAGTCTCCCGAATCCGGCCCTAACTCACATACAGACATTTCCTATCATTGACCCTTCCTCTACAGGAGCCCGCCCCAGTCCACCTGCCATGCCGTTATTCAACAACCCGATCCGACAGCCAGGATATCATGTCAACCTCGCGGAGCTAGCATCCATCGAATCCGTAACCTCTCGGATACCCGAACAAGCAGACCAGACGTTCATGGTTTATACAGTCTTGTCGAAGTTATCGGTCAATCGCAATGCTCCTTATGGATTTTTTAACCACACATCATGGCGACCGCAGGCCGACCCACCATTTCCACTAATAGCACTTGACACCAAAGAATGGGATAGAAATCAATTTGCGATAAGAACAAGCAGCGAGCCAGCGTGGGTTGACCTGATTGTCAATAACCTGGACGAAGGACCTCATCCCTTCCATATCGTATGTATCTTGCAGTTATGGAGCTTCCTATATGGTTTTTTGTGCTCATTCATATCATATAGCACGGTCACGATTTTTATGTCATGTCAGTGTTCGAGGCTGAGATTGGTTTCGGCTCGTACAATCCATGGGAGACCGATGAAAATCCATCTTTCGCGCCGCCTTATAACCACTCGAAGGCAATTCTCAGAGATACTGTGCACATACCGGCACGAGGTCATGCTGTATTGAGATTCCTGGCTGACAATCCGGGAGTGTGGCTTTTCCATTGTCATATCTTATGGCATCTTGCGAGTGGTATGGCGATGCTGGTCGACGTGATGAACTCTACCTCGAGAAATTTGGATATCCCACAGCACGCATGTGGCTATTTAGTTTAAGGATATGTATTCCTTTGCAGGTTAACGCCACTGCTTCCCAATCAATCACAATCAATTTATCCTTTGCATGCGAAAATTATAGCTCAGTGGAGTGGACGCATGAATACGGAGCCGAGATTCAGCATCCAACCCGCTGCAATAGTTCACCGCTAGCAAATGACTGCTCAACCTTGACACAAGACTTGATCACCAGCTTGTATCTAAGGTTGTTTTGCTACCGTCGCTGTTCAGGAGGGGGAAACTGTTGCGAAGTGTATTTATTTTCGGTGCTTCGTGCTAGATCACTACATGCATTATCGCTATAGAACAAGGACAACTTACAAGGCTATGTCTTGTGCAAATCATACAATGTACCCTTGTATCATGATAGCGGCAAGGGACTGACTTTTGATCTTGACTGTTTTCGCTGAACATGTCTGTCAGCAAGTCAGAATCCTTGCCTTGTGCAGTCTTGTCAAGTCATCTACAATGCTGTCTGCCAGGCAAACGATATGCCACCAAAACACAAGCGCTAGTCCTCTTGAGTCAATAAGATACAACAAAACGATGGGGGACTTACTAGAGTACGGGAGTATATTGAAGAAGTTCAGGATGTCCCAATATATGAGTCTACAACTGCCGACTCGCGATATCCTACCGGGAGAGGAATACGAGGCTCCTTGAGATCAGGTGGGCCGCGGCAATGATCATCGCGTATTCGAAAGGCCACGATGAGATTTGCTGACTCGACCATCCTCGACAATGATTCTCGCGCATTGACAACATTTCTTAAGGACTGAGGTCTTTGGAATCGCTGTGGGGATGCGTTTACTTAATGCGAAGACCCTCCAGGTTGAGGAATTTTTCGATGAGAACGACTTGCCCGCATATGCCATCCTTTCACACAGATGGAGGGACGAAGAGGTTTCTCTGCACGACTTGAAATCCGCAAGAGCCGCTGGAATGAAGGGTTACGGGAAGCTTAGCGACAGCTGTGCTCAAGCGCGACGGGACAATTTCGACTACATATGGATCGATACCTGCTGTATCGACAAGACTAGCAGCGCTGAGCTTACCGAGGCGCTCAATTCCATGTACGAGTGGTATCGCAGAGCAGAGGTCTGCTACGCTTACCTGTTTGATGTGGATGAGGACTTGGTGACCGGTGACTCCAGCTTTCATCGCAGTGCATGGTTCTCCAGAGGATGGACACTGCAAGAGCTCATCGCCCCAGCTTTAGTAGAGTTCTTCAACTGCTCCTGGCAAAAGATTGGAACAAAAGCCGACCTGAAAGATACAATATACCGCATCACAGGAATTCACCCTGGCGTTCTCACTGGTGATCTAGACCACCACACCTTCTCGATCGCTCAGCGAATGTCTTGGGCTTCCCGGAGGACGACTGCGAAGTTAGAGGACATGGCATACAGCTTGCTGGGTATATTCGGCATCAACATGCCGATGTTGTACGGCGAAAGAGAAAGAGCATTTCTGCGGTTACAGGAAGAGATCATGAAGAGTTCGGATGACCAAACGCTGTTTGCCTGGAAGAGCACTGATGCAAACTATCGAGGGTTGTTTGCAAGATCTCCCGCTGATTTCATCGACAGCGGCAGTATTGTTCAGTCAACCTCGAAGTGGAATAAGTCTCCATACTCACTAACGAACATGGGCCTATCGATAGAGCTAGCAATGATTGAATGGTCTATGGGAGTCTACCTTGCCGCTCTCGACTGCCAAACCGAAGGAGCATCCAACAGTCGCATAGGCATCTTCCTCTCGGACCTTCCAGAGAAGTATCAGTACGCCAGAGTTATGGCGGATGGCGTAGACCTGCCTGAATACATTACCGATCGCCAAAGTGAATATCGCAAGATCTATGTGAGACAAGCGATCAGAGGGCCCCAAGCACCAGTTCCACGAGAGTATGGGTTCTGGATTCGCCGCATGCCAAAGCCATGTTCTTCTCCAGACGCAGAATTCAGCGTGACTGCGTGGAACAAATGGGATAAACAAGCACGCATTTTCACGATCCCGAAAGGTAAGACAGGTACTGCGGTAGTCATACGCTATAAGATACAGAATGCCAACACAACCAACCTCAAACTTGGGTTTGATCCGCATTTCAATCCCGTTTGTCAATTTGGCGGACAATTATACTCCCCGAGTCAGTTCGGCTTTCCGAATCGAGATACCTTCCAGCGAGTGATGGCAAATGACTGGATGAACCCAAGACTGGAGGGTGTCTATGTCGGGGACAAGCATTCAGGGCTGAATGTGGATGATCATCACCGTATTTTGATTCTCAATGAAGAGGTCAAAGGGAGACATATATGGGTTGTCTACATCGCTCGGAACGATGAGCAGGCGGTTTGGCATCGGGATTGTCGTTGTGACGGTTGCGGCCTTGTGAGTTGCTTTAATCTCATAACTATGGAAGATGGATGATGCTAACGAGATGCTTGTGAAGACGGTCTTCGGAGTCCGCTACCGATGTAATGAGTGCCCAGGCTTTGATTACTGTGAAGAATGTTACCAGCTTGCCGAAGAAACCCATGGCCAGCATAGCTTCAGGACAGATAAGCCTGTCCATCACCCTGGGGTGGCCTGCGACAATTGCAATCAGGTAAGTCCAGTGTTGTTCAAAGCATTACAAGATACAGCCTCAGTTAACCCATATGGCAGAAGTTATACGGCCGTCGATATAAATGTCGTATCTGCAATGATTACGATCTTTGCAGTTACTGTTATGGGGACGTCACTAAGGTCCACCCTGATCATACATTCCAGGAGATTATTAAGCCATCATAGCGTTGATGGTGTAGCGGTAGCACACGACTCTTCCATCGCACTGACTGACAAGTTGAGATCCGGGTTCGACTCCCGGTCGACGCAACGTATTCTTTTTTTTCTTTCATCTATTTCTTGTTCTATTTCTCTTTTTCTAATACTAGATTAGATTAGATATTAGGAGTAGATTTTTATTTAGTCTAGTAGACTCTATCTTTGAATTGACTATATAGTCGCCCATTATATGAGCAGGTAAAGTCAGGTTAGTATCATCGCCCGAGAGATAGCCAAGGGCTATCTCCCGGGATGCCCTCCCTCATACGTCCTGAATCTTAGCCTTTTTTACATTGTGTCCAATAATGAATGAAGGTCACAGATAGCCGTCAAATTACTGGAAATCTTCCAGTCAACGCTGATATCTAAAGGCGGTAAAGCTAACCAAAAGGCAGCCTAGTTTGCCTGGTTCTCCCACTTCCGCGCGCAGGGAATGTTTTGAATGATTTCTGCTCCTGACTTTCAAAGTCTTTTGCTAAGTGCCAATCGTCATGTTCTATTCGCTTGTACTCCGGTACTTTCTCTCCACAGCGGAAACATATGTCAGGAGACCGAGGAGCGCTTAATCCTGTCCCAACGCAAGCGTTTTCTTCGGCGAGGCTGCCAATAGACTGAATGTCGAATGCTTTTTCAGGTGGATGATGTTTTTGCTGATATTTCGAAAATAAAGCAACCATTTGGGATCTTGAGCTGGGTGCGGATCGATCTTCAAACTTCGGTTTCTTCGTCTGACGCTCTGCATCATCTTGGGGATAGATTGGTTGTCGATCCGCGTTGAGCGTCCCACTGTCGCGCCGTTGAGGCAGATTTCCAACACCCCCACGATTGAAGTAACTATCAAGGGTCTGATTGCCTTCGACCCCACTCTCAAACCCTCTCACCGATAAGGATAGATGAGTGCACGGCCAACTGATTACCTGGTGTAGTAAATTCATCGCTAGATCAAAAAGCATCTTTCGATCAATTGTCCCTCCCGTTGGTATAAAGGACTGACGAGACTTCTCCATGCTTGAACTAAAATGATTGATAGCAATTGTTTTTGGGCGCCGCTTATTCTCGAGGACGCCTTCGTCTATCAGTCGTCCATATATCTCGGCAACGAATATGCGGACCCATTTTTCCGCCTGTTCAAGGGAGTTTATTGAAGGCCTGAAAGACTTAGCCGATAGCATGGACTTAAGCTCCGTTCGAGGGGTCACTTCGCTGTCATCTTCGCCTCGTATGATTTGATAGAGCCAAGTCGCGGTGTCATCGTTGAATTTGCTCTTCATCTGATCAATAGGGATTTTCAGCAGTTCACTAATCTGTTCAGTTTCGAATTCGGATGCTACTCGCTGCCCAAGTTTGCCTCCCAGCCAACGGATCTTCGTAAATTTGTAGCCGCTTAAAAATTGCTGAACGGCACGATTACGGACGACGGTTTGCTGATTTGGTTTATTGCAAGCACTTCCTAGCTTAGCCATCATTTTGTTCCTTGCGATCCCACCAGAACATGTGTACTTGAGCTGCTCCCATACGGCGGTTCTGATGGACCTTACTATTTCAGAGCCGATCAGCATAACGACATCATCCCATTCAGGATCATCCTCTTCTGATTCATTAGAGTCCAAGTCAATCAACGCATCGTCCTCTCCCCATATCAATGCAGTCGTCTGGGGCCTAGGAAGGAATCTGGCTTGCTCATCTTTGGACAATTCGCCAGAGCGCGCAGCTTGGAGAACCTCAAAGCGTTGTAGAAGCGTCCCATGAACTAAGGCCGATAGGTCCACAAAGACTTCGTCAATACCTGCTTTCTCGAGTCGCACCATTTCGGCAGGAGAAGAAAACTGCGCACGACAATCTTCACTGATTCCTTCTGCCCAGGCTAGTAGCGCTGTGTTCATAATTGCTAGTATCTTTCTCGACTCGGCCCGATACGGATCTAACGAAACCTTGTCCTTCTGAACGGAATATTCGCCTTCTCTATACGCCCAGTCATCTCCTTCGCCCTCTCGGTATGTCGCGACATGAGGCGTAAGTAGTTGGGGACACAGCTTCTTCGCTGCTTCTGCGGTGAGCATTCTCGAAACACCAAACGGACGAGCAGCATAGTTGACTGCAATTAAGGAATGCCATTGCTGCACAGCCAAAGGTTGATCCCGCGGGATATTCAATCGAACCATTTCACATTGCGCATAAAACGCATCGAGGTCGATGTGGGCTATGACACGCAGCGGGGAACGAGTGGAAAAGAGTCGTAGGAGCTGGAGGTGACGGTAGGTGAACTGCGACGAAGTCCTGGAGTCTTCATCGTAAGAAGATCCTGGTTCGGAAGCCATCCTTTATTTGTAAAAGCCATGCGAGAGCTGGCTTAGTACACCTCGCTATTGCGTTGTCAGGTGGGCCGAACTGATCCTGAGGGTGGGTTGTAGATAAAAGTACTTCTCGGCACATCGTAAAATTCTTCTATTCGGCAGTGTTCTGTTGCGCCAGTCAAGTCCAGCAACGCATTCAGAGCATTCTCAAGCGAATGACGGAGGTTGCTCTTATCAATCTCGATGCCAAGAAATGAGGGCGCGGCGCGGTTTACGTAAGGTGAGCGGCGCGAAAGTGACGCGGGCCTAATATAGAGTACTGCAATACTCCGTAGAGACATTTCTTTGGAGCCAACGGCTTATATTTATTCAAGTGAGGAGTGTACTATATTACATGTCAAGATTTTGAAAGATAAATTGTACAGTGCGAACCTCTCGCATAGAGAAGTGAAAAAAAAGACATTCCCTGATGTAATTTAAGGGCCGCATGGCTTTTGCTTAGCCCTCGAATACAGGCTGGCTCAGGTTGACGCCCATGTCCTTTGCCATGTTTTGCATTTGTGCTTCGATTTCATCTTCCATACCCCTGCCCAGCCCCAAAAACTGTCTGATCTTGGTGTAGTAAAAGTATACGTCCGACGTGAGCAAGACGCACTTGAACAAGATGTGGCGTCCATAGTTTTTGATCTTTTCTCCAAGCGATATATCGGGCGACTCGATCAAAGCGCGAGATGCCCAAGTGCCTGTGATCTTTATGCGGTTTACCGGCGAACCCAGAAACTGGTTATTCCCTTGGACGATCCGGAAGTTGCGGGATATAAAGATGAGCTCATGAGGCCATTTCGTCTCATCCCCTAGGAAGTCACGAATGGCCTGACTCATGGCTTGCTGTGCGGCATAATGACGCTCAGCCCTTTCTCTCTTGCTCAGTCCTTCTAATTGCTTGAAAGTGGTGTGCTCACCCCCCTCGTAAGGTCGTAATAAAGTAAGAGACGCAAACATGTCGGGGTTCCTAACACCCCAACCCTTCACTATTTCAGAAATAGCGGAGTTATCGAAGGTAAGTAGAGACTTCCAAAAGCGGGCATATTCATGTCTAAACTTTGTATCCATGTGGACGTAGAGGCCGTGGTCTATGAGAACCAATTCGGCCTTGCCTGAAGGAAGCCGTCGTACAAACCAGTTCCCTGGATGGGGATCGCAGTGAAGCCAGCCCCAGAGGAACATCTGCGCTGAGAACAGATCCACCATGGTTGTCATGACTTCCTTTAGGGACAAGCCTAGGCCACCACGGCCGTTTTTACCTTTCCAGTAGTCACGGTCCGGTTTCAACTTATCATTTATGGCGGGGCCCCCCTCACGGCGGGGAGGCGCCCTGCCGTCCCACGGTTGAAGCACGGCACCATGGCAGCCTGGGCTTCCCTGGTACCAACCTCCTCTCCAGGGCCGGGTCAAGGCGTCCTTGTCCCATAGTCGCACACCTTCAATCCATTCGGCCGTCATTACTCGCTTGGAACTCAACTCACGGTATACCTTGGGAATATATACCCTGTTCCGGAGCCGTGGTTCATTAGAGATCAACTTCGCCATGCGCTCAGCGTTGTCTGCCTCATTTTCAAAATCTGTCTCCAAGAAAAGCCTCTCGGTCACAAATGGGACCAGACTGTAGAACGGGATGTCAAAAGCCTTGGAGTAAAGATAAGAGATAACCCTGTACGTTGACGTCGTTAGTGTAAGATATAATAAGAAGCGGGGTTAGAGGGGAATTGTCTGCAGCAATTTTCATACTTGAAAGCCCATAGATCCCATTCTACCTGTCTTGCAATCTCTCTCTTTTGAATTTTAATAGCAACTTCTCTCCCATCCGCGAGTCTAGCCCAGTGGACTTGAGCCACACTGGCACTTGCTCTTGCAGTTCTCTCCATTACCCCACGACTGGGATCTCCGTCGAGACTTACTCCGAAAACCTCCTCAACAGATTTTCCAAAGTCTTCTTTAATCACCTTTTCGACGTCTTTCCAGTCATTTTGAGGTGCATCGTCAAACATCCTGGAAAACATCTTCTGGAACTCAGGCGGGAGCACGGCAGCTTGCATGGCTATTGCCTGCCCAATCTTTAGATATAGACCACCATTTTCGCGAAGGAGAACGGATAGACGTTCCGCACTCCGAGCGTGCACTGCGCCTATAGACTTCGCAAGCGGAGGATTAGGTCGAAAGTTGATCTTATAGTCTAGTGCAACGAAGAGGCCTAATGCGAACGTGCGGGACGTGCGAGTCACGCAGGATGCGTTGAATTGTCGGTCTATCAGGTAAAAGCCGCCGAGAGAAAGAGTAAGGTAGAAGAAACGACGGAACCACTTCCGTGTGCGTGGATATGTCTTCGCTCGAGTGGGCTTTCCAAGTGATGACGGGGACGGAGGAACAAAAGGTTGGAATTGCTGGGAGTGAATAGTTCTCTGGCGCGGAAGCCGTGAGAAGTGGCGAAGGTATATATCGGGGCATCGTAGCAGTGTTGGACGGTATCTTGAAGGCTGTGTTCGGCACGCGAGCGCTACTGACTTCATCGTTGAAAGTGGTTTTAGGCTAAGCCTAGCTGTTGGAAACATTTTTTCGGGCAGAACACCATGGCAGCAGCACGCATCTGTATCGGCTGGTGAAATACAACCTCGCAACCTCGATCCCGGTGCCGCCACGAATAATCAGGACTGTTGACCTCAGCCGGATATAATCAAGAAGCTTGGAGCTCCAAAAGCCGAAAGTCCGCCGCCTTGGCAAGTTAGCTGGTCAAGTCACATGATATTCTTACTAATCCGGCAAATCCAACTTGCCGACATCGATAGCAATGAGATAGATCTCTTTGGCTCCCTCCCTATGATCTTGAGGCCCAGGGCTTCCTCTGGCTTGAAATCTGCCTGGGAAAATAGACAAGAGCGTGATAGCGAGACATTCGATGTATAAGCTAAACTCATGCTGAATGATAGGAGCGAATCTATCTTAACTACTTGTGCCTTGCAGCACCAAGTATTTCTATCTACTGACAAGCGCTCACGAAGCTCAATTCGATTTCCCAATCACTGAATAGGCTCGGCGCCGCATAGTAGTAGGTTTTCTTTCTGAACCATAGTTGGGTGAACCCACCGAAGGCTGGGACCAACATCTATCATTTCCTCTCTACGGACGAATGTACAGGGTGGTTCAGTCGAGAAGAGACTTGAAATTATATATACAACACGGTCCTCTGCCATTGCTCAATGATATGTCGATGAGATCAATCCGCAGCTGTCCAAAAGCAGTACTAGAGCGACTGCATCAGTCTCGGTACATGTCACATCTCCGGACGGCCCAAGATATAAGCCTGCTTGCTTTTTTAACGCAATGCCTGATGAAGAGGAAACAGCAGGACGCTACGCGGCGAGCAGCCATAAACATGGCATGTTAAGGATAATGGAGAAGGAGATGTGCAGGACGAAGTTAGAGAGTTGTTTGTGGATAGTACAAGCAGGGAAATCCATCTTGTACACGGCCACCCATCTTTGGAAATTGCAGTATCTTTAAGATTAGCGGTGAAACGAGCCGATCAGTCGGGTAGCCGTTTGCAGACTGGCTTCAATGCTCCATGATGTCCGTATTGCCGCGGCCGTTGCGCAATACAGGGTGCTCGCTGGTGAGCCAAGTGAGTTGTATTCAACAGTCCGAGAGCTTCTCGTGGGTACCACACACTTCTCCTCAAGTTGGTATACACACTTTTCTGGGATAAGCTGATGCCGAAAAATTCCTCTCCTCTGCTAGCCTGTGACCCATTGGTTTCCGAAGCTGTGGAAACGGAATATATATGGCCAGGCTGGGATGAAGCAACCTATCCCGAGGTTATGCAATATCGACAGGCAGGGGTAAGGAGGCCGCTGCCTATCATAAGCAAGATCCTAAGGTATGACAAATAATCATGCAGAGGCCACCTAGGATGTAGATTTGCCTCCTGTGACCCTGGCGTGCAACAGGGAGACCACTTTGAGTGTTAGAATGATTGACTCGCTCCGAATTCACAATTACTTTGGTATTGAAAACACCACGTTATGAGGTTGAATCTTCCCATGTCCTATCCTTGCAAGATGGTAGGATATAATTCTCTGGGAATGTTGAGCTATTTGTCAACAAGGCAGCGTCATTTTTGTCTGAGCGGAATAGCTCGGGCAAGTTCTCCGCAAACTTGCCGCACCGGGGTCGGCGAATTCTGGGGTATCTTGGTCCATTGTAGTAGACTTATTTCTCCTCGTCTGGTGTATTTCAGAGGCTATTTTGTTATAGCCGAATAGCTGTTTATACTTCACTTGCGAATAAAACGTGCAGAGGCCGTTTGGTATGTAGCTGAAGAGGTTAGTGGTGAGGCTCTGAATTCCGACTTTCTTTGAACAGGCATCCGTAGAACGACGGTTGGACACGCCGGTATCTGTAATGGGGATAAGGAGAAAAAAAATGAGATGGTCACCTGCACGATCTAGAAATCTAAAGCACAGGATATACAATCTATTTTGCAGACATTAAAACAAGATGAGAACGCCCTGCCAGAGTGTATGAACGTTTAAGCCGACCCAATGTGATTATACAATAAAGTCGCGAAAGGTTTACAGGGCATCGCATCTTGAAAATAGGGGGTAAGGGGAAATAATAAAAGATGAACCCGTCTTCATGTGGTCGTAAATTCGAATACGCCCAGCTCTATAACAAAACAAATCTTCTGTCTAAACCAACGCGAAGTTTTCAGATGTTCGCACTGGCTTGCTTATTTGGCAATCTCGACACCACCAGTAGCACCTGGAAGAAGAAGACGTTAGGATTTACCGAGCACGATTTGTTGAAGGGGACAATGACTTACCCAGAGCCTTCTTGATGTCACCGTAGATGGCGAATTGACCGGCAGTCAGACCACCGACCATGAACAGACGGGTGGGGAGACCAGCGAAAGCACCGCGGAGTCCAAGCTGACCACCGATCTTGATGAGACGAGAGAGGGTGCTCTCACCAGGGAGACCCTTGGTCTTGTTGATCTTGGAAAGCATGGTATCAGCTGGCTGAGAGACGATAGCAGCAGCGAAACCAGCCATGAGACCAGAGCCCAAGTTGACGCAAGTCTGGGCACCGCCTGAGAGAGTCGACTTGTCGAAGTAACCGAAGAGGGTCTCGGAGACCTTCTCGTAAGCAACGAATTTCGTCACGGTGTAAGGGATCCTAAAGGCGGGAATTAGTTTTATCTGTTAAGCCTTGCAAAAGCCAAGTAAACAACATACTGCTTGAGGAGAATAGGTCCGAATCCACTGTAGAAAGCCATGACACCTTCGTTGCTGAGGATCTTGCTGAAACCACCGATCAAACCATTGGCGAAGCCAGGCTCGGAGACAAGACGGATACGGGTAGCCTCGAGAGGGCAGAGGGCAATGGAGGCAAAGAACTCAGCACTGGCAGCAGAGGCGGAGTAGACAAGGTCACGGTTGCGGCGGGCGGTCTCGAGACCGAGATTGTCAATGGCTTGCTTCTTGAAGAACTCATAACCACCGAACTTGAAAGCACCTTGCAGGAAGTAACCGGCAAAGGTAGGGCCGATACCAGTGAGGAGAGCACCAGCACCCTCCTTCTGGATGACCTGACGGAAGGCAGAGACCATACCACGGTTGTAGGTGGCAGGGTCAAGCTGGATTCTGGTCTTGACGCTATAGAGGGGAGATGGGTCAGCTATCAGGCGGACCGCGAATGGCGATGGGATGAGATGGATCTTGTCAAAGAAGAGCAACATACACGTCGACGGGAGTGAAGGCGCCGTGGGTCAGGGAACAACCGAGAGCACCAGCAAAGGCGAAACGAGCGTAGAGGTCGAAGCCCTCGGGCTTCTTGACCGGGACGGCTTGAGCAACAGCAGCGGCCATTGTGACTGGAGGGCGCGAGCGAGCGGGTTGGTGCTGAGTCGAGATCGGGAGTTTGGCTGACCTGCGGGAGGGAGAGAGAGAAGGGGGAAAAGGGCCAAAAAATTCTGAGGTTGGTTTGGATCCCGTTCCGGGCCTTGCCGGGACGTCACGTGAGTGCTGCTGTTCCGGCTTGGCGTTGTGTTATGTAAGACGGCCGAGAGAAGGACGAGATAGAAGGACGAGATAGATGACGAAGATAGCAGTGAGGAGGCAGAGAGAAGACGAACCGTTTGCCAGCAGTGCTCTGACTGTAGCGTGGGCTCTTCCATCCCTTATTAAGGTATTCGACCTCCAAGCATAACGCGCCCGTACCTTTTGTAAAGCCCAATCATTGTAGTCCAAATGGCCTGCTTTTACAGTATATGGATATGTGATTGATTCTAGCGACACCTAGGTAAAAATCTCCACTTCCCCACGAAGTACCGGGGCTAGGAAGATAAAACCGAATGACCAAGTCGGCGGCTCGGGAGATCTCAAACTTGCAAACAGTTTTGTTCCACGAAGCGTTCTCTGTTGTTCCAAGTGCAGTGCCAACGGACAGCCGGGACCCATCAACCTCAAGTATGGCGTAAGGTTATGGTGGGTAGACACCATGAGGATAGTCTCTGAGTAACTCTATGTACTTCTCTGGTGGGGAGATGCCAGAAACTTCGTGAAGAGTGACAGTAAGAATCCCGGTCTCGAGATGATTTGGTGGTCGAAGTGGAACTCTCTTCCACAAGTCTAGTTTGTTTAAATGAGTCGTTGGTTAGTTCAATTAATAAGTTAATCGCCAGTTTGAGTCCTCTTCTGGATGCAATACACACCCTCGGCCTCAGCTTGGGGCGACTCCATCTCCTTAACGATAAGCGTCAACAGCGGATCGTGTATCCCGGCTCCTTTGTCCCAATGTGCCGACGTCCAATGAAGGCGTATGTTTCTTGCGTCTTCAAGCTTTGACTGGATTTAGCGATGAAAGCAGTGGAAAGAACTCGGTCAGAGTTGCGATTCAAAAAAATGCCTGTGCCAGCAAGTATTTCTCAAACGAATGATCCTGTATTTCCATGACAGGCTGAGAGTAAATGCGGGGGATTTTGGAGCCGCAAACACGATCATGGTGACTGAATCGTCTTGGCCCATGAAATTTACGTAAATAACTTTTCCGCGATTGGAATCGCCGAGTTTCCATTATCTGTTTAGTTAGCAGTGATAAGTTGTCCTCGTACATAAGAGGCGGCCCGGCCCTCGCCATGGAGGGAACTCTTGGTCTGTGCTAACTATAACCAATTGCAGGGATGACGTGGTGGCAGAACAACTCAATTTGCTGACAACCAGACGATCAGCCAGTCCAGTTCAAATCTTTCCAGACTTCCCATCCAATACGGAGCAATATCCAGCAACATTGCCATAGCGATGGTAATACGCGTTGATGTTTTCTTGGTGAGCTCTAAAGAATGGTCTGTCGGCAACATAGGTCTGGGAATTGTGAACCTAAATGATCGGGTAAGCTATGTCGTCATTGATGAAAAGTCTCGAGAACCACATATATTTATGGCTCGGTAAGTTGATTGCGTAGCTATGTGGCCATTATTGGTAATCAGTGAAAGGAAGACGATATGTTGTATTCCGTTATCTCCAGTTGTTGTTGTTGTTGAAAAAAGGATTTGGAGGGGTGAAAACATGGCGATGGGTTTCGATAGCTGCACGGAGGGTGGTCTCAAAACTCTTAGCAAATGCATTGTAACAACAGCGCAGAAATTTGACACGCTGCCATTGGTAGGGATTCGGGAATAAAGAGGGGTTAAGCTATTTCCTGGTGCTAAAGCCGGATTTTACGCATATTTCCACAATGAACTCTGCTGTAGACCTTGTATGCTGTAATAGCGTCTGTTCTTGGTTCTGCTATAAATCAAGCCTGAGCTGCCATCAAACACTTTCCAATCTAAACAGTCTCCTTAATTCAGACGACTTCCCTCAGTTCAAGTTTGTGGCGTGAAATCATAACTGAAGCCCAAAATCTATAGCTATGGCGGAAGAAAACCTCCCAAAAACGTTCCGCCAGGCGGTTTTCAAAGAGTCCGGTGGCCCTCTGGTTCTCGAGGAAGTACAGATGAGTCCTCCAGGAAAGGGAGAGGTTCTGGTCAAGGTTCAGGCCTGCGGAGTCTGCTTTTCGGATACTTATGCGCAGAACAATCTCTTGGGAGCCGGATTGTGATTCCACCTCATTTCATACACCATAATGCTTAGCAGATGGCATGACTAACAGTTTTTTGATTAATAGTCCCATCGTTCCAGGGCACGAGATCATCGGGCACGTCGTCGCGGTTGGTGAAAACGTGGATAAGTGGAAAGTTGGAGATCGGATCGGAGGACCGTGGCACGGAGGACATGATGGTAGGCATTCATCGTCGCTAAATTGAATGGAGCAAGGCTAAGATGGAGTACAGGTACTTGCCACCAGTGCAAAAACGGCTTTTTCCAGATGTGTGACAATGAGGCGATCAATGGCATTACAAAGGGGGGAGGCTGTATGCGCGCCTTTCGCTACCTCTGTTATTCGATATAGGCTAACAATGTCCTTTCAGATGCCGAGTATTGCAAGCTCCGTGCTGAGGCTGGCGTGGCAGTCCCTAACCATCTCAATGCCGCAGAATATTCCCCCATTTTATGTGCTGGTGTGACGGTTTTTAACTCAATTCGTCACATGGACGTCACCCCAGGCTCGTTGGTCGCTATCCAGGGCCTCGGAGGTCTGGGACACTTGGCAATCCAATACGCAAACAAGTTTGGATACCGTGTTGTTGCATTGTCGAGGGGTAAGGATAAAGAAAAATTTGCGAGAGAGCTAGGGGCACACGAGTATATCGACACAAGTGCAGGCGACGTCGGAAAACAGCTGAAGCAGCTAGGTGGAGCTTCACTTATTGTTTCAACGGCGCCGAAAAGAGAATCCATAGAGCCGCTTCTCCAAGGCTTGGGAATGTTAGGAAAGCTATTGGTCTTGTCTCGTAAGATACTCCGAACGCCGAGGGGTAGCATCAAGGTAGCCTCTAACTTGATGATGATTTAGTACCTGGAGACATCACGATCAACATCAATTCCATGGTATGAACTCCCATAAGCAAAGGTTATGGAGGATTGCTGACCTTTGAACCCGTTAGATTCACTACGGCCAATCAGTTCGGGTTTGGCCGAGCGGCCATGCCACTGATAGCGAGGATGCACTTGCGTTCACCGAACTTCAGAAGATCAAGTGCATGGTAGAGACATTCCCATTAGAGAAAGCCAGTGAGGCTTTAGGTGAGAACCCAACGAATGAACCTTGATAGCTGTTCATTGGCTAATTTTCTTCCAGATGCAATGTTGAAGGGAACTGTCCGTTTTCGAGCCGTCATTACCATGGAATAGACGGAAGAACAAGGTCATATGCTCGGTGTTGAAGAGAAGAAGAGGATTGAAATCTTGTCGATAGTTTTCGTTAAAATCAATCCTTCGCATGCAATGGTTTACTCCGTACTTGTTTAGGCAGTCAAAAGAATCTCATGAAATTTGGCAGTGTGTATGGAGTACTTCGGATTCTGTAATCCATTGTAGTTGACTGGGTGGGAATTCTTAGCATTGTTGTCGAACGCTGTGTGCGTCAGATGTTCGTGAAAGAGATCTATTTCGGTGTCCGTGCGCGCAGTTTCAGGAGGGTCACGTGGAACAACTTAAATTTTCAAGGGTTGGGCAAGCAACATCTTCACAGAATTCGTTTGAAACATTGTTAGATCTGATAGAACCGGGCGCAAATCATTTCAAAGCCAAACCCCAACTACAGCCTTGCTGAGCTTGTCGAACTGCGATGGCTATCATCTTGGCTAACGGTATCATCAACTGATATTGTGTTATTGACAGTTCCCAGGCGATTGTCATTCGAGTCCGTCTCTCGGCGGTAGCGAGCATTGGCTTTTCTATTGACTTGATACCATCGTTTCTTCGGGGCGATATGAGGGGTCAGATGCCGTTTATCGCGGTTTTCGTGGAAAGAGCTCAATCACTCGACTGATTTATTCGAGTGAACGGTCGAAGTCGTTATTTGGCATGCAATTGACTTTTGATGCATTTTTGCGACAATTTGCTTCCTTGGATGTGAGTTCGTCTCTGTTTCTCCATGAAGTTCATGGGTACTTATGACCAGCACGCGTAAAAGTGCGAACTCTTCGCTGGTCTGGCTGGGCCCTGCCCTGACCCAGCCAACCTTGACTGTTTGTCAAGGATTTAGGCGTGGAGAGCGCCGCTGCCTAGCAATGGCCTCCTGCGACATCCGTGGCCCCAACACGGATGAGGAGACCCCTTGCTGGCTCGTACGCTGAGCCTCCAGCCTCTCCAGTTCTTTGACTCTGGCCTCCAGGCTTTCCAGTCTTTCTGTCAAGACTGGATCATGAGGCACTTCTCCTGCCTCCGTCTGGACTTCACCACCGGCTTGCTACCTCCGGCGTCGAGGTTGAGGCTTGGCCGCTTCTCTCTCGCGGAGGTTCCGCTCGGCATTTATCAAATGCCCTCTCCACGCAAAAAATAGCAAGCCGATAGTACACAAGCTACCTATAATGGCAGCGACAGCCATGATCTCTTGGTGGTACTTCATGGTGTCAGTCGTGGCTCGGTCGTGTATTTCCTTAAGGGCGAGAGACGCGTCCTCGTCTTCAAAACATATCCTTGTTTCCCTTTTTGGAAGCAACTATCGATGCACGTGCCGGGCCCATCACCGGGGAAACTTACTCCCTCTCACTAAGGAAACAGTCCGTCATTTACTCTGGGGACACGCTTCGGCTTACGGAGCGGGTTAAGCTGGTGTTCAAGCATAGGATGAAGCGTACCATAGGGCCCAAGTATGCTGAACGCACGAAAGACAACCCTTTACGGCGGAGTCCTAGAGAGGATACAACCGGACAGAATACGACCAGCTCAAGTGGAGCGTACTTAGCCTGACTCTAAAATTACAGCGTGGTCAAGGCATACAAGTAGTATCAAAACGAGATATACATACTGACTTTCTCATTATCGGTAATGTTTCACAAGGGAAGGCTAGGAATAGAGCAGAATAGATGCGCTACAGGGAGGTAAATTTTACTCCTATCGCGCTATCATTATTATCTCTTTCTTTAGCGGGTACTGTGGTTTAATCAAAAGTGTAAATTAAATATAAATAAGCAAGTGATTATTGAATTAAAAAGTTGATTTCGGCCATATATCGTAGAAGACTTGTAATGATGTAAACTCAATACTATTCCGCGTCCACCAAAGGACACCCTTTATGTGGTAGACGGATTATGTGCGGAGGACCAATTGGCCTGTATATATTCTCACACACGAAGTAGCTTATATTTGACCATCCCTCCCGAGCAACCTGCACAAGCGATGCCACCGCGCCCCCCTCCAGCTGTGGTTGAGTTGCATGGAACGCGCTATAGAGCCATTGAGGTGTCTCATTGCGTAGATGACATTGCGATTTCAGCTGGTAATATGTGCTGATTGGGAATGAATCGCTTTTCCAGAATTTTGAAAACCAGCTGCGCGCCTCTCTGGCTTGCTTAGTCCATGAAGACTGCTCAAGAATAATGAGCTGGGAAAGCCATATAGGGTCCAATGGTGAGGAAAGTCTGCCAAGTACTCGGCTCACCCTAATAATAACCCAGCCATCACTGCCTTTATCCCATGAGGTACGCGGGGTTGTTTCCAAAGTAGCTCGGGTCGCGCAATGGGGACAGTCAAAGGGACTAGAAGACCTTGGTTGAGTTGCGGGGTCCCAATGATCGTATAGGTGCATAATATTAGTGGAAGTAAGACACAAATGTGGACACATAAGCAAATTGAGCTTGGAGCACACAAATTCAAACCCGTGATAAGAAAGACTTGACCTCTCCTTGAGTGGAAATAATTGAAGAGTATATTCGAGGACCGTTTGAGGGGATGGAAATAATCGTGTTAGCCAGTAACTTAAGAGACTATCATATTTCCTTTGCCTTTCCGACTGTGCTCGGAGTTCCTTGGCGTCTGCAAAGCTAAGGTCGGGAAGATAACCTCCAGTTAAACATTTTTTGGTCTCCAGACAGTATCGCATTTTTGGTGGTTTCTTTAAATCTTCCTTAAAGAAGGCGGTCCGATGGTGGTCTTTTCGGCATCCTCGACAGTAGTTGTCTCCCACAATGATGTCAAATGTTAAAGAGCAGGCTTCCTCGGCAGTCTCTGGATCATCACGAACATCTGTAAAAGGGGTGGAGTGATAAAGCCGTGAGCCAGCGAGGGACAGCGCAATCATATCCTTGGGGATTAGATTTTGACAGATTTTATCCAGCATTTCTGCTGGGAGTTTGTATATAGCGCAGTGAGCGTCATTATAACGACGTGCGATAAGTGAAGGATGTTCAGCGACCATCGCGACCTAAATAAATGGTCTTTGTCAGGAATAACTGATCGCAAGAAGTAGCAAAAAGAGGGGCAAAACGCTCTTATGTAGGCCCGTTTCTTTATTTGCCATTTTGCCATCTACAACGTAAGCATTTATCTCGATCTGGAGGTTGAATCTGAACCACGATCATTGTGACGTAGAAACAAACTTCTTCTTGTTTATAACTTAAACGGGGATCTTCGACGTCATATAGTTAACCAATACAATTTGTCGCATCATACGCTAGCGGTAAGCGGCGTAGACAATTGGCTGGAAAGCAAAACCCTCGAAACCAAAAACGTCGGAATGCGGCTGACTCCTCGTTTAGGAGAATCCCCGAGTCTCCGGCACAGATTGCACTCCGGGCTAGTTCATCAACCATTCTTCGGCTATAGTCAGACTGCAGATGGCTCCGAGCCTGAGCATAATACACTAACAAAGATGTAGAACATTTTATAAATAACTAGCTGATTGGCATGAGCCTGAAAATCCACGAGCAAAGGTAGATTCACGTCTACAGAATCAATCCCCTGATCTACGTCTTGCCTTAATAGGAAGTTGACCATGTTACAGTTTCTTCGAAAATGGTTTGGCGTCAATAAAGGAGGTGCTGGTGATGAATCACCTCGCCATCGGGCTACCTATGACTTCCCGGTACAATTTATAGACCGATCGGGACTCATACGAGCGTCCATCATCAATTATACCTTTCGGTGCAATAGGGCTCTCGACCCTCAGAAGCTACACAGCTCCTTAGTTGAACTTCTTTCGATAGGGGACTGGAGGAAGCTAGGCGGTCGTCTCCGTCGAACGGTAAAATATGGAGACAAAATATAGAATCCCGAGGTTGTTTCCAGGGCTAATTAAGGCTTTTTAAGACAAGCGGAGATATCTCGATTCAGATACCAAAGTGCTATAGCTCTGACTATCCTGCTGTGCGATATTCCCACGTTGGACATGATATTCCGCTAGAGAAGCACCCATTGGGGTCTCGCATACCCAAAGAAACGGGGTCATATCCATCCATTCAAGAAGGCTGTCACGCATTTCACTCCTTTAGTGTGCCTCAGGAGCTACCTTGCAATATTGAACATTATTATACTACTGATGAGCCGTTGTTATCTCTTTTTGTGACTTCCTTCACAGACGCGACAATTGTATCCATTACATTTCCACACTGCGTATGTGACGCCATGGGGACGGCTGGACTACTGAAAGCTTGGTCGTCCGTACTGGCCGGTCGAATTGATCGTGTGCCCACGGTATTCGAGGCGAGCCGGGATGCAATCGAGTCCGTGGGTACCCCATCGGATCAACAGGCTCAGGGATCATTCATCTTGGAACACCTGCAATTAAAGGAATTTTCTTTGCTTCTTTTTTTAATTCAATTTGTCTGGGATCTGCTGACTAGGCGAAACATGGAGGCCCGTACAATTTTTCTTCCAGTTGGGTATTTACGCAAGCTCCATGAAGAAGCCCAAGCGCAATTGGCAGCTGATCGACAAATCGGGCCCAGCCCTTTTTTGAGCGATGGTGACGTTATAACGGCTTGGGGCTCTCAAATGGTCATGTTATCATCTCCACGCAACAAACCCGCTATAATTTGCAACGTCTTTGACATGCGCCGTCGTCTCTCGAACGTGCTTACTTCCGGAACGGTCTGCCTTCAAAATCTCATCCTTCCCGCTTCCATTCAGCTATCAGCAGCGGAAAAAGCAAGTACATCGCTAGGTCAAATTGCCTGGAAACTACGGCAAGCTATTGTCCAGCAGGCCACGGACACGCAAGCCCGCAGACTTATGAGACTTGTGAGATCGTCGATTTCCTCTACCGGTATCATGCCACTGTTTGGGGACCCCAACTCTAGGGTTATCGCATGCACGAATTGGTCCAAGGCTCAGCTCCGCGAGTCAGTAGACTTTTCTCCCGCTGTGATAGAAAACTCCCAAGCTACCAACAACGCTCCTCGTGACGGTACATGTGTATCGTACTGGGGAACAACAATAGGAAAGGCTGACAACCCGCGCGATACGTTCATAATTTATGGAAAAGATGATTCTGATAACTATTGGGTTCATGCGTATCTTCGTTCTGAGACGTGGGATATGATTGAAGCTGAATTTAACCAATATAGCCATGCGAAACCTTCGGCTGGGATGCTTGGAAGACTTTTAGCGCCCTTGTACTGAAATTTTTTTGCCTAATTTCCATATAATTCGTTCTGTACTGCCACTCCTAGGCCAAATAAAGTACCTCCCTCTATCCTTATTCATTCTCACCCGCCCTTCTTTGCCCAAATTACTTACTCTATGGAACATTCCTCACTACTATACCCAGACCCAAACCTTTCCCTTGAGACTTTATAATTTTGCACCGTTCTATACTCAAGGTAAGGGTTTAGATCAAGGTTAGGGAGCTTAAAGGGGTTCTAGATTAGGGGAAGGTCTCCGTTAGGATAAGCGTATTGAGAAATGTTCCTTGGGGCAGGGTTTGGGCAAACAGGCATATCTATATGAGGAAGTATTGGTATATTACTGATATATAACTTTATTTTTCTAGAAGAACATACTTTACTTTGCTGAAGGCGTCAACGTAAACATCCAATACCCAAAATTGGGTATCCGAGGAATTAGGCGGAAAGGTTTCTATAGATTACAAAACACTTGCAATCGCTTCCATTGCTCATACGTATGTACGGAATACTCCGTATGTTTACCAATTGTTATATACGACGTAAGCATGAAGAAATAATTAATTGCGATTCGTGATTTGTTCAAATGAAAAGTGAGGGTCGTCGATGATGATAAATTTGATAAGTGTGGTTGTGGATCATTTCAAAGATCGTGCCTCTTAGAAAACCTGATCATCAATTTCGGCTTCCACCACAGCACATGAACCTTCCCTTCACCTAACCAATCAAGCCCTTTGTTCAAGAGTTCTATGTCGTATACCCATAACATTTTGGCCAGTACTAAATTCATTTCCATGTAGGCGAAGCTAGGTAACAATTTAGTTTTTGCATGTCATTACAGATAGGGAACTTTTGGAAGTTTAGAGTATATCGATACTGACCTTCGACCAAGGCATGCCCTGGGGCCTACTAAGAAAGGTTGGCTAGCTTCTTTCACGTCAGTCGAGTGAGGGTCTAACCACCGTTCAGGCTGAAATTCCATCGGCATGGTAAAATATTTAGGATCATGTGCAGTTGTCCACGGGCTGGTGTAGATGTCAACCTAGAGTTAAACATGAAGTTAGTCACCATGAACACAGAATAGGCGGCTGAAACCTACTCCTTTAGGAATGTATCTGCCATGAAGCTCGAATCCGGGTGAAATCCTGGGAGAGCCCTGGGACCCAGGAGGACATAGTCGGAGTCCCTCCTCAATCACAGCTTGCAGGTATGGTAACTGCTGCGCATCCTTGGCTTTGATACTCTCGTATGTTTTGAACGCGTTGCGAATTTCAGATTGGAGTCGATGCAGTTTATTAGGGTGTTGAAGCAAGAAGCATGTTGTTGCTGCCATGAACGTGGAGACTGTCTCTCCCCCAGCGATACTAACTCATAGAAATCAGCAAGCGAACATGACTACTCCGTACATAGATGTAAAAGTAAAGACATCATCAAGTGATCAAGGCTTTAGATTTCCAAAGGGGCAGACGTACGCAAATGTGGAGACGTGGGCTGCCATCTCCTCTTTTTCCACTTCTCCATTCCGAACCTTTTCAGCCAGCAACGTCACAAAATCTTTTCGCGACGAGGTTGAAGCTAAACATCTAGCATATCAATCAGTAGATGTTCATGGGCTTGGGAAGACCAGTATTTACTACTTTTCAACTTGATCTCGGCTATAGCGAGAATTGTGGTTTTGCACCAGAAGAACAGACGGCACCAGATGTTTGAACAGCTTTGCGATGATTCCGATTCGTCTCAGATTGTCAGCAAGTGTAATCAGGTAAAGATGTTCAACGATGAGGTCTCCCCAGAAGTGTGGCTTCCCTAGAGAATAATAGTTAGTAACGTGTCCTAGCTGTAACTAGCGAAAGCGAAGCCCACCATTCTCCAAGCTATGAAACGACTCCCCAAAAGCCATTTCCCCCAAAATATCGAAAGAGACCATTTCAAACCACTTTGTCATATTGATTCCTTTAGACCCTGGAGGGGCCTTTTCTCCAATAATGTGAACAAATCTATCGATAATTCCGCCAATGATAGATTCTTGTTCGTGGAGAGCTCGTTGAGAGAACGCAGGAGAGAGCATTTTACGCATTTGACCGTGCTTATGAGGGTCTCGCTCACTTCCTATGCACCGTTTCGCGAAACCGGCGCTAAATACTTCATAGAACGATGCCTTGACGGGCATCGGTCTTTGTGGAGTTCCATGGCCGTAGAGCACTTTCCACGATTCAACAGAGCCAAAGGATAATTCATTTGGAGATACGCGAACAATAGGACCTGGTAAAAATTTTCAGTTATAGTCTCTCCCTTTGGGGTTCTAGCTGGTTACACACCATACTTCTGGTGCAAATCCGCAATGGATAGATGGATCTTGCCGCTCGAAGTGTGAACAAATCGCCAAAGCTGGCACGACGTCAACTTCTAGACGAGTTATCATGTTTAACGAAGGGCTTCCTTACTAGAGAAGCACGCGCTAAAAACGGCCCCGGAAAATCTGCGAGAGGATGGAAATACAGGTTATAGGCCCATGTCGTGATCAATTGAGCAACAATCTTGGTATGGTTAGCACATGCATATTGGTAAAGTGATCGAGTCTTGAATACTAACAATGCATAGAACAATATTGCATGCGACCCTCCAGTCATAGGCCAATGAGACGATCCTATCACTTGAGATCAAGGGTACCAGCCCGACAACACGGTCTACATAAGTGTTCATATTGCACGGATGTTGTCTTTCACTGAAAACCTATCCTGGGTCTTTGCATCGACGGTTCGTTTAAAAGCGATATGATTCATGAGATCCATCACTCAATTTCTGGTATACACCCCGTTTGGCACGTCCTCGCCTCGGACAATTTCCTATTTTGGAGACCCCGAGAACCGCTCTCGGTCCTTGCTGGCTTAACAGACATGATCTGCATTTATACCACCGTTATCAGGCCTGCCTGCTATCATGAAGGGTGTCGGAAATTGAGAGTAGACGGTCCGGGACGGCCAGTGCTAGTCCGTCATCGAGCTGAAAGGTTAGCTGACCCTGTACCCCCCGGTCGCCAGCTAATAAACCCCGGCATGAAGTCACGATCGGAGTATGTAGGCCCAAGCTCCCAAAGTAGCAAATCCCCGAAGGTCGATGTGGGGTTGGGCACTTCTTTGTTCTCATTCTCCATAAAGTGCTGGCTGGTCCCCTCGTAGAGAAGCAAACTTAGGTACTCTTCTTTGATATTCGGAAAAACCCCAACTTCTCTTGCCATTGCCTATATTCATTGAACGTCCGGCTCTGTCAGTTATCTTGGAACATCGCCTTTTATTTCCAGCTTGCAATCTCGCCCAACATGTCGATGGTGTCGAGAAATCCTTTCCAGCTTTCAGGCCGCTACGCTGAGCGTAACCGCTGGGAGAACCTCAACGGTGAAGGCGACTCACGTGTAACAGGCAGCGAAATTATCCAGGACGAAGGATTAGTAAATAAATGGAGCGAGAGAGTTATTCTAATTACTGGCGTCTCCTCTGGAATTGGCGTTGAGACTGTGCGCGTCCTGGCATCTACTGGAGCAACTATCTTTGGGACGGCTCGTAATCTCGAGAAGGCGAAAGAGGCTCTAGGCGACTTACTTGAGACCGGCCGTGTCAAGCTTCTTTTTATGGACCAAACAGATCTCTCAACTGTAAGGGAGTGTGCCAACGACTTTCTGAAGCAGAGCTCTAAGCTCAATATCATTATCAACAACGCAGCAGTAAGTTTGAACTGAGAACCACATTATCTCAAAAGTATGTTCTCAACAACAGCTTACTGTCTCTTTTTTTGATATAGGTGATGAACACTCCCGAGGGACGAACCAAGGATGGATTCGAGCTCCAGCTTGGGACAAACCATGTGTCCCATTTCCTGCTCTTCTATCTCCTGAAGGATGCTCTCCTCGAAACAGCACGCTCGACGCCAGATTTCCACTCTCGCGTCGTCAGCGTGTCGTCAGCCGCTCACCGTTACAGTTCTATTCCTTTCGACAACATCAACTTCGACGGCAACTATAATGGATGGCTTGCTTATGGATCTAGCAAGACTGCCAATATCTACATGACCACACACATTGAGCGCTTGTACGGATCACACGGCCTTCACGGCTACAGTGTACATCCTGGGGCCTTCATGAGCCCCAATCTGCAAAAGCACTCGAAGGAAGAGATGAAGGCTGTCCTTGCAGACAAGCGCGCCTTAAAGTACATGTCCAGCCTTGGACAAGCCTGCGCAACAACAATTTATGGCGCAGTTTCGAGCGAGTTGGAAGGAAAAGGAGGGTTGTATTTGGAGGGAGCATCCGTAGCAGTTCATCCGACGCCTTCCGATGGAGATGCACTCGAGTATGGCTACGGCAGCTGGGCTTTCGATGAGGCCAAGGAGACGGAACTCTGGAAACTTAGCAAGGCCTGGGTGGGTGTTGAGTGAATATTAGGCGACTGAACAAGAGATATTTCCAAAAAGAATAACCAAATGCTTCATCGTCCGAATATGAACGTTCTTGAAACTTTTCATCACTCTCACTCGGGAATATTTACGCGCGGGGGTTGTTGTGACTCCCTATTGGTCAGTTCTAAGCCCTTGTTACTCGGGCTTCGGCCTCCGAATTCCACATCAACAACCTCTCTTCTGTCTTACATTCCCATTCGCCTAGCGGTCCCATCAGACCGCCCTAGAGGTGTCGTGGTGGTACCTCACCGGCTTCACATGCAGAATCGACGGCCGTTTCCTTAGCCCAAAAACGGCCGTTCTAAAACCGGCGGCCGTTCACCTCCAGAATGTCGGCAGGTACTAGCTGATCGGTTTACTATAGCCCTGGAGGTCCCATGGAGGCCTCCTGAAGGCGTGAGGGTCCTCCATCACTAAAGCTGCGAAGAACTCAACGTAGCATAGCCTTACAGATATCTTAGGGCACAAATTTATATCTTACTCTCGCCAGGTTGAAAAGGAGCACATATTTGATGGTCTGTTGACCTTGCAGTGGAAACAATGTTAATAACAGAAACTTGCAAAGAAATTTAGGTAATCCCCTTTCTCCCTTTCTCGACAACCTCAAGCAGATCATCTGCAAACAGCTCAGTTTGGGAGGTGGAGTACTCTAGTCTCATGTACTTGGTCCCCTTCAGCGCCGAGATAGCGGCCCGTCTTGAAACTACTCGCAGCCATATCAGCATCTTACTTTAGATCGCTTCCATAATGCATCATTCCGGGTTAGCGACTCACCTCCAATGCAGGTTCCCCAAGGCAACATTTCTGCAAACCTCAACAAACTTAAGCACCTGCTTATCGACATGCTCTCCCCAGATTTCCATGTCCCTCAGCGCAGTATACCACCGTCTATAACAGTCATCCAGCAACTGTCCAATCTGATTCACTGCTTCCTGGATCGATAGACCTTGACTCATGAGAAGGAATATTAAGTTGTGATCAACCCCTAATGCCTAGATAGGGTACTGGTCAGCAACAGAGATCTACGACTTGACAGTGGGCAAAGTTACCAAGTCTTTTTTATATGACAAAATGTCATTAACCCTATAATATGTTAGCTTATGCAAAATTTTTTGGCTTTATTTGTCACTTACAGGAGAACCAAATCGGCTGAGATGCACATGCATTCCTGGAGAGAAGGGTGGTTTACGACCTCGGGAGGAAGACTGACGCCAACAGCGTACCTAAAAGTGGTCAATCACCGATCCTGTTCAGAATCGAAAATGAAAACAAACGAGGGGCCTATACTCGGCAAGTGCAATGGCTGGATATGCGCCAATTGTTCCTCGCCGCATTTTTAAATATTCGTCGACGTCACGCCCAAATACTTTCTTACTGTGCATGACTTCAACTTGCAATAGCAAGCCGTCAAAAAATTGCCGATGCATATCCTTCCATCGTTGTCGCTGGTCTGCCATTTTGTCAGAGAGAAGCCCAAGATACCCCTGAAAGTCCAATTCACTAATGGCTGGACGTGACATACCTTCACCGGCTCTCTGTTTACTTTTGGTAAGCTGTAGGCCCTTGATATTGGACTAACAAACATCTTATCTTACCTGTTTCAAACGATCCCAGGTTGTTTGGAAGACATATCGGATAGGATTGTCCTCCTGCCGTACCGGGGGCTCCGTATCTTCCATGATTGCGAGAGTTCGATCAATTTCTTCCTGTGCTGCTACAGGGTCTCCACTCAAATGGCCCTCATCAAATTCTAGACGCCAGAGGTCAGCATAATACACAGTGAAAACGTTGGCTAATTTACGTACGATCATCGAAGAGGAACACCTATTAAATCTCCTAGTCAGCGGTTTCATGCTATACTCCGTCCGGCAAAAGCACATACCCAGTGATTCCAGTCCACCATCATCCTAAGAGCCTCCGCATCACAATCAGGTGCCCATATGGAAGCTAAATATGCCAAATCAACCTTGGAATTTCGCGAAGACCATTTCTCATCCGCTTTGATGACTCTATGCTTCCTTTATTAGCTTTCCTTACTCCTTCAGCACGCGTGAAAAGGCATTTAGGCATACCTTGTAATCCAGGCATCTGCTTCCGGCTTTACCATGTGGTAGTTTGGATTTACCACTGGCTTGACTGCCATTATTGAGGAAAAAAGATCGGGGACATGTACGGACTGCCCTTTCAAACTTTTTGAGGACTGAAATCCCGGTCCCTCAGCAGCATGTGAACACGAACTCGCGGGAGATGGAACAGGCGACGTTGATTTATTGGAAGAACATTCCGAAGATATTGGATCTTGCTGGTGGTATGCTTGACTGTTGTATTTGTTCATGTTTGGCTGTAATGAAGGCTTGGAACTTAGTTGGAATAACTTGCGCTTCAGTTTCGACCAGCTCCAAACAGGTGCGATATTGTTCATCATGTGCTGAGTTGTACTGTAGGTCTCTATATTTACATTCTTTTCAAACCTAGGCTATGGCTACTCATATATTTTGGAGTTTGTTCCTTTCCCACAACCCATCGCAAGCTTATCGTTGTCATTTCCGAGGCTTGGTGGTGTGATAGCTGACTACTGTCCGAATGTGGGAATGCTCCGTGTTTTCTGAAAATAGGCATACCCGAGGAAAAGACATGCGAGGGTTCAATTATCCCCCATACTCACAGGATTCGGCGCATCCGTTGCCATTTTACTCCGTTTCTTGAATATCTCACTTGAAAGTTTCCTTTCGAGAATGATCGGTCATTATTTCTGAAAAAATCCGAAAGGAACTTTGATGTTTCCCCATGGGCCCTAGAAACCTAAGTAGGCAACTCCCGACGCTTTTTGGCCCCATTACCTGACCACAGATTGATTATTAGGAATCAAGCCAGATAGCTTATTCTCAAAGAGAATTCCTTGTTCTATCTCTTCACAAGGCAAAGCTGCGCGTAGTTTGTCATTTTTCATTGTCGCGACTCGTTTCGGCAATGGCGCAACTACAATACCTACTTGGTCACAACCGGCTCCTTGAACGCCCTGCCTTGCTTTTAGCAGGAGATGGTGTGACGCTTCATGACGCTGCATTGGCAATCTTCGTCTTGCTATCTATCTATGGTGCATCTTTGATATTATATCGACTATACTTTTCTCCTATTGCAGGCTTTCCAGGACCAAAATTAGCGGCTGCAACAGAGTGGTATGAATTTTACTATCAACTTGTTAAAGATGGACAATGGGGTAATCAGGTAAAGAAGTTACATGAGATATATGGTAAGAGTGAATATCTTTCAAATGTAAAAATGCTCTCTAACGAGACAAGGTCCAATTGTACGTGTGACTCCATGGGAGCTTTCAATTCGCGATGCCGATTTTTATCACGAACTATATGTGGCTAGCTCAACTCGTCGAACAGACAGCTGGGCCCGCGGACGTGAAGGAAATGGATTTGAAGGTGAGTACCTTAACAGCTCAATTGAAGATTGTTGCATGAAGCATTTAAACCTAATCACGTCTCTAGATTCTCATCATTTATCCGTTCCTCATGACCTTCATCATCGGAGAAGAAAGCATCTTGAGTCATTTTTTTCGAAACAAAATGTCAACCGGCTTGAAACCATAATTCTTAACAAGATTAAGCTTCTTGAAGATCGACTTCAGGCGGTTAAAGGCACAAAATCCATTATACATATTGACCATGCGTTCACAGCTCTCACAGGAGACATTATTGGACACGTTGCATGTGGCGCACATCCAGGTCTCACTGATGAACCAAACTTTTCTCCTAAGTGGTAAGTACGCAAGGAAACTGTCTCTCTAGGTATAATATTAATCGTTGATTGCAGGCATGAACTTATAACTAAAACAGTCGTGGTGGCTCCACTGTTTCGTTGCTTCCCTTGGTTAAACAGGTAATTACCAAAGACTACTACTTTTTATTTGCTTGGATGTCTAAAACGACATAGCTTGATTCAATTACTTCCGTCCTCGGTTTTGCAGCGTCTTTACCCTGAAGGGATATCGAACATGATGATGGGAAAGGTAGGAAGTCATGAAGTACACTATATACTTCCGTACATTAGGCTTACCTGCCATATAGATGGGTAATGAGTTCATCGAGAAAACCAAGCAGCATATCAAGCAACGGCAGCCAGATCCTAATGCATCAAAGCTTTCTCTCTTCCACCACCTCCTGGCATCTAACATTCCAGACGATGAGAAGTCCACGTCTCGCCTTAAAGCAGAAGCTATGGTAGTATTGATCGCGGGAGCCTTTACTAGTGCACATACACTCTCGATGATTGTTTACCATGTGCTCTCCGATCAATCTATAGAAGCACGTCTGCGAGAAGACCTGAAAGATACAATGATTAATTATCCTGCTCGAGTCCCATATCTGAATGATTTGGAGAAGGTTCCTTACCTTCAAGCTTGCATAAAAGAAGCCCTTCGGTATGTTTTTCTTGCCATCCACTTTATTTATTGAGACTAACAGCGCGTTTTTAAGGTTATACGGCCTTGTGGGTAATTTGCCACGATGTTCTCCGGATGTTGCACTTCAATACAAACAATGGACAATACCTCGAAATGTACTATACGCTCTTCTCTTTTTCCTATCAAACCTGCCTACTGACACACAAACCTCTTTCAGACCCCTGTGGGTATGTCAATCTATTATATGCACACTCAGCCCGAAGTTTGGTCAGAACCATTGAGATTTGTTCCCGAAAGGTGGATGGGAGATTACAACCCACAAATGGACCGACAGTTTGTTCCATTTACTAAGGGATCTCGAAACTGCTTGGGCATGAAGTATGATATACCACCAAACCCTACCTATGCTATACCATGCCATACGGTTATAATTTGAGATGCTAATTGCTTCTAGACTTGCAATGGCCGAACTATTCTTAGCAACTGCTGTGTTGTTTTCTCCACATGGGGTGAAACTTTCATTGTTCGAGACAGACAGTTCAGATGTTGAGATGGCGCGAGACTTTGTTATAGGATTCCCTAAACATGGTAGCCGAGGAGTGCGGGTCCTTGTACAATGAGGAAATGAATGTAACAGCTAGAGACCTCGATGGGTGAAGTGACGTTTGGCAGAAAAGCCATATGAATTTAGACATAAAATAAATGGCTTGGCTTATTTGTATCTTGTTGATAAAAGATGGCTTTGCTTGATAAACCTCCCCACATTAAAAGACTTCCATTAGAAATAGTCGTGGTAACTTCTTCTTACATGGGCTGTTTTGATTTAGGTATCATTACTGAATATTTCGGATTAGGTCCTTTATTAATTCATAGTTACGTCCATGGCCCCAAAATTTACTCAAGGATGCTAGAAAAGGACTTAAGCTAGATTATATCGTATAATCGCTATTATATAGTCAATATTGAATAGTCGCCGTGTATTTACATTAGCAATATAACTCAATAAACAGATTTGACTGTAACCTTTACATGCTCGCGGATCATAGCGTTACCACAGTCGTCCCATTGAACCGACTTTTCATCGGTTTTATACAGTGCCATATCCAAACGCGTGAAGAAATTGGCAAGACACAAGTATAATTCCATCCAAGCGACACTAAAGTATGAGGAGCAAGAGTTAGAGATAGCAACTACAGAGATGCATAGGGGACAACATACGTGAGGCCAATACATGATCTTGAGCCCTTTCCAAACACCACTAACCAGTGATCTAGATCGTCAGACTGTAACCATCTCTCAGGGATAAAAGCATCTGGATCAGGGAAAATATCGGGATTGTCGTGAACTGTCCGAATGGCAATAGATACCGATGTCTAAGAGAAGGTTGTAAGTAAAATGATAGGACTTATATAGCTGTTCATCAGGTAATCATACGTTGGCTGGTAGAAAATGGCCAGCCCAAGTTATACCACCGGCTGGGACAACTCGTGGAATGACTCCGGGCACAGGTGACGAAAGTCTAAGGGACTCCTTGATAACCGCAGTCTAAATATTTGCCAACGTCTCATTAGAAACCCTTTTATGTCCGATGATAGTGTAGAATGTGTCTCTACTTACCAAGTACGGCAGCTTATGAACTTCGCGGTACTCCAACAGATTTTTGCAATTCCTCTTCACTCCTTTAAGTTCTTCTTGAAGCTTTTCGAGCTTAGCTGGGTGTTTGAGCAAGTAGTATGTTGCCATGCTTATTGTCAGACTGGTTGTGTGAGTCCCAGCAAAACAAAATGAGTAAGTTTCGTCCACAACACTTGCTTTGCTTAGCGGGCTAGAGCCATCTTCCGGCGAGAGAAGAAGATCCAGAATGGTTTTGTGGCCATCTTCAGTTGTCTTAATACCCCTTTTATGCTTTTCTGCTCGCCCTTCGATCCATCCTTTAACTTTCTAATGAGCCAATATGTGTTAGCACGCACGAGAAAAGGCGTAAAAAGAGATTGGAATTCACGGTACCTTTCGAAATTGCGCATCTCCGGGAACAAGCCACTCGGATAACATGCTAGGCATTGTCGCAGCAATCGTAGTCAGAATGGGGAAATGTTTCATAAGAAAAAAGTTCGCCGAGAAAGTGCGAAGGGTGGCCATGAATGGCGGTTCCTCCTCTTCCGCCTCAATCAAATACAGTTGTTCATCACAAAGTACTCTCATAATTGTGTCGATCTAGTATACGTGTAAGTAGCATTCAGAACTGTGTGGCGAAATAACGTACAGTTACCCCTGTATACAAACGCTGAATATCCAATGGTCTCCCCGTTTTGCAAGACTCGCCTGCCTTTGAGAGAGCGCGCTGAATTATCTCAAGTACAACCGGCGCGAGTTGTTCTATCGATTTAGCAGAGAACAGTGAGTTGATCATTTTGCGCCGTCGTTTGTGATAATCAGGATTCACTAATGCTGGGAGTGCCTCGCTGATTCCGCCCGAAGTTTGAAAGAACTTTGCGTCTTTCAAATACGCTGATCCAGATGAGTAGACCCTATCAGATGTATCTGTTAGTCTTCTTTTCGAGTAGCCTGGTCACGTATTTAAAAAAACTCTTACACATGGAAGAAATTGGGGTCGCCCACATGAACCCGATCTGGACTCACTCTAACAACAGGCCCTAGATAATGCTTAGTCTTGGAGGATACCTATTTCCTGGATTCAGGAAACTCACCGTATTTAGAGTGCAGACGTGGATATTCCTTGACATAATTTCCACCCATAACAACGTCCTGGTAAAATTCGTACCAAGTGGTGGCGGCAGCGTACCAAGGCCCAGGTATTTTTCGCAGTGGATGGAAGAAAAGGCGGTAGGTAAGAACATAGAGGCAATACAGCAGAGCACCGACTGGGAGTGCAAGCAGCGACTCGCGAGTACTCCAAGAAGATACCAAATTTTGGACGCCCATGGCGATTGACCGAAAATTTTTACGTAAGTTGACAAGTATATGATTGATAGGAAGACCTTAGAAAGTCCTGCGGCCTCCGTCTTATCTTTTTTTCATCACATCATGTATTTCGCCATTCCAATCATGCCTTTGGTGATGACTTTCGGACTTTTTCCTATTCAGGCGACCCATATCCTAAACCTAAACTCCGGAAGTCTGACATGCAAAGCCACTTGACGCACACTCGGACACGTCCAATGGAGAGTATTTGACGCCCATCGTAAAACGGAGAACTCCTTTTCTGGTCATCGGATACATATCCGCTCACCTTCAGTGGTTTCTTTGAGCTTGAATAAGCTCCGAAGTCGTTAGTTAAGGTTGGCAAACCGGATGGGGCGTGCCAAGCCCTCGGATAAGCCCCCACGCTCAGCAAACCTAAAGCTTCGTTGCCGCAACTCTAAATAGTAAGTTATAAAAAGAAATTATTTAGTAGTATAAGCAGAGATATTCCCAAGTTTCAACGACTTGTTTAATTACACCTAAGTCATACAGCGTGATTTCTACGCTTTATCTACCTCAATTAACCCAAATTGGTTTAATATCAGTTTTTCATCGACCAAATTCTCCAGATAAACATTCCCCAATGCCGAGTCCCCATCCTAAAGTTCCCGACGACAAAATGAAGCATATACATGATAATTCTACAATCAACCTCAACAAAGGAGTGAAGCAAGCGCTAGATCTAGAGAAAACATCTGCGGGTACAGAGAAAGCTCTTCGTATGAACAAGCTTAGGCTGGTCTGCGTCGTGTTTGGCTTATGCCTATCGTCGTTTCTGGTTGGCCTAGACAACACGATTATATCCACGGCTATCCCTAAAATAACTGATCAATTTCACGCACTTACCGATGTAGGCTGGTACGCCAGCTCATACTTACTCACTACTTGCGCCTTCCAGCTGATGTGGGGAAAATTGTTCACGTTCTTCTCGGTCAAGTGGGCATACCTAGTTGCCTTGTTTATCTTTGAAGTTGGCTCCTTAATATCTGGAGTGTCTCAAAACTCGGCAATGCTGATAATTGGCCGCGCAATTTCTGGGGTCGGAACGGCCGGTGTCAACTCCGGTGCATACCTCTTAGTTGCCCATTCTGTACCGCAACATCAGCGACCGACTTTGATAGGACTTGTAGGCGGAATGTATGGGTTTGCGTCAATCTCAGGTCCTTTACTGGGCGGAGCTTTCACTGACAACGCAACTTTGACATGGAGATGGTGCTTTTATATCAATCTACCCCTGGGACTTTTAACGGCGCTTATTGTTCTCTTCTTTATCTCAACTCCAACAAGTGGCAAGGTTTTGAAATCCAACTTCATAGACCTGTTACGCCAAATGGACATTCCAGGAACTGTCTCTCTCCTACCAAGTGTTACTTGTTTGATTCTTGCCCTTCAATGGGGTGGCACGAAATACAACTGGGGGAACTTTCGCGTAATTGTGCTTTTGATCATGGCTGGCGTTCTCTTCAGTTGCTTCATCGCCATTCAAATTTGCACTGGCGAGCGTGCCACGGTTCCAATGCGTATACTCCGTAATCGAAACGTCTGGGGCTCTGCAATTTTCGGCGCGTGCCTCACCTCATGCTTCTTCGTGATGCTTTACTACGTCAGTTTTTTCTCTCCGAACCGACAACATTACGGTGGCTAATCTTTCAGTACAGATCCCCATTTGGTTTCAAGCTATTAAGGGAGCAAGCGCTATTAACTCGGGTATCATGAATCTCCCAATGGTCATTAGCTTTGTTCTTTTTGCGACAGTGGGTGGCGGACTTACTACTCTAATCGGGTTTTATGTGCCGTTCATGTATCTTTCAACCGTATTCATGTCCATTGGCTCAGGTCTTCTCGTGACTCTCAAAGTCAGCTCTGGGCATGCACAATGGATCGGCTACCAAATCCTACTTGGTTTGGGAATTGGTCTTGGCCTACAAACACCAATGACAGCTGTACAGACGGTGCTTTCTCTTCAGGATATCCCCATCGGCACCTCAATTATAATTTTTGCAGAGACACTTGCTGGAGCTATTGCGGTGTCTATCTCACAAAACGTATTTACCAATCGTTTAGTGACAAATTTAGAGAGGTTTAAGCCTGACATTGATCCAAAATCTATCTTGGATGGTGGTGCAACCCAGGTAGATGAAAATGTTCCCCAGTACCTTTACAGCGCGGTTCTAACTGCATACAACATGTCATTAATTCAAACCTTTTATGTTGGGGTTTCCTTGTCATGCTGCTCCATCCTTGGTGTTATTTGGATTCAGTGGGTATCTGTGAAGAAAAAATGTTGATTGCTAGATTGTTCTCCTTAAGAAGATATCAATACCACATCCAGTAGTTATACCATAAGATTACAATAACTTATCAATAATTTACAGAAAAAAGCCGGCAATAAATATACAAAGAGTATGAGCTGTAATGCCGCCCTAAATATTTGTATAAAAGCACCTCTAGATATCAAGCAAGTACACCATAGCTATATACAAACATTTCCTATTCTGCTCTATAGTCTATTATCTCAAGGTCAAGTATATTATAGCTGGCTCAAGATCATGCCTTTAATTATGCTAGCATAACAATGAGCTTTTCTCCAGTCACCCAGAAAGAATCGAGATCAAATCAAGGGCATCATTTGTCACTCTCGTCAGATTCATTCGGCTTTGCCGCGTATCCTGATCAATTTGATGAAGTCTCGTTACGTGTTTTGTCCAATCATGCTGTACAGCGATGTCCCTTAGCTGTGCTAAAAGATTATGCAATCTCCTAAGTTGGATCTCAAAAAGCCTGATAATTAAGACAGCCTGCTCCTGAGGTGACTCAACACTGTATCTGCCGACGGTTATTTTCTGACTGGTTTTAGACTCCTGATTGCTGGAAGAGACGGTCCGTCGGTGGTCCAAGGCTGAGTATGGCCGCCTTTGATTCCTGACCTCGTTCAGACTGAGATCTAGTATATTTTGAAAAGAGCAATGGAGTTTCTCGCATATTGTCATCAATAGCATTGAGATTCCAGAAGCTCTTCTGCATTCATTACACTCCAGAATGACGTTACATTCGCTTAGCACTTTGCGCTGGAATGTCAGGAGTTCGTCAACCGAGGTAATGCTCATTGCCCGTTGCGCCTCCACTTCTTCATGCACAAAAATGACTTTCTGCATGCATTTGCACGACTTAAAATAGGATGCAGGAGGTGATCTTTCAAAGGAGCCGGGCCCTAGTTTTGACTGGAAAGTTGCACTAATTGCGGAGGGTTGTGTAGATTGAATATGTTCAAAGTCGCTCTTGTGGCGATCTGATTCTTCAGATAGCGGACAAAAAGTTGACTGCGGTGATAATAGGCTACTGATGGGCCCTCCTTCCGAGTTGAAGGCTTCCAGGGTTTGATCCAAGAAGCTCAAGTGTGACTTTGGAGAAAATTGGCCCATTGGGTTTGTGTGAATAGGCTGTTTGTGCCGACTCTCATTTTCAGTTGAAAGGGGAGCTTCAACAAATTGAAGGCCAGGGTTGGGAGCTTGATCTAAGTTCCCGGGAGATGGTATATGAATCTGTGGTTCATGGTTTCTTAAAGTATAGCAATCGTCTCCATCTCCAACTATAGGATCGAGAGTCGTATTTCCCGATGACTCTTCAAAACCATGGTTGGTGTGTAAAATATCGTGTAAATCGAACAAATTAGGATCTATTATTGGCTCAAAGCTCTCAAAGTTGGCGCTCATACTGTCGAATGGGGAAAATTCCTCAGGTGCGCCGAATTTGTCATTAACCGCGGGAGAATTTCTCGGTGAAGAATGAGCTTGTTGGACCTTTTCGGCCTTTGAAACATCCCTAGAATTAACAGTAGAAGGCGCACTGCGACGGGGCACTGCGCGATTGTTGCTTCCTGATTGCGGTTTACTTCCTCTTCGCTGCTTTTTATTACCGCCGCTGTTGTCTACCATGTAAGTGCAGGGTATGCCTTTTGAACGGCATCGGCCACATCCTTCTTTGTATCCAGTGCATTTGAGCTACATTCGAGCAAAGAAATTATGTTAGCAGTCATGACCTGACTTTCATTAGGAGTTTTTTGTTGTACGCGCCTTTTTGGAACGACATGTATCACACGCGAATCGATGGTGGCTTGAACGTTGGCCTGGAGGATCAGTATTGCTTTCTATGCAGATAGGGGCATCATGATCACCGATCCTCAATGTGGCAAACATCGAGAAGGATGGGAATAAGAACTCCCTGTCCCTGGAAAATTTTGCGCTAGGTAACTACCTAGCGGAGAAAAATATGCTGGGGTTATTTATTTTCGTCGGTTTTATGTAGTGGATAGGGTCTTATATACATGACTTTTGGATCAGTGCAATACGTATGCTTTCCGGAGCCATTTCGGACAGCTGTGCCAACTTGAACTACGTAAGTATTTACATACATATTCTGCAGCTCTTGAGATAATTAGCCTTGGCCCCGAAAAGAATCTTGTCCATAATGCGGGAACCTACGGAGTACTTGAAGGTCACCCCGCTCCTTACCGTATTTTCTCGGTGGTATGAAGTATACAATGCATGTCAGCTTACAATTATTCTGCAATCCAGGAACCAAATTACATTTCAGAGGGACCTGAGTAGTGAAGTAAACCATTGTGCTATCTGGGCGGCTAAGAAATGATTGAGGAGGGGTAGGTATTCGTTGCATCCTACTGACTCAAATGCATCCTTCGTAAGACGCCATCAACATCTTGCAGATCATGGCAGTCTGTCATCGGTTGTAATCAGCCCCATCCTCTGTATACCAGATACGAAGCGGTCATTCCGCGACAAGGCACTTTGTGGTGAGATTCCCATGCCTTTTTTTTCTAGAAGATCGAAAAGATGAACAGAGCGATCGGGTTTTCCAGGTTAACTTCAATACAAATACCTAAGCTCTAAATCATCTTGAGGGGGCAATTATTAAGTGTGAACCATTTTTTCGTCTAACAGACAGTAGGGTGTGACTTGAGAGTCCGCGGAAACTGCTTAAATGGATGTTCAATAGAAAAGCGTTTCTGAGGAAATATTTAGCTGATAACTGGTACCGTATCGGATTCGGCGAATCACACTAATACAATGGCCTTGGTGGCCATTGATCCATCATCATTTAACGTTAGTGGCGTGGGATCTGCCATCAAGATACGCAGAATTTGAATAATTGATGTAAGCACTACTTGGCTCTTGTAAGAGCTAAATATTCTTGATGAGAAGGAGTGGAAATTCATGTCAACAGCGTCGATCGTCAGAATGAGTATACCCTACAGCCAAGCTAAACGTGGGGGGAGGCCACGTAGCGCCAACCTTGGGTAGAGTGTATTCAAACCTTGCGTCAAAAGACAAGTGAGGGCGCCTTATGCAGGTAAACATGTGGAGAGAGTTATATTTCAGACAAGAAAGTTATTTGCATAACGATAGATCGAATTAACTTGGTTCGGGTTTTATCCGATAGTTAACCAGCAAGCCAATTATATTGTTTAGTAACTTTGACCCTTTGAGGCTCAACGTCTGGCTCGAGCTTCTGTCAAACAATGGGTTACCAAACAATTATGCCTGAAGATAAAGCGACACGTGCATGAAATTTGGAATGGCTAGAAAAGCAGTTTAGATAAGCACCAATAATAAATCAATCATGGAGTAAAAAAGCGCGAAAACTCATATACTGACTTCCATAGCGCTGATTTTTGGCATTAAAATTCCTTGTTAGGATAATTTTGTGTTTCGTGTCTATAGCTGATGCTCGGAAAAGGTTCCAAGCCTATTAGCTGCATTGCCTTCGTTAAGGTGAGCTCGTGGAGGTCACATTATACAGGACTCTGCGCCTATAAACGCACAGCACGCAGTAAAGACAGCGCTGTAAGCAATGGACTCGAGGTTATTTGACGAACCCCCGCCATCGCGGCCCTCTTTAAGAAAGCGAGACAGTATGATTTCTTCTCTATCCCAGACTTGGTTGAAGCTTAGATAGCTCCACTTCAGATATCTCCTTTGCGGCATTAGGGTTGCAGATGAATTTTGAAGAGCAAAGTGCTACGGATGCAAGCTCAGAGGCGGTCTGCGTAATGATTAAGGTCAGAGCGAACCCCAGAAGACCCAAGCAAGCATAACCTAGTAAAGGCGGTATTGGCATGGTGTTAAAGAAACTCTAATTTCCTCGTAAATATGCACGCTTTCTCTCGTTCTCGGAGATTTTGAGAGAGGGTGTGAATGAAAAAGCCCGAAGCAGAGCTGAGTGCAACGTTAACTTTCCAGGAAAAAGGTCTGAAGCCGCGCAAGAATAAGCCGCGTTGAGATCATTGGCTAAGTTAAAGCCCGTGCCTAGTAGACCCCAGGAATAGGGCGTGGAAGGGTGCTTTTTCCTGAAGTTGAGTTCAGTAAAAGTAATGCCACCTGTGGGCTGACAGTCGCATTGATCGGTGATTTCTGCAGTTTTGCTTGGCGTGGACGATGATGGGCTATTAAGGCTGTGCGCTTCACTCTTCCTTAACAGATCTAATATACGAGCATAGCTTCGTGCTTCAACAAGAAATATAGGAAATGATGTAAGTAGTGTGACTGATTCTCTGATATGGACCTCGCCGTTGTAGGTTCCACTCAAATAATTATGCCCTCGATCCTCTCCTAACATAGTTTTAGGTCAGGAAAGTTGGAGTACTCGTGAGTGTATAATCCATAAGTTCAGGGCGATTGGTGGGCGCATGGATACGAGGCCTGATGACGAAGGACAAGGGATGAATCCGTATCCACGGAATGTGCCTCCCGAAAAAAAGACCGCACTTTCGTCTCAAAAACACTTTGGAAAGGGAAAAGCTTCATATGCCAAAGGTAATGGTAATGATCAACATTATTTTCTTTGCTAGTAGTCAAAAAAGTTCCGGCAGCAATTTAGGGTATTGAAGATAGAAATGAGTTATGCCCTCGTTTCAACTACCACGTCCTCTGTTTCACTATTTGATGCCATTGGTAAATGATATCCCTCGACAGCGACGAAAACTTAGAATATGTCATGTTTCGATGTATCATCAATGGTTTGAGTATCTGGGCCTGGTCGTGAGTCCTTAACTCACTTTGCGCACGCTTTCAGGTCTAGATATTTGAGGCCAAGGCCAGCTCAATCCAGCATCTGAGCTTTCAAGAACCCAAAGTTCTGGAATATTGTGAACGTCGATGAATCATCGTTGATGAACACTTCGATATAGCGCTGATGTAAGAGTAACTAAGCGGACCGGAATATCATAATTTCCGACGACTAGCTGGCAACCTCGGCTTCCGGACCCCCCGCAGACGAGTGAGCCCGGCTAATTAGGACAGCCTTCGCAGACAACTGGAATTGGAAAACAAGTAGACAATATTCCACGATCTGTGTGTGACGCAGACTCGAACACAGAGGCAATAGAAAGCAGATTCATCTAGTCATGACTTCAAAAAATCCAGTCTTGTTCCATTACTCGTATTCGCCTTACGCGCGACGGGTGGCATGGTAACGATGTCCAACTCACCGCAGTGCACGTTTTAGCTAATCGATAACCATAGGTATCTCTCTCTGCGTGGCATTCCTTACAGACAATGCGTATGTTATATCTTTCATGTCACGGGCCATCGAGCTGCACGCTAACTGGAGCTGCAGTTGCAACCGCCAATCATGCCACGGCCGGACCTGGCTGCTCTTGGGGTTCAGTACCGTCGAATACCCGTCCTGGCTATCGGGAAAGACATATACTGTGACACTCGGTTGATTCTTCAGAAGCTTGAAACCCAGTTTCCGGACGGGAAGCTCGGGGCTTCCGACTCAGATGGCGAAGGGAAGGCTTTGGAAGAGCTGCTTGAGTCGTGGACTACGGACAACAGACTGTTCCTTAGCGCTGTCTTGCTGATCCCGCCGAACTTCCCCCTTACAAAGGATCCAAAATTTATAGAGGATAGAGGATCCTTCTTTGCCGGACTAGGGTGGAAAAAGGAGGATATGCCGAGTTTGCGGGCTGAAGCCCAGATAAGGATAAAGCGTGCTTTTGATTTTATGGAAACGACTCTACTTGCGGATGGTAGACAGTGGCTACGCAAGACGGAGCAGCCAACCCTTGCAGATATACAAGGTAGATTCTCCTTGTTCTTCCCCTGCTGATCAAGGTGATGCCTGGCCTCTCCCGGCAGGTGTGTCTCTGAATTTTTGATATGATTGGAAGACTAACATGCTTTGCGTCATTTCTCTGCTTATTAGCCATCTGGCCTCTTGATTGGGTTGCTGGCATGGGGTCCTTGGACAGTAACATCGTTTCCGAGACCAGTCATCCCAAAGTATTCGCGTGGATTGGCCGGTTCAGAGAAGCTGTGTCTACCGCGAAAGCAAAGATGCAAAAGGTCGTCGTGTCTGGCAACGACATGCTCGAAGGGCTTCAGCATGAGTCTTTTGCTGAAGCAGAGGGCAAAGTCGACGAGTCTGATCCACTTCGCTTCAAAAAGGGTGAAAAGGTCAACGTCTGGCCCCTTGATTCCGGCTCAACGCATCGGGACGCTGGCACACTGGTTTCGTTAAACTCGAAGGAGATAGTAGTGCAGCGCAAAACAACAGATGGCCGGTTCGATGTCCGCATCCACTTTCCACGCATCGATTTCAGAGTCGTCAGAGCGGCGGATTCTCGAGACGCAAACCTTTGAAATCATAACAGGCTTCGTTGTTTGAAATAAAGTATGCAGTCAACCTTTCTCAATATAGAATATCACGTAAAAGCCCAAGTTTTCCTTTTTTAAAACCATTACTTTCAATTGAATCTGGGCGGCCAAGAGGGGCCAATGTATGCAGATCCAACCAGTCGGAGGAACGCGACCTGATGTGCTCCTGACCACCGACTTGCCCGCTCTTCGCAGTTTAAAAAGGAATTACCGGCCCGCAGTGCATCAGGTTGAGATCATTTTGAACTGGGCGGCAAACTCCAGAAATACCACGCGAGGGCCTCTCCCGCCCTTCACCGGAGCAAAACACTTCCCGGAACAGGAGATGGGGTTCCCAGGGCTTATCTACATCCTCTATAGACGTAAATATTGAATCCATGCAAGTGGCACAGAGCCAGGAATCCAGAAGTCTGGTAGCGTGATTCCCCGCTGCCGGTCGCAGGAGAGGAATAAGGATTGGCCGGCCAGAGTGGAGAGCGGATATGGACAGGGAGAAACATCAGGCATTCTGGCGATTGGTGGTAGAATTGCTCAGCAGGCCATCCGGGGAGGGAGATATATGTATGACAGGACCGCACAAAGCGGCTGAGAGGGGGATGCTGCTTCTGACGATGCAGGGGGTCCCTGAGCCGGGACGCGAGAGAGGCAGTGGACGTTTCCAGTGGTGTCTACATGTCTCTGGTGATGCGCGGCGACAGTGGAGGGTTGGATCGGTGCCCAAGGAGCGCTGCATGAGTGCCTAACAGCGAGAGCTGCCGACATCCAATCACTTCCTGCACTGACGGAGCATCCCCGCCGCTGAAAAACCAAACCGGCCAAGGCCCCAGGTGAATACCTCGCCTGCTGGTCGTTGATCGTATAGTAGTTTGGTCGTTCGTCAGGCCCGTCTGGTCCTCTTCGGCTGATCGTCTGGTCTTAGTAGTAAACCAGTTCATTGCCGTATGTTATAACTATGCACAGTCTTCTCCCACACGTTGATGGCTGTTGATGGCTGTTCAGACATCAGCGTCGAGCTGCCATTGCGGTGATCCTTCACGCCCATCCTCGTCCTCGTCCTCGTCCTCGCCGTCGCCCTCGCTTCGGCCGCGCCGTCTGGTTGTTTTTTCTGCCTCGTCTGGCTCCAAGCAAACATGCCCAACGCAGCAGCCAATCACCGCGCGCCCGGCGGCCGACCCACCGGCTGCCCCTCCCGGCGACTTTCTGCCCTTTCTTCCTCTTCCTCTCCGTCTTCTTCCTCTCTCTCTCTCTCTCTCTCTCTCCCTCGACGCCCTCTCACTCTCTCTTCCTCCCTCCCACCTCTCAGTCCTCGCTGTCGGCTGATAACAGGCTTGTCGGACGCTCTCGCTCTTCCGCCTTCTCTCTGCGGCGCTTCTGCTGCCTAGACTTCCTACAGGACAGATCGCTTGCTATCTATCCGACGGCCAAATACCACCCCCAGCAGTGGCCAGATCTCGGACCCTTCTGCCGTCTCGCTTCTTGGATTGCTCTGTTTCAGCCATAGTCCTCTTCTACATCACTATACCATACCGTTTGAGGAGCAGTTGCACGGCTTCCGGTATTGTTGTGGGTAAATTATTTGATTTGGACCCCAAGAGCAGTCTGTTACATCCGCCATTGGATCCGTACCCAAGGAAGACCCCTGCATCTGGATTTGCACTTAACACAAGGAGACAGCCAGCATATTCGCCGTCCAACCAGAAACACGGCCATCGTGATATCCTGTGAAGCTAGGCCGAGGGAATATATATTTATTTTTCTTTTCAAACCAGCCTTTGAGGAGACTCCTTCTGTGTCACTACAATCTTTCACTTTCTACATTTCTCTCTTCCAAGCGGACTCTTTCTTTCACACTTCTGCCACTTTTATCTCTCATTGATCGTCTGGATATTCTTCGTAGAGACGCCGGGTGTATTATTATCTACAGCATCGCCGGCCCCCTCCAGCCAGCTCTTTCAAGAGACGCAACTGGATTGTACATCAACTCTTCCACCACCGCAGCCAGGAATCGGATCAACCTCTTTCCGTCTTATTACCCAGCAGTGAACCTTCCGGATCCCGCTTGACCTTCTTTTTCCTCTCTTCATTCTTCTGTTCTAAACACCAGGAAATGGCTCAGCGACAGCCCATAAGATATGATGATCCGGAACCCCAGACGCGACTGAATGAATACTTTATCGACCAGGATGGTATTAGCCGTGAGGTCATCCAAGCAGACATCTGCCGCTACCTCGGACGAGATGCCCTCGTGAGGCCTGGGACTCACCAGGTCGGCCTTCTCTCTCTATTTTCTTCTCTCAGACGTTCTTGATGGTTTTCACCTGAGTCTGGACCTGGACTGTATTGGCTGACACGCATCAACAGGGCCGCCCAGGATATTTCATTCGTGCTTATCGCAACTTGACAACTGTAGGCTTCCTTGCCCGTTAACATCATCACTTAGTTTCCTCCTCTCTAATGCTAAACCACAACAGGAAATGATTGCAGATCTCAAGGCCGATTCTAGACGCTGGGACGTTGAAGTCGTCCGTCGACAGGAGGTCGGGCAGCCTAGAGGTAACCGTTTTGATAGCACAAATGTGGCACCAGAGCCTAACAGGTCACCAGCAAATTATGACTCCTCGGCCGTTCGTCAGACCCGCCCAACAGGCTCTTACCCGTCAACGCGCCCGCAGCCACCACAGGCGCAGCCACCATACTCTACTTACCCCTCTCAGTCGTATCCAGCCTCGCAGCCCCCATCAAATTATGCGGATTATGGGAGCCAGGCCGGCTACACACCTGATAGCGGCTCCTATGCTCCCAGTGGAGGCTCGTACTCAAGCCAGCCAACTCCACCTGTAACCTCCGCGGAACAGTCCTATATCCACAGCCACAGCGCCTATGCCTATCCCGGAGGAGGAATGTCTCAACCTCGGTACTCTGGACAGGGATACGAGAATGATCGTGACTTTTCCCCCGTTGGCCAGTCCACATCTCCATATCCCCCTTCAAGTGGACCAGACCCTAGAGCAATGGAGCCTGGATATCCCGTTGAGTCCTATCAGGAGCGCCAGCCCGATCGGGGGCACCCCAGGAATCCCGCCCCTCGTCACTAGATGGGCAGCGTCTCAAGATATCCACCCTCATGTTTCTAGGAAATGCATCATGTCCACTTGCTCTACTCCTTTTTTTTTGGCTGCCCTCTAAACTCGCATCGTGCCTCCAGACAGTACTTCTCACCTAGACTGTTTCTGGGAGCAGCTGGGTATGGACTGTCTATTACTCTAGCCTGGATTACCATGCAATGAATGAATGAATCATGATCACGTTGGCCAGTTGGATCCGCTCCTCCCATTCTAAGGCACCTTTCTGCTATCGGACCCTATTGTCGCCGGTCTTTAATAGCCTGGAAGATTTCATATGAAATCAGCTGTTGCATATATCTCGAGAGGAAAGTACCTAAGCCTCGGGATTTCTGGTTTCGTGATCTACCTTGGATCTAATCTCTCCGGGTTTTCCCCCATATCTTCTATCTTTTATTCCTATCTGATAGTTTCTCTCCCTTGGACGCTGCGATTAAAACTGGGCTGGCTGCTGTGAATCATTAAACCTATCATCTATGTTTTATTTTCTTTACAACGTCGTTTTGCTTTCTGTTCGTCGCACTTGGCCCGCCTGTTGGATTGACTCTTCTTCATGGTTGAATTACATGTACAGTTGGACCCTTTCCCTTTCTCACTGGATGCATTCGGGCTGTTTTTGATCCGCAGTCGATGTTGATTACATTCGTTCCTGTTTAATTATTTGGTACTGTATGGTGATACTCCTTAATAATTGGATCTTCTCGTCGTATCACTGACCATCCACATATCACCATACTCTATCCTAGTTCGTTCCTTGAAATACCCCTGCAAGCCTGTTTACTGATGACATTTCTGGACCCCTTTTCAATCGATGATTTGCCCCGCCCAGGTGGTGCTTACCGCCCTGCGTCGGGGCTTTGTTTACTTCACGCTGCTGCATCGATGCAGGAAAGAGAGAGCGTGGTGGGCGCCATTAGATAGTTGCATCAAAGGCGTTTGATGCTACCTACATACACTTCATACCACTAAAGGTCCATTTTCCTTCTTTGTCCTGAAAGTACAAATATCCTATGTAAAGTGCAAAGTGAAGCAAATGGCCGTAGTATATCTTTTTATTTACGCAATGGTTAGCATAAAAAATCGGGGAACTTAATGGAATGGGCGCTAACACGGCGTATATGTACAAATCTCCGAAGGAACAATTGCAAACAGGATCTTTTTGTTACAAATGGCTGCACATTTGTCCTCGCCTCACTCACGGCCACCCCGCATGCTCAAGAATTCTATCGGTTCTGTTTTTCTTTCTGTTTCGCTCCTTATTTACTCGTCATCGTAACCTTGCGGTATCTGTCTTGGACCGGCAGGAACTATCAAGCGCGAATGAGTCAGGTTAGTCTCAGATCCTATATAGGATTGCATGGACCATTGCGAGAACAGAGCGTACCTGGATATGAGAAGGGAATCGGCGGGGGGTCGACATCGCCGAAGTATCGTCGAATCGGGGGCAGGGTAACCAGGGCTACGGGGCCCATGCAGCCGATAAAGATCGAGTAGAAGATGGCCGGGTGCTCATGCGAGGCCCATCGCATGTAGCGGAACGGCTGCGAGAAGAAGTATGGTCTGGTCATGGCTGGTGGTGTGCTTCTCCGCGGTGAAATGCCCTGCCAAAGCGTCAATTGGGGGCTCGAGGCGGTCTCAGCGAGGGCAGGATGCGTACTACCTGTGCTTCCGGCTGTCTACCGAGCTGTCTGTCTGCGGGAGCTGCGCGTCGGCCTGGCGTCTGCGTCTGCGTCGACGTTGGCGGTCGGAGGAAGTTCGATCTCTTGTCGGGCCGCCGGTTGGCCCGGGGTCTTGGCGCCCGCGGCCCTTGGACTTTACACGTTGCGCCTTAAACGAGCCGGCGCGGCTTCAAGGGTTGAATGGAATGCGCCGTCCTCGACCTGGGATCGCGATGATACTCAGACCACCGTCGCATCAGGGTCCTTGTTGAACGCTGTCGCCAGATCGTCGTTTTCCGCGAGCAATTGCCCCGTCTGTCCACCTTGTTTACACCATATCTTCGTCCCGCAGAGCTCCACGATGAAGTGGCTGCTCACCTTCCTGTGTCTGGGTATATACAGCGCCGCGGTTCACGCTCTGAGCAGTACCGGAAACAGACTTCTGGTTATCCAGGAAGACGAGGCTGAACGGAGCTTGTTCTCGACCTTCTGGGCCGACTTGAAAAGTTGGTCTTCTTTTATATAGTCTACCTGAGGCCAGACCGTTCGCTAACCTGCATATCTCTTGCCAGGCCGAGGATTCGAGCTGACCTTCGAGTCTCCAAGGAACACCAAGCTATCCTTCTTCCACCTGGGATCCAGAGCCTACGACCATCTCATAGTCTTTCCATCTAAATCGAAAGGTCGGCTGCGGTCTCGTGTTCATGCTAAGAGAGAGAATTGTGCTAAGATGAACAACTGCGTATAGGCCTTGGACCTGCTTTGACCCCGAAAGCACTGCTAGACTTTGTCAATAAAGATGGAAACATCCTAATTGCTCTCTCTGGCGGCGCCCCAACGTCCGCCGGAATCAGCTCTCTTCTTCTCGAGCTCGACATCCATCTTTCCCCAGACCGAGCTCCTCTAGTCGTCGACCACTTCAATTATGATACCATATCCTCTCCTGAGAAGCATAATGTTCTTGTGCTGCCACGTCCCGGCAGGCTACGTCCTGACACCAAGCCGTTCTTCGACGGGGAGGGTGTGATAGCTCTGCCAAACGTTGCTGGACAGTCGTTGGGAGAAAGCAGCCCTTTGCTAGCCCCTATCATACGAGCCCCATCTACGGCATACAGCTATGATGTGAGGGACGATGAACAAGCGATTGACGAAAAGCTTCCCACCGGCTCGCAGCTCTCGCTGGCCACGGCGATGCAAGCAAGGAACTCTGCCAGGGTCACTGTTCTCGGATCGCTAGACATGCTGAAGGATGAGTGGTTTTCGGCCAAGGTACAAACACCCAATGGCAAGGAAGTAGAGACTGTCAACCGACAGTTTGCTCAGCAACTCACTGCCTGGGCATTCCAGGAGACTGGTGTGGTCAAGGTTACCCGTGTTGAGCACCATCTCAAAGAAGTGGATGAGAAGGCTGGAGTAGTCGAGCTGAACCCAGCTATCTACCGCATCAAAAGTGACGTGGTCAGTACCAACCGCCATCGTGCTATTATGGCTTAAAGGCTAACGTACGACTCCCTAGACGTTTACCATTGAGCTTAGTGAATACAGCTATGACCAATGGATACCATACTGGGCCCCAGAAGAGGATGCCGTTCAGCTAGAGTTTACCATGCTCTCTCCCTTCCATCGTCTCAATCTCCAGCCCGTGGACAGAACACAGGAGACCGCCATATACAGGACCTCCTTCACTCTTCCCGACCAGCACGGAATATTCTCCTTCCGCGTCAACTACAAGCGACCGTTCCTAACCAACATCGAAGAGAAACATGAAGTCACTGTGCGCCATTTTGCACACGACGAATGGCCTCGCAGCTGGCGCATCTCTGGCGGCTGGCCTTGGATCGCCGGTCTATGGTCCGTCATCGCGGGATTCCTTGCATTTGTCATGGTCTGGCTATACTCCGCTCCACCTCTGGAGAGCAACCTGGTGAGAAAAGCGCAATAGAATCTTGTGGAACGCATATCTATTTTACGGGACAAAATTAAAGCAGGCAGCAAATACAAGCATTTGGGAGTGGTATTGTTTACCGGGTTTTCCTTAGAGGCTTCGTTTACACTTGGCTTTCCATCATCGTTGATCGGTTACTGTTCAATGTAATATACATGAAGAAATTGATGATATGATCTTTTCCTCTTGTCGATAAGGCTGCGTGTTCAACAAGTAGCGCGCGTTATATATAGTTACAGTCGAATGCGTGATGTACAATTGCTCCAGAGCTCAGTGCGGACCCAAAACGCCATGCTCATAGTAACCCACAAGATCTAAAATGCAAGACCTGTCTCAGCTCTGCCACCACAGACATCTAGTATACCCCATCCTTTTGCCTCTTATCAGCTTCTCAAAGACCTCTCGTCTTCTCAGGATCCATCACCACTTCATCACCGCTTATTTCTTTAACAGCCTGGAACGCCGGCCGTCCGGCGTATAGCTGCGGAACAGGTTTTTTCTTCTCCAGGACCTCACCGGTAGCACTATCTGTCTCCTTCGCAAGGTGGAAGGGTTGATTACCGCGGAATCGTTTGCGCATGTCAACCATGCCCCTCCTATAGATCCAATTATATTTAGTCTTCACTCGCACGGAATGAAGGGTCGAATGCAAGACATTGCGGTGGGGACATGCTTACTTGCACTCGCTGAGACCCTTCTTCAGCTGCTGGCACTTGACAGGCAGCTGCTCGAGGTTGGGCGAGCGTAGACACTCCTGCGGCGTGTTCCGCTGGATCATGATGCAGTCAGACTCCTGCAGGCAATCCGCCAGCGCCTGGCCTGTAGCACAGTCCTCAGTTAGCGCATTCTGTCCGCGGTCCGGTGGTCATCCGGATAGCCGCTGCCACTGTCATCTGGTTCAGGCACGGGGGGAGCTGTTCCTTGCACAGAATGGTCGGGATAGGGTCCAACGTACGCAGGTCCTTACACGAGCTCGGCATTGCAGAGACGTGGGGGCGGGAGGGTGGCGAGTGTGTCTATACACCCGTTGAGCTATACCACCACCTCGTGGACTTCTTCTCGTCCTGGTTGTTCTTCCTCTTGTCCTGGTCCTTTTGATATCTTTGGTGGTGGATGGCGAGGCCGCCCGCTGATTGGACTACGGTCAGGTGACCTGTGACTAAGCCAGGTCCCGTGCTATGATGACGTAACAGGCCTTGCTCCTTCACATGCGAGAAAGCGCGAGGATAAAAAGACGGCGCAAGAGAAGACGAAGAGAAGAGGAGGGAAGACGAGAAGAAGAGAAGAAGAAGAAGAACGATGAACTCATGAATTACGCGACTTCGGAGACTGCTGGCTTTTTGCTCTCTGCTGGTGGATAGGCATCATGGCGCGGGTGCCTTTCATCGGCCGCCTTCTCTGGTAAGCCAATAAATAGCAGGCATGTCGATAACAGGGACTCTACTGACGTAGCACTCCATAGGTCGGAGTATCTTGCTCTGTTAATTTCCCTGGGACTGGTGTTTATTGAGGGGATTCTCCATGTCATCACTTTCTGCCTCCGTAAGTTGGCGGTTGCTCCTTGGCCCCTGAGTTGTCTAGTGTTGACGTCTGTCTGCAGCCCAACCCATCATCAACATCTGCTACAGACAATCCAAACGTCTGTTCCATGGCCTTTCGTCAGGCCAGCCAAAGCGACTGAAGAAGAATGATATATCCACAGATATCGCGAAGGCGTCCGAGTTCGTCGAGCTCTGCGCGCTCTTCGGCTACGAGACTGAAGAACATGTCGTCCAGACAACGGACGGCTACCTGCTGGGAATACACAGGATCCCCCGACGGAAAGGTGAGCCAAATACCTATGCCAACGGGAACGATGTAGGCCACGAGGCGCCGCGAAAACCCGTGGTTTACCTGCATCACGGCTTGATGATGAGCAGTGAAGTCTGGGTCTGCTTGACGGAGGAGAACAGGTGTCTGCCGTTCCGGCTGGCGGAACTGGGATACGACGTCTGGCTGGGGAATAACCGTGGCAACAAGTACTCCAAAAAGTCCACCACGTTGTCACCGTCCTACAGCGCATTCTGGAATTTCTCCATGGACCAGTTTGCGTTTCACGATATTCCCGACAGCATCGAATACATTCTTTCCGTCACGGGCCAGCCTTCACTGTCATATATCGGATTTTCACAGGGGACGGCGCAGGCGTTTGCCACGTTGTCTATCCACCCTACCTTGAACCGGCAGGTCAACCTGTTCATCGCACTGGCACCCGCCATGTCGCCCGCCGGCCTGAGCAATGGAGTCGTAGATGCGTTAGTCAAGGCCTCGCCTGACGTCATATTTCTTGCGTTCGGCCGCCGGAGCATCCTCAGCTCAACGGCGATGTGGCAGGCGATTCTCTACCCGCCCATCTTCGTCCGCATCATCGACACGGCGCTCTCGTTCCTTTTCAACTGGAGCGGCAAAAACATAAGCCTGAGGCAGAAGCTAGCGGCTTACGTGCACCTCTACTCGTCCACGAGCGTCAAGTCAGTGGTGCACTGGTTTCAGATCATCCGTAACAAGAGCTTCCAGATGTACGATGACAACGCCGCGGGGGCTTCCCTCAGCATTGCTGCAAAGTCACGCTTCTATAAGCCCGCAAAGTTTCCGACTAAGAACATCAAGACGCCGATTGTGCTAGTCTACGGCGGCTCGGACAGCCTGATAGACATCGACGTTATGCTCAAGGAACTGCCCGGGCACACGACAGCCACGGAAATAGAGCACTACGAGCATCTGGACTTCCTGTGGGCGCAGGATGTGGACCGCCTTGTCTTCCCACATATCTTCAGAGCGCTCGGAAGCCAGACGAGCACGGCCCCGGCCAAACTGACTGAGCAGTTTGACGGTCACGCAGACGACACATGCTTTGTGGACTATGTCAAATAACTGCCCATGGCGTTGCGGCAGAGTGCGGCGTACGAAGTACGAAAGACCCCGTCAATGGTGACAGATGGCGCCATGCACGACCCTCCTTACAATCCCGATTCACCTTTTTTTAGACGTTCCTCATAAGACGAGAGAGATATGGCTTAGAGATAGATCAACAGGTTCCGCGTAGTCTAGCTGTTGGGCAAAGGTGGGATGCACTCCTCGTATGTTCATCTCGCCATCCGGGCTGCAGGGGTTCATACGCGTAGCTCGGAGATGGAGAGAGAGAGAGAGAGCTCCCATCTACACTGGCTCAAGCCAAACGCCCGTGTAGCGGCCCGTCGTGTGTATATATAGATAGAAAGTGGTATCCCGCCAGCAAACAAATTGCTCTTATTGCTCGTGCTTTCTTTTCTTTTGCATTGGCTTGAACGAAGGGGACCCCGGTCCTCAATTTCCCGGGCCTATCAACGGGGCCACGCAGCAGCGCCCAGTGCAGCCAGTCCGTATCGGCCGTCGTGCCAGACCTAGTGGAGGGAGATCTGTGGGTGGGCTTGTATAGCGTGTCGATAGCCACCAATACGGAGCGACGACGAGAGCCGGTGCCGGGGTAATGGAAGCCGGGCCAAGAGGGAAACTTTTGGACTAGGCGTCCGTCCATGCCTGGCTGTCTCGACTTGAACCCCGAGCGACACCCTGACGGCCTGAAATCTGCTTGCTGCTGGCGGGTTGGGCATGCGTCCTGGACTCGCGATTGCGAAGCCGCCGACCGGCTTGCTGCGCCAGACCACCCCTGCCGGTCGACCTGACCGTCGTCCATCGTCGTCCACCTTCTACTCCTTCTATTGCTCGTCCAGCGTGTACTCCGTAGAGCAGACGCCGTCGTTGGAGGTCGTCGTCTACTTAGATGCGAAAGAAACGCCGTGGGTTCATCGCGGGTAACCTTGTTAGGTAATTAGCTGGCCCTCACGGCCGGTCTCCTTTTAGCCCCCACAGCCCGCGCCTCCAGAGCGACAGCCAGACTGCCAGAACGGACGGACGGACAGCAAACAGCCCGCTAGCAATAAATACCTCCCTACCTACCTATCCAGCAGCAGCAGACACGCGCAGCACCGGCGACATACCTGCTCGCCCCAGGATCGTTGAGACACCTGGCCGCTGAAACACTCTCCCCCCCCTGCCGTCCCCAAGTGCTGGAACCGCCCTTTCATCTCGAAAAAAAAAAAACACCCCGGCTCTGTGCCTTCGCCAGCGCCTTTTCCTGTGCCCTTCGCTTTGTCCACGCATGGTTCGGCCTTTTCGCAGCCCAGACCTCGCAGTGCTGACCCCTTTGCCGCCGTCGAGAGCTCCGAAGCCTGAGGGATACAGAGCTCTGGGCAGCGCGCGTCCTGCAGGCATCTCGGTCCCCTGCCCGTCCGTCCACCTATCGAGAACTGTCCGGCTGTTTCGGCGAAGGGAAATTGGCCTGTCCGCTCGTCGTCGACAGTAACATATGCTGATACTCATCTGGATATAACTCGCCTGGCAGATGGTGTGCTGTGACCGCGGCTGTGCTACTCCTGCATACTGATTATATACGACCGCTCTCCCCACCCTCCCTCCAAGAGGACCCCAGGAGGATCCCAGGAGGACCCAGTATCGAACCGTGGCCAGCCAGTCAAGTCAGTCTGCCTCGTTGTGTCTATTCATACATAATACAGTCCGGAGTAGGGCAGAGAGCCAACCACGGCCCCTAGCAAACCGGAAAAACAGACGCTGCAAGCAGCAATTCCGCCGCCCCCTATCTCCTCGTCTTCCCTGTCCCATCGAAGCGCCGAAGCTGCTGCTCGCTTGGGATTATTTGACTCTTGCATCGATCCACCTTCGCCGCGTCCCTTTTTAAAATAATTCATTTCTTGAGATAAAAAGCTCCTCCAGAGCTCGTCGCCGTTCAAATGGCGTCGAAGAGCCAGTCAGGGTACGCTGAGCATTTGTCCCGCTCTCCTTCCCTTCCGCTTTACCTATATCCTCCTCATCATCATGCGCGGCCCTTTGGGATCTTCCTTTTCTCAGCGCAAGCTGTCTCGATCAAATATTCCAGGGAACCTCATGGCTAACTTGTCATCACGACGTGCCAGGCGGGAATACCATATTGTTGTTCTGGGAGCTGGTAGGCCTCTAATCTCAGTAGCTCTTTAAGGGATATGGCTGATCATAGGGAATCCATGCAGGTGGTGTTGGGAAGAGTTGTTTAACTGGTGAGCGCCATCGAGTTTGCTCGGTCGATGGCTTCGGCATCGGGTTTCTGACAATGTCCGTACAGCCCAGTTCGTACAGAACATATGGATCGAGAGCTACGATCCGACCATCGAGGATTCTTACCGCAAGAACCTTGCGGTAGATGTAAGTCTCAGGCTGTGTTTCGCCTTCCTAGCCGTTTATAGAATTATCCCGCTGATATATAATGACTATTACCAGGGACGACCATGTATACTCGAGATGTATGTATTCTCCCCCGGCCATACACTACCTTTTCTGCGAGTCGCCTTCTCCCCGGTTTTCCCCAACGGTTATTGATTGATCGGTTCTATAGACTGGATACTGCCGGAACGGAACAGTTCAGTAAGTCTCGATCCCTGGTCGCGGTGTGCTCAAACTATCGGTCTAACATCGTAAAATAGCCGCCATGAGGTAATTGAATATTCATAAAACCTTATCCTGGAGATCCTCAAACGCACCGCATTCACTACCCCTCAGGCCAAGGCCCGATAGTCTGTGTCGGCTACTGACAGTTAACCGTCCAGGGAACTCTACATGAAACAAGGCGAAGGCTTCCTCCTCGTCTTTTCCATCACCAGCATGTCCTCGCTTAACGAGCTCCAAGAGCTCCGCGAGCAAATTATCCGCATCAAAGATGACGAGAAGGTCCCCATCGTCATCGTTGGTAACAAATCGGACCTCGAGGAAGACCGTGCCGTTTCACGGTCACGCGCATTCGCTCTATCCCAACAGTGGGGGAATGCGCCGTATTACGAGACCTCGGCACGAAGACGGGCGAATGTCGACGAAGCGTTTATTGATCTCTGCCGACAGATCATACGAAAGGACCTGCGATCTAACAAAGATCGCGAACGAGAATACGGCAGCAGCCGGAGGAAGGAAGCTGGAGCGGATGGCCGACGGCACCGAAAAAGGTCAAAGATGAAGACTGACTGTGTGATTCTTTGACCACCCTTTTTCTCTACTTCGCTATCCGCGCCATTTCCTTTCCTTCCTTCCCTCCTCTGCCCTTTTTAATACCATTACAACTTGGCCTATCGTTTCTTTTGTGCTGTCCGCCTTAATATACCCTTTCAGCAACCCCGGTTTCGACTTTTATCTTTTTTTTAGGACATTTAAGTACCGTTTATGTTCGCGTCCAAGATTTATATCTGCTCTGTCTTACCTTACGGATCAACTCTCTGCTACGCCGTTGACTTCGCGATACATATTTATACTCGCTTTCTGTACTGTTTAAACATCGTTTCCCTGGAAAAGTTCTCCTTTGTCATCTTCCTGTTCTTGGATTTCTCGAAAAAAAAAAAGAGCAACAAAATCGTTACGATACAATCACGACTGACTGATTACAGCAATTGTTTCGGACCGAGAACGCCACCATGGGAAAATAAATTGTATGGGAGTCTTTAATCCTGTATATATACCACTTATATTGCACGTTCGTTTATCTCCATTTCTTTATTACACGAACTATACTTAGTACAAATTTTTTGACTGTTTACTCACCTGAAAGTTGAGATCTACCTTCAACTTGAGATTTACCTTCAACCATATCCTTCAACCATATCCTTCAACCATATCCTTCAACATAAGTTTTTTTATTTAGATTGATTATTTCTATCTGTGAATAGATTTTAGCATCATACTACGCCGTGCAGTCTTGTCTCATCGCACGTATTTGTACAGGATTCTATTTTCCGCTCGAGTATTCCCTCCTTCAACCAACAAATAAATGGACAATAACGATGACATAGAAAACAGCTGAGAACGGGTTGCAGGGAAATTGTGATATAAGGGGACTTTCTTCTACATCCTGAAAACGCCAAACTTGGTCTTTACTTCCTCAGAGCGCCCGCCAACGGAGGCAGCCAAACATAGTCCTAGAACCTTTCTGGTATCTGCTGGAGGGATGATACCGTCATCCCAGAGACGGGCAGACGAGAAGACCGCCTCGCTCTCGGCGTCAATACGGTCGCGTAATGAGGGGTCAACGGTCTTGCCAACGGCAGCCATGACGTTGGTTAGCTGCTCAGAGCCCATGACGCCGATTTTAGCATTAGGCCACATGAATAGGAAGCGAGGGGAATAAGCACGACCACTAGAGAGGAATTAGCATTCACCTATCTGAAGTATGACATTGAAAGGGATATTAAAACATACCACATTCCGTAGTTGCCAGCGCCAGCACTGGCGCCATACACGACGGTGAACTTGGGCACATCAGCACAGGCAACGGCGGTGACCAGCTTGGCACCGTTCTTTGCAATACCGCCCTTCTCGGCATCGGCTCCGACCATGAAGCCAGAGATGTTCTGCAGGAAGAGCAAGGGGACATTGCGTTGGGCGCAGAGCTCGATGAAATGGGCACCCTTGAGCGAAGACTCGGAGAACAGGATGCCGTTGTTAGCAACGATTCCGACCTGGGTGCCATAGATGCGCGCGAAGCCAGTTACAAGGGTGGTGCCGTAGTCGCGCTTGAACTCGGAGAACTCCGATCCGTCAACTATGCGTGCAATGATCTCGTGGGCGTCGACCTGGCGGCGGAGGTTGGTGCCCATTATGCCGGCGAGCTCGGAAGCCGGGTAGAGGGGCTCCTTGATGGGTTCGGAGGTAGTAGAAGCAGAGGTGGGAGTCAATGGCGAGGTGGTCTTGGGCCAGTTCAAGTTCGATATCGATCTGCGGGCCAAGGTGAGGGCATGGGCGTCGTCGACGGCCAGGTAATCGGTCACACCGGAGATGGAGGAGTGTAGCTTCCCACCACCGAGATCTTCGGCAGAGACAACTTCACCGGTAGCAGCTTTGACCAGCGGTGGCCCAGCGAGGAAGATGGTGCCTTGATTCTCAACAATGATAGACTCGTCGCTCATGGCGGGGACGTAGGCGCCGCCGGCGGTACAGGGGCCCATCACGACAGAGATCTGGGGGATGCCGAGCGAGCTCATACGGGCCTGGTTGAAGAAGATACGGCCAAAGTGCTCCTTATCCGGGAACACGTCGGCCTGGTGAGGCAAGTTGGCACCGCCAGAATCGACGAGGTAGATGCAAGGCAGCTTGTTCTCCTGAGCGATGGCCTGGGCACGGATGTGCTTCTTAACCGTGATGGGGTAGTAGGTGCCGCCCTTGACGGTGCTGTCGTTGGCCACGATCATGCAGTTGACGCCCTCGACCATGCCGATTCCTGTGATGATGCCGCCGGAGGGCACGTCGTCGCCGGGGTAGACTTCATGGCCGGCCAGCGGGGAGAGCTCGAGGAACGAGGTGCCCGGGTCGATGAGAGCGGTCACTCTGTCTCTGGGCAGCATCTTCCCGCGGGCAATATGCTTGTCACGGGCCTTCTGAGAGCCTCCCTGGGCGATTTTGGCGTGCAAGTCGCCCATCTTCTGGATCACCTCGTCCATCTGCCGGGCGTTCTCCTGGAAGTCCGTGGACGAGGTATCGACTGCGGTGGGCAGCACGGAGATGGCAGAGGCCTGGTGGGCGTGGGTGAAGCTGGCCACGCCTCGGACATGGTAGCTGGAGCCTGCTTTCAGCGTCAGAGCAGCTCGTCGAGGCAGCTGCCGGGTGTTGAGGGCGCATCGGAGGCTCTGGAGCAGCCCGGCGGAGGGGGCGCGGAAGGCCATCTCGAGGCAGATTCTAGTGAAGAATATCGAGGAAGAACAGCGCTCTGTCTAGGCCAGTCTCATCCCTGGCCACCCTGGAGTCTCAATTGCAGCTCTTCTTCCTCCCTGGCTAGTTTTTTTCTTCCTGATGTCCCGAGGAAGAGAGAGAAGAAGCTGGCGGTTTTGCCGGCGTCAACAGCCCCAAAAATACCCCACGCGTATCGAGCCTTACCGGGCCCGTATTGCCGCCGCAAGCCGCGCCCGCAGCGCCGAAGGGCAAAAGCTGCCGAAGCAGCAGAGACAACGTCGTCGACGCTTCGATCTGTGAGAGAAAAGTCGAAATAGACAAAGCACGGAACAGACATCGACATGGCATCGCCGATTCTCCCTCGTTTCCTCGGCCGGGCGGCGTCCAGAGCTACGTTGGGCGCCCGGCGGCAGCTTGTGCCCGTGTCCGCCTGGCGGGCAGCTTCCAGCAAGCATCCCCAGGGCTTCACGCCGCCGACGGATGACGAGCTCAACGAGCTGCGGGACAGCGTCCAGGAGTTCACCAGTACGTTGCCTACCGATGCCGCATGCAAGAATTGTCAATGCTGATAGCTGCTAGGACGTGAGATTCCCGAGGAGGTCGCTGCGAAGACCGACCTGGAGAACCAGTTCCCCCCGGAGATGTGGAAGAAGTTTGGTGAAGCCGGGTAGCTAGCACCACTCTAAATACAGTCAAAATGAAATCTGTAGCTGATGGACAGTTGAAGATTCCTCGGAGTCACCGCTGACGAGAAGTACGGCGGCCTCGGGATGGGCTACCAGGCTCACTGTATTGTCATGGAGGAGCTCAGTCGTGCATCTGGTACCTACGCTTCTAACTCAAGAAGGTCGAGCTTCTATCTACAGCACTAATGCGGTGTAGGAAGCATCGCACTGTCATACGCCGCTCACTCACAGCTCTGCGTCAACCAGCTGTCCCTCAATGGCTCGCCCGAGCAGAAAGAACGCTATCTCCCGGGCCTCATCTCCGGCGAGAAGATTGGTGCCCTCGCCATGTCGGAACACTCCGCCGGCTCTGACGTCGTGAGCATGAAGACCAAGGCTAAGGCTGTCGATGGCGGATATGTCCTCAACGGCACCAAGATGTGGATCACAAACGTATGCCGGATTTATTGCGCTGATGCTGACCGTCTCTTGCTGACTTTGGTACTTTGCAGGGCCCCGACGCTGACTTCATCGTCGTATACGCCAAAACTGAACCCGAAGCTGGCTCAAAGGGCATCACCGCCTTCGTGGTTGAGAAAGATTTCAAGGGTTTCTCATGTGCCCGCAAGCTCGACAAACTCGGCATGCGTGGCTCCAACACCGGCGAGCTCATCTTCGAAGATGTCTTTGTCCCACACGCCAACGTCCTCGGCAGTCTCAACAAGGGTGTCAGAGTGTTGATGGAGGGACTCGACCTTGAGCGTCTTGTTCTCAGTGCCGGTCCACTAGGGTACGTATCCCCACCTAGCATGCGGATTAGTTATAGATACTGACCACCTCGACAGTATCATGCAAGCGTGCCTTGACCTTGTGCTTCCTTACACGCACACACGCACACAGTTCGGCACGCCAATTGCGCACAACCAGCTCATTCAAGGAAAGCTGGCAGACATGTACACCAAGCTTGCTGCCTCGCGTGCTTTCACCTACACGACTGCCCGAGCCGTGGACCAGTCCGCTGCCTCTTCCGACGGGACTCAGGTTCGAACCCAAGACTGTGCCGGCGCTATCCTATACGCCGCCGAGCGCGCAACAGAGTGCACACTCGACGCTATCCAGCTGATGGGCGGCAACGGATACATTAACGAGATCCCCGCCGGAAGACTGCTCAGGGATGCGAAACTGTACGAGATTGGCGCAGGCACCAGCGAAATCAGACGAATGGTTATCGGCAGAGCTTTCAACAAGGAATTTTCATAAACATAAAGATTGGAAGACGTGATAAATTTTGTATATACCCTGGGGATAGTGGGGATGACTCTGCAACATAAGAAGACACTGTATACATGTAAAGATAGCACATGTTGTTGATCAAAGCGCATTTTCAGTAACAATAGAGCAGACAATTGGGCATATTATTTGCTGTAGCTATTTACTTTCGCCGTTGATCGCGTGGGCCGGGAAGAGCTGACGCCATTCGCTGCAGCAACCCTCTTACGCTTGGATGTTTTGGTGGCGCAGTCAGGGTCAGGGGTCTCAGCTCGGCCAGGGGTGACATTCACCGCTGTCGAGTCGGCCTTCCTCTTTCTTCCTCGTTTCGCTATGTTCGGAGCATGCATTTCCACGTACTCTGTTGAGTTGACGGGTGCGGGGGGTGCCACGATTCGAAAATTTGGTGCAAGTTTTTCCTCCTCGACCGGATACTTGACTTCTTCCTTAAGCCGCGAGCTGTTACCGCGAAGAACGCGAGGGCGACCACGGCCTCTTTTCGCTGGCTTTTCCTTATTGTCGATGCTGTTTATGCTGCCGGGGAGTTCAGAAGGCGGAGGAAGAATATATTCTGACGAAGTCGACTCGATATGGTCTAGGGTGTGGCTCGTTGTGTCGGTCTTGCCTACGACACCTTCTGGTAACGTATCTATAGCAGCGTCACCATCCTGACTTATCGGTGCATCTGTCGCGTGTTCAGGTCGCGGTCTGGCGGATAACTTGCAACGGAAGGTCGCCACGATTTTGCCTTCAGGCTTGAGCCCTTCGTTCAGCTTTCTCATCTTCGGCTTCGACTGTTTGAAGACTTCACGCCAATTCTTCAGCAGTGCAACCTCCTCCCCGTCTCCAGGATTGTAAATCGGCCCCTTAGCATCCACGCGTGGACCTACCCGCCACGACACACCACAGAACATAGCCCGGTCGAGAAGATTCCCCTTCTTCTTTTCCTCGGTCTGCTTCATCACCCTCGCAGCAGCTTTCTCCCGTCGCCGCCGAACCTGCAGTTTCAGAGAAGGGTCATCGTCATAATAATCATCCATGAAGTCCTCCGGGTCCGTATCGCTATCAAACGCAGCGTACAAGGCTCTTTCGTCCAGGTAAACAGGATCAGGGCTCGTCATCATGGCCATCTCATCCTTCATTGCCCGGTTAGCCTCTCAAACACAGCAGATGATATGGGTGTAGCGGCAGGACTTCTTACGGCGACATGAGGGTCCCCGGCGTCCAGCCAGAGGTAGTCCTCGTCGAAGAAGTCTTCGTAGTCCTCGTCGCCAGACATGGTGCTGCCTGTTCTCTGGTGCACGGTAATACGTAAAGATGGTTCTGATACCAACTCTGTGAGCATATACAGCACGCCTATTGCCGTGGGAGGAGAGGTAGCGAAGGACTGCAACGGTCAATTGGCGATGGTAGTACCCGACGAGAAGGGTATATCCAATAGACACCAGGTAGCTCGCCGGTCAGGTCGGTGGCTTGCTGCTGGCTGGCGCTGGTGGTACCCTGCGGGAAGGCGGTCTCGCGGGCTGGCACCTCACCCAGCTGGATCTTCCTATGCTGTGCACCTGCGACTCTCCGACCGGTCGCAAGTCAGTCCCGCCTCTGACTCTTCTCTTCTCTTCTCTTATCCCTTCTCTTGGTCCGTCTTCCCCTCTCTTATTACTTCTTGACTTCCATCAGGGCCAAAAACGCGTTTTTCGTCTTGTCTGACGTAATAGGTTTCACGTCACGTGTTAGCGTAGCTGGCAGGTCCCGTGATCCCGGCGCTGTCTTCCGACCAGTAAATACCGCGTAAATACCGGCCCCACAGCCCCGACCGCCCGCTTTCCGTCGGCTTTGCCCGTCCCAAATTGCCGAACTAGGAAACCCGCGCGGCTTCAATCTTTCTCCCCTCGCAGAGCAGGCCAGCTTATCCCGAACAACAGAAAAAAAACCTCTTCTTCCTCCCATGGTGGGCTTCTGACGAGATCACCTCCGCCGTCATGTCGTTCCTCCTGCGCGCTTCTGCCTCGCGCATCCCCCAGCGCGCCCTCTTCGCCGTCTCGTCCCTCCGCCAGAGCTCCTCCCTAGCTACTGGCAAGGGTCCCACGTCCCTCAACTCCATCCTCATTGCCAACCGTGGAGAGATTGCCCTGTACGTCACCTCCTTGCCGGTCCAATGTGACGCACTATGCTAATTGCTGTGATAAATTAGACGAGTAGGCAGGACTGCCGGACAGCATGGCATTCGGGTCACCACCCTCTATACCGACCCAGACGCCCACGCACAGCACGCCTTGAGCTCACCATTTGCTTTCAACCTCGGCGAAACCTCTGCCTACCTGGACGGAGACCGTATAATCGAGATTGCCAAACGCGAGGGCTGCCAAGGAATACATCCTGGCTATGGATTCGTATGTTTGCCGTCGACGCTGTTTACAGCATGAGGGAAGGATGTGCTGACCTGACGGCCGTTCAGTTGAGTGAGAATGCAGGATTCGCGAAGAAATGTACAGATGCAGGCCTTATCTTCATTGGGCCACCCCCCTCGGCCATTGATGCTATGGGTGATAAGAGGTCAGTCGTCTCTACCTACAAAAAATAGGCCTGGTTCTGATATAGTGTTAGTCGCTCCAAGGAGATTATGACGGCCGCTGGTGTTCCCTGCGTTCCCGGCTACCACGGCAGCAACCAGGATCCCAACTTCCTAGCCGCCGAGGCAGAGAAGATCAAGTATCCCGTCCTTATCAAGGCTGTCAAGGGCGGCGGTGGTAAGGGCATGCGTATCGCCCGCACCGCTGCCGAGTTCCAGGACCAGCTCAGGTCAGCTAAGTCCGAGGCTAAGAGCTCCTTCGGAGACGATAACATGCTCATTGAGAAGTACATCACCACTCCACGCCACATTGAAGTGCAGGTGTTTGCCGACCAGCATGGAAGCGCCGTTGCCCTAGGCGAGCGAGATTGCAGTATCCAGCGCCGACATCAGAAGGTCCTCGAGGAGTCTCCAGCACCACATCTGCCGGAGGTCACACGGAGGGATCTCTGGGACAAGGCCAGGGCCGCTGCATTGGCTGTCGGCTACGAAGGTGCTGGCACCGTCGAGTTCATCTTCGACAACGATACGGGCGAGTTCTTCTTCATGGAGATGAACACTAGATTGCAGGTGGAACATCCCGTCACCGAGATGGTTACTGGACAGGACCTTGTTCATTGGCAGCTTCTCGTCGCTGAGGGTTCTCCTCTCCCCCTCACTCAGGAAGAAGTAGAGGCCAAGATGGCCACAATGGGCCATGCCATTGAGGCTCGAATCTACGCCGAAAACCCAGAGCAGAACTTCGTCCCTGACAGCGGCAAGCTAATCCATGTCCGCACTCCCCAGCCTTCCGAGGATGTGCGCATCGACGCTGGCTTCGTTGCCGGTGACGAGGTGTCCTCCCACTACGACCCTATGATCTCGAAACTTATCGTCCGCGGTGCTGACCGCACCGAAGCCCTCCGCAACCTGTCAATGGCCCTTGAACAGTACGAGGTAGCTGGCCCAATCACCAACATTGAATTCCTCAAGCGTGTCTGCAAGAGTCCCGACTTTGTTGCCGGCGAGGTGGAGACCGGATACATCGAGAAGCACCGCGAGGAGCTCTTCGCGAAGGAGCCTGTTGAGCCTGAGCTCTGGGCCCAGGTAGCTCTCTCGACGTTCATTGCTGGAACCAGCACCAGCAACCCAGTCGGCAATACCGGTGCAGGCGTCGGATTCGGCCCAGGCTACCAACAGCGCCAGTTCACCTTCGTCGAAGCCACGGCCCCCAACACACCAGAAGCCACACCCGCTACTATACAGATCCAGCAGACCGGCCCGTCCAGCTACGACGTCACCGTCAACAATGAGACCACATTTAGCGGTGTCACCGCCTCACTATCCCCCGATGGCAAGGCCGTCACCTCCTTCTTCCCCCACACCCGCCTCGATACCACGGTCATACGCGACGAGGATAGCGTCACTGCCTTCCAGCACGGCAGACAATACCGACTCAAGGTTCCGCGTGCCAAATGGATGGAGAAGGCACTCGGTATCAAGGAGTTGGCTAACAGCGTCCTCGCTCCCATGCCATGTAAGATCCTACGCGTCGAGGTAGAAGAGGGATCAGTCGTGGAAAAGGACCAGCCACTAGTCGTCATCGAGAGTATGAAGATGGAGACCGTTATTCGAAGTCCTATCAAAGGTGTCGTGGAGAAGATTGTGCACAAGCAGGGGGTAGGTCAACCATATATCTTCAACTTTCTAGATCTCATGCTGACGAAGCTGCGACATCAGGACATCTGCAAAGCCGGCACCGCGCTCGTCGAGTTCGCTGCTGAGCCAGAAGCCCAAGAGGCGTCGTAGTGGAACCGTTGTGAACTGTCCCGTATCACGGTTGCAGCCCACGAATTAACAGATATAGACGTTCGATGACGAACCGGCGAGTATCTCTGGAGTTATATTTCGCATGAAACCGTCCATCCACCGTGAAATTTCGATCAGCATGTTTCCATATAATGGATCTCCACATCCCTCCCTGCTGATCGACCGGAAAACGAAACCAAAAACGTTGCAGTCCCACGCCACGATGGCTTCCATCCGGCCACTCGACGCGTGTTACTCTATGTGATGGATGATACGATCGATGATGGGTCCTTTTTCTCAAAATCCCCTTGAGTTTGGCGTCTATTTGGAAAAAGAACCCAAGTTCCTATTCCGCTTTGTATATATATCCCATCAAATTTAGACAGTAGAAATCATTAAGAAAGGATGCAGAACAAACAGGCAGAAAGCCGAACTCGGCCAGCATCTGCTCCACCCCAGCAAGGCGCCTGGCCCAAACTTATCCGGCTCCAGTTAAAAGCTCCAGTTGAAGCCAGGCCGGCCCCAGTTAGTCTCCAGCTCAAGCTCCAGTTAAAGCTCCAGGTAAAGCGGCCGCCCGAACCAGGCAAAAGCTTCACGATCGCTTCACGATCTGGCGAAATCTATACAAAGTCCCCAGCATTTCCGCTCAAGTGACCCAGCAGTGGATCAATGATGGGCAAGAGGTCCATATTTCTTCTAAGCGCCCTAGAGGGAGGTACTTATTTCACCTTTCTCGCTCTTTTCTCTTCTTCAAGCTTCGTCTCCTCATTGTTGCGTTCCAGCCTGGTCGCACTGCTGTAGTCAAATATTTAGTCAACCTTGCACCACTTCCCCAATTCAACTTCGGAGACAGCCGCTGGAGGTCAAAGCCACCGTCGAACCATCCCCGTTCGATCGGCCCCTTGGCATTGTGCAGATTGAATGATTGGTGAAGCAGCAGCAGGTAAAGAGATGCCGTGTTAGACAGCTCAGTTACTAATGCTAGTTATGACGTTTGACAGGCCAACGCCGAATCTCTAACTCTACATTGACCGACCACCTCGTCAATACCGAACCAAAGCAATAATAGGTGCTGACAACAATGTTCGGACTATTGACAAGGAATACTCTGCTTCGAGCGGCCGTTCATACCCCGTCACCTGCAGCTGCTGCTGTCGTAGCTACAGGACGAGATCAGCTAGCTTGCCGATACCTCTCCTACTCCCGGTCCCTATACAAGCAACGGGATGATGAGAAATCTGCTGCAGCCACCATTGATGCAGAGGGTGGTCTGGCTCGCACGGACGACAGCGTGAGGGTCGAGTATCCCCGAGACGATGAGATGCCACGGACGCCCATGGTGCAAGGCCGGGGAGGCCGTCACTTCAAGAGGACGCTGGCCTCCTTCTCGCTTGAAGGACGCGTGTCAGTGATTACCGGAGGTGCGCGAGGGCTGGGCTTGGTCATGGGCCAGGCATTGGTTGCCTCCGGGTCGGACCTTGCGATTGTCGACTTGAACCGTACGAACTAAGCATACAGAGGCATTCAATGGCATCATTGGACGGAGGCTAACGGTTGGTATAGGGGAGGAAGCAGAGATCCAGGCTCAGAAATTGCTGGCACAGTTTCAAAAGGAGAACCCAGGTCTTGAACAGTCAGTCAGCTCCATACCATCGCGATAATGGAGGCTAACGATAGCTCGCAGGCTCCCTAAGATCACGGCCCACTATGCCGACGTTGGTGATCCCCAGTCGGTCATCTCGAGTGTGTCGCAGATCCTCTCGACGCACTCTAAGATCGACCACCTGGTCACTTCGGCCGGCTTTACCGAGAACTTCGACGCCATCAGCTACCCATACGACCGTATCCAAAAGCTCTGGAAAGTCAACGTGGACGGCTCGTATCTGTTCGCGGTGGAGGTTGCAAAGCATCTGATGGAGCGCAAGGCCCCCGGCAGCATAGTGCTGATAGGGAGCATGTCAGGCTCAATCGTGAACGTGCCGCAGCCCCAGGCGCCATATAACGCCGCGAAGGCGGCAATCCGGCATCTGGCTGCTTCGCTGGCAGTCGAATGGGCGAGTGCCGGTATCAGGGTTAATTGCATCAGTCCAGGATACATGCTGACCGCCTTGTACGTGTCACTAAGTCATTTTAGCGCATCCTTCCGAGCGGTTCTAGTCAATTGACCAATGCGTGCTAACTGAGTGGACGGAATCTAGGACACAGAAAATCCTCGACGACAACCCTGACCTTAATAAGAAATGGACCTCGCTTATCCCGCAGGGCAAGATGGGCGTGCCGGAGGATCTGATGGGCGCGGTCGTCTTCCTGACCAGTGATGCAAGCAAGTACGTGACCGGCGCAGACCTACGAGTCGACGGTGGGTATACCGTCACTTAAAAATGATTTAGATCGGGGACGCCGCAACTTTCGCTCTTCCGCGCGTAAAAAATCCCGTCCCATCCGCGATTGGCTAGCTAGTCAGTTTTAGATCTGCTTCTTTGTTCGATAATTCATTTGCCGGTATCCCTGTCCCGTGGTGCCATCTTATCTCTCCAATGCGTGTCAGCACACCCCCGTATCCGGGGTATATATGAACGGTCTGGAGTTGCCGTCCTCCATGCCAGCCACTGCACTAGAATGATAAGGGAAGTAAAGCCGCTGATACGAACTGTCGGATGCACGAAGATATATAAACACTGCATGACGGTTCGTTTCGAGGCGGAATCGAGGCTCTGCGTTATTATCGTGCCCCTCCTCGCACCTCGGTCTCCCTCCCTCCCGATCCCTCTCGCTGCCGGAGGAAAAAGAAATACCAGCCCACAGCAGGAAGACGAGCTCGGACGCACTGTATCGCCGCTCGTTCGACTCGCTTCTGGCTGAAACCCGAGCCCGCTGCCCCTGTCTGTGTCTCGTCTGCGGCGTGTCTGGCCCATCCTTAACCTCTTAACACCTCGTCGTGCATGGATGCCGCGTTCGATCAATGCCAGGCTGCGGCCAGGCTTTCTGCGCCGCACATGACCTGCCAGTGAGAACCCTCCGGCCGCCTATCTGGCGTGGGTTCGTTTCTTCTTTCTTTTCTCCGTGTGTTTTTCGTCCGTCGTTGTCGTTGTCGTTGTCGTTGTCGTTGTTGTAGATGTAGTTGGGGGGGGGAGAGGAGGGTGTCCTATTTAGGCAGCTCGCGACCTCACCTCGTCCACCTCGCCCTTTTCCCTGCCATCTCACTGCGATATCTCGCCGTCGACAGCTCCCGCGCTCTCGCTCTGCTCTCTATTCGTCCCTCTTCGCTCTCTTCTGGACCCGCAGCGGTCATCTGGACACTTCACGTGCAGCGGCAGCCGACCTCGTCCGCGCCTCTTCCTCTATATCACCCGCCCGTCCTCTTTGCTCTCCCAGCTTGCCGTCTTCACATCTCCTCTCCAACCCCCCATCCCGCTAGCCAGCCAGGCCGTCCTCCTCCCTGCTCGCCACCCGCTCTATTTCTTGCATTGGAGATCCCTTTCATCGTTGGCAGCGGCCGCCCGAGAGCTAAAATACCCCGTTCGCGCGCTCGTGTGTTGGCTACCGGCAACCCGCGCCATGTTGATCATGCGCGCCCGTTGAGCTTAGTTAACCCTGCACTTTAGTTACATACTTACATAGTCTCTTTGACCTGCACATACCGAGAGCGTTTCTTTATATACCACTACTTTCTTCCATCCCACGTTTCGCTGCTGCTGCGGTTTTTGCGGTATCCTCATGCTGGTGTTTCCGTTGAATCCGGCCCGTGCATAGCTACCTATATATCGCTGTCTTGCGGGCTGCCGGACCATGACGGAAGCTCTACCCCACGGCATTGTCTTCAACACGCACAGCATCCGCACACAGCTCAACTATGATGCTCACGTTGAAGTTGAGGATGTAGCGAGGCTGTGGCGAGGTAGGCCGTTTTTTTCTTCTTTCATGCATGATACGTAGTCACTGACTCCTAACATAGTCTACACAACGAACAAGACAACCTTGGAGAAGGACGCGGGCAGACGGCTTGAGAATCTCTTCTGGAGAATATGGAGCAATGGCCGCATTAGCTGCACAATTCGGGGCTATACCTTGGCCTTCTTGTTCATCCAGATCTCTGAAGGAAGCTACACCACCGAGGAATGGCTCAGAAAGGAGAGAGAGGTAACACTCCACACTCTACAACAACAACAACGCATACGCTGACCCGTTGGATCACATTAGCTTGCGGGCTTTAGACCGAAGGCCATTCCGCTCAGGTTTCATGATGAGAAGTCGGTGGCGGACTCACCATCCTCTCAGGGACCCAGCAGGAGTAACAGCTCTAGACTCACGACGTCAGGCAGTGGCCTGAAAACCCAACTTCCACCGTCAATCTTAAAAAAGCCCCGGCCAAGCTCGGATGAGCAACTGGCCGACTCCAGCACAAATGGCGTCATGACTTCCTACTCCGGTGACAGCCTCTCCCAGCAATCTGATCGTGGGTCCGTTAGGAGAAAGAAAACAACTTTTGCAAGTAATCTTACTCATTCGCAGGAGATGGAGCCTGGCTCTCTCCCCAAAAAGATCAATCGGCCGTTTCCTGTACGGACCATGGGAAGTTCTGACGATTTCCAGCCACAATCTCCTCCGTTGAAGTTTAGGAGTCCATTTGACGATAGTTCCGTAGAATGTAAGCATTCCATGAGCCGAATCGAAAGGGCAAAAGTCGTTAATATATCTTCTTCCCCCGCAGCCCCATCAAGGCCACCAAACCCTACACCTTCGAGTATCTCGAAGTGGCCTCAGTTCAAAAACCCTTTTGCAGCAAATCCTCAACTAACAAACTCATACACAAACGAGGCAGGGGGGTTAACTTCGAATATACGGATGTCTGCAAATATAACCCCTAGCGACAAGCAGTTGCTAGAGGAATATCTCTCAAATTCGCCTGTAAATCTAGACCACATGCCACGACCGGAGCAGCCTTCTTCGGCATCCCTGGTTGATAAAGGCTTCCGTACTCGTTTCGTCAAGAGGAAAGGCAAGGAGAGAGAACAGCACCAGCACGTTTCCTCCCTTACCAACTTGATCGACGCTGTACAGCAACAAACGCCACCAAACCACCATCGCAACTCATCATCATCTTCGTCGCCGAGAGAGCCGAAATTGCAGACGAAGTCCAACCCATCACCCACCTCCTCCGACTTATCCTTTTCGACCTCAGTCGTCGGTATTAATAATAGTAATAGCAACCCCTCATTCATGGAATTGGGCGCCACGGGAAGAGCGCCAGACGTACCAACTCGTACGATTCCTCGGTCATCGATATCAAGTCAAACCTCCTCTCGGGCCAGGCAGGCCTAATTATGCTGAAACGACTAATTCGCCTATCCTTCTTACGTCAAACACTTCGCCTGTTCCCTTTTTTTTTTGAATATGTGTTGAGTCCACGGGTATCTTTGCGTCTTCTTTGTCTCTGTTTCCTCGATAGCAAAGCAAAGCATGGAGCTATGGATAGAAAAATATGCATTCCTCTCTGGCAACGGGGAAAAAGGGATGGTATTATGAGTTGAATGAGAATAATGGATGGATAGTGCTCCGGATTATGAATGAGTTTATTTGTCTTTGCTTTGTTTTCTCGTATACCCCCGGATGGTTTGGACATGATGATACTGGCAAAAAAAAAACCAAGTTTTATATTTCACGATCTCGCCTCTGTTTAACGTTGATTTTGTAGATGTATGTGCACGGATTAACTCCCTAAGCGCCAGAAGATGCAAGAAACCCGCCATGGGGAGAAAGAAAGGGTGTGTGAGCGAGAGAGAAAAAAGGGGCAAAATCAAGCCGAACTCCAGTATCCAAAGGACAAAAAAAAATGAAAACCACACAGAAAGGAAGAAAATTTCTATGACCAAGCAAAGAATGTGGATGGATAAAACGAACGTGGATGGATGGATTCAACGAACGTGGATGGGTGAGTGAATGAGCTAGAGATGCCAGCCTCTAGGCATGCTCGATATGCTGCTCCTCGTCGATCGCCTTCTCGTTGACCTGGGCACCGCCCTTGTTTCCTCTCCACCAGCGAATACCGCACCAGGCACAGGTGATCACCCAGAACAACAGGTTGACCAGGTCCATGTAAGCAGAGTGCTTCATGCGCTTGAGGCTGGGATCCTTCGTGTCGTCGACGGTGATGTACAGCTTTGCGAAGATGCCGAACTGAGTGAGCCAGAGGATGACCAGCACACCGTCGTAGATGAAGCATGGGAGATGGAGGAAGGTAGCGAGGGAGAGCGGGCGCTGCACGGCGCAGGGGATGAGGATGTAGACCAGGCCGGAGATCGCGGAGAGGGTTCCCACGACGGTAGCGTAGATCTATGGAGTGTTAGCATGAGATAATGACAAGAGTAAGTGAGGGGAGAGACTAACCCATCTGGAGTCCTGCGGGTCGCCGTGTCTTCTGGCACGGTCGACGTCCTGGGCGTACAGGCCGATGATGGCGATGCCGAAGACGAACTGGAGGAAGCGAACGCTGCACTCTACCAGGGTGCCGACGATAGAGCCGGTAGAGTAGCGGCTCTTGAGGCCTTTGAAGAGAAGTCCTGCGACAAACATGTTGATATATCGCTGAGTAGTCGATGAAGAAGTGTAGTATTGTAGTGTTGTTGATAAAAGTCGGCTCAGAAAAAAGGCAGCACAAGCTATAAGCAGTGTCTTCTTGGGGTATGTGAATGCAGGGAGAGGGCGAGTATTAAGTCGGATGTACTGGTACTTGGGGCCTAGCTTCACGGAAGCTGGGGGCTTGGGGCAGAGGAAGGAAGCGGTGCGCTGCACGGCGTGGATATACTCTGCAGTGAATCAATGAAGGACAAGGAACAATGGGTTTAATGAAGGTGGGAGAAAGGAAAGGAAAAAGACAATTGAAAGAAAGGGAAAAGAAAGGAGAGGTCGGTGAATGGTGAGTCGCTGCTGTTGTCGATGCTGGAGAGAGGAAGAAGAGGGAATCTGTCGAGGCGGAGGGACAGGTTTATATGTCTCGTCTCTCGCCGTCCGTCGATACATCATGCCTCTCAATGCTGTAGCGGGCGGTAAAGTACATCCTCTTCGTCATGCTGATTCTTCATGCATGATCGATCATGCTCGAGCAGCTGCTGGCCAGTCGCTGCAGACGTGGCAGAGATGGTGAAACGGGCGGCGGCCTGGAGTTTCAGCAGATGAAGAAGAACCGTCTAAAAACAGACCGGTCGCAGAGATGGATTGGACAGAGGCTGTTCGTCTCTGATACTCGCGAGTCTGGACTAGGGGCCCGGTCAGGGATGGAATGGCTAAGCGCTGGCTTCATTTAGCGCCCGCCAGGAGCTTTCGTTAGCTGCGGGTTTCATGAAGAATGTTAAATCAGAGTTAACTTTCGAGGGAGCCCGCTCAGGCGGCTACAGAATCAGAGCTCGAAGAGGATGGATGGTATTGATAATTATTCTTGATATGCTTACATCTCTTCTCTGCGGGAGAGGGAGTAGACGCTAAGATGTATAGAGTATGTCTGATAGTAGACGACCACAACCACCGCCGACACCACAAACCACATCACACCAACACGGGACCAGACAACGATGTATCTCCAAAGAAGCGGCAAATGCCTCCAACAGCGCTATGGCGTGCAGACTTCGCTGGGCTAGCTACCAAAAAGAAATGGCGCGGTAGGGGAAAGTAAAATGGGGTAAGAAAAGGGTAAGGATAGAGTAGAGAGGAGGGGGGACAGACATCGGGGCAGAGATAAATGAAAAGAAACGGGATGGGGGGGGTTAAAGAGCTAGAAAGAAGGGATGGGAGTGATCAGGGCACCGAGAATGCACATGAGACAGACGAGGAGGGGGAAGATAGTGCCGGATACAGGAAGAAGCAGAAAGACGAGGCAGAGACATAGAAGCAGAGATACGGGGGAGAAACAGCCAGAAACGGGACAGAGAAAGGAAGGGAGAGGAAGCCCAGGCAGTAACCGTCAGCCGGTTCGGCCATGTCCTCCTCCTACTCCTACTCCTCCTCCTCCTCCTCCGCCTCCGCCTCCAGCAGAAGCTCTTCCCGGTTGCCCCCCTGCCCGGTCCATCAAGCCTGGCGGAGACGGATGGCGCTGAGGTCTGGAGACGGAGGGAGGAATGCGAGGCGCGAAATCGACGTCGTCGAGACACTCGTGCACATAGTCGTCGTCGTCCTCGTCCTCGGGCGGAGTGTGCATGCGCAGCGAGCCCGGAGAGTGTGCGGAGACAGAGGGAGCGTTCTGCCGTGCGTGCTTGCTGCCCTTCTTGCCCTTGCGGCCCTTCATCTTGGCCTTCTCGAGCAGACGGCGCTTCTCCGCGAGCCGTCTGCGTTCCTTGCGGTCCTTGATCTCGTACTGTCGGATGAGAGCCTCGGGCGGGTGGCCGAAGATGCTTTCGTATTCGCAGAATTCGCAGATCCAGATGCTCTCGAGGTCGGGCGGGTGGTGCAGGTTGGTGTACTGCTGCTGGATGCGGCGTTGGCGAGCGGCGTGGGCGTAGACGGCGCGAGAGGAGCGGCGGGGCTTGCGAGGCGGCGGGGCGGGTGGTTGGCTTGACTGCTGCTGCTGCTGCTGGTGGTGCTGCTGCTGCTGCTGTTGATGGTGTTGCTGGCGGGCCAGCTGTTGCTGCTGGCCGGCCTGGGAGACCATGCTGGGACTTGTCTGGGTGCCTGTGGTGGTGGAGAAGCGCTGGCCGGGGAGGGGGGGCGGCTGGGCGACGGAGCGGTGGTGGTCGGGGAGAGAGTAAGGGTAGGCGGCGGACTGCCAGGCCATGCCCTTGGAAGAGTCGGACTCGCAGGTGAAGGTGAACTGCGTCTTCGCCGGGGCGGGCCGTTTGGTCTGGTCCAATAAGCTGACGCTCTTCTGGCCCTGAGGGGTCGCCGAGGAGAGAGCTGCAGCTGCATTGGCTATTGCTGCGGAGATGATGCCTCGATCTTTGCCCGGTTCTGGGGATGATTAGCTAGATAGATCTGGTCGATGGAGAGGGGGAAAGGAAGAGCTATACCGAGATTTTCCTGGGCCAGGGCGGTGTCGTGCCGACGACCGGTCGACCAGGTATTCGGCGAGTGGTTTGCGAGCGGCGTCCTGGCGGTAGCACCGCGGCCAGAGCCGTTCCTCCCGTAGCGGCCTTTGGCCGACATGCCGGCGGTGACGGGCGAGGCAGGGTTCCCGGAGTAGTATGAGCCGGAGCCACCGCCGTCGTCTATGGAGACGGAGGCACCGCTACCACCGCTGCAGGACAAGCTTGCAAGATCGGACGAGAGGCTGGAGTGGCAGCCCAGGCCGCCAGAGGTGGGAATCTTCCTCTTCTTCTTGTTGTTGGTGTTTTCAAAGGCGTCGTAGCCGTCCTGTGCTCCCCCCGTGGACGCGGGCGTGGCTAGCTTTGGGCCGTCAGCCGACGCTCGCTGGGACCCCAGGCTCCGACGGACGGCCGCACCCTCGTCTTCACCGGACTCCTGGGCGGGGTCCTCGTAGACGTGGTGCTCATTCTCGTTCTCCAGCTGGTGCTGCTGCTGCTGCTCGTGCTCGTGGTCAGGGTGGTCGTGCTCGGGGTGTTCGTGGTGCGGATCGAGGTGGTAGTGGTGGTCGGGCTCGTCTCCGTCGACGCTGTGCTCGTAGCCGTAGACGTTACGCTGGACGTAGACCTTGTGGTCGTTGAGCGAGTCGCCGGAGGCCAGGTAGGCGCCGTAGAAGAGCTGGGTGGTGGGCTGGGCGGGCGGATAGAGGATGGTGTCTGCGGCGTCGGAGGAGAGACGAGAACGCAACGGCCGCTTCGGCAGCGGGCGGATGAGGCGGTCAGGGAAGACGGGGGACGGGGTGTCTGGAGCAGAGGTGTATGCTCCGCCTGGAAATGTCAGAGCCCCTTTCTATGATAAATATATATATATATATATATATATTTTCTGGACACGTACTGAGGGTGGCAGCCATGCTGGGCCCGAGGAGGCTCTCGGAGCTCTGGACGGTGTTTTCCTCTAGATGGTGCTTTCCGGCCGTCCAGCGAGTGCTGTCGAGGGTGTTTTTGAGTGGTCTGGCGGGCTCTGTCGGTGTTATTATATGGGAGTGTGTGATGGTGGTGGTGGTGCCCAAAGAGCCAGCTGTCGGACCGGTCAGCACAGGCCGCACGCACGCAGGACTGGACGGGAGAACAGGCAGAGAGGGAGGGAGAGAGCTCCGGGGCATGGCTGCAGCGAGTGCACAGGATGCAGAGCATGCACGGAGAGGCTGTCTAACCCACCTGGCGGCCTGGCGAGTGCTCACTCACACGGAGCGAGCCGAGTCGAGAGCCCGGCAGGGATGCAGAGGAGGCAGAGGGTGCACTGGCGAGGCGCTTCGGGTCTCGACGTCTCTTCCAGTCCGCTGTAGCTGTGTCTTTGTGTCTTTCTTGTCTTGTCTTCGTCTTGACTCCTCGTCGTCTTGTCTTCTTCGTCTTCTTCGTCTTCTTCGTCTTCGTCTTGAAGTTCGGCCGGGCCACGCTAGCCGTTTTGGGAAGAGCAGAGTAGACGAGTATTGGAGGAGTATTAAGAGAAGATAGGAGAGTATTGGAGGAGTAGAGGAGTAGTAGTGTATTAAAGTGGAAGAGGAGGAGGAGAGTAGAGAGGAGTAGAGTAGAGAGGAGTAGAGGAGTAGTATTGAAAGGAGTAAAAGAGGAAGTTAAGTAGTCGAGGAATTAAGTAGTAAGAGTAAGAATGTCTATGTCTGCTACGGCCTCGAGTCAATATCTAGTGTCTCCTGTGTCCTCCAATGATGCTGTCTTGTCCGTCTCTTGCATCTCCCGTCTGTTATCCTACGTCTCTCTATGCGTTGATCGGCCGGATGGGTTCGGTAGGTCGGTGTATAGCGACGATGTATAGTGATGAGTGTATAGCGATGAGTGCGTGGTGTCGTGGTGTAGGAGGAGGTAGGATCTAGGTCAGTAGAGTAGAGAAGGATAGAAGTAGAGTGATGGAGTAACTAATGAAGTGATAGAGCAGTGGAGTGGCAGAGCCATGGAGTAGTAGAGCAATGGAGTAGCCGAGTATAGAGGACGGTAGCAGCAGGAGAAGACAGATAGAGAGATGAGTATAGAAGAGCAGAAGAATACAAGAGCAGAAAGGAGCAAAGAGTACAGAGAAAGACAGAAGAAGAGATGAGAGAAGAGAGGGACTCGCTCCGTGGTGTCTGTCTGTCTCTGTCTCTGTCTCTGCTGTCTCTGTCTACTCTGCTGTCGCCTCGACTGGCGCATCTTCACTGTCTTCACCACTCTTCACTAAACACCATCTCGACTCGCATCTCACTCACCCATCTCTACCACCACTGCTCACCACTCCCACTGCCACCATCTCTACTCACCTGCCACCGCTCTGGTATTGACCGAGCATGTAGCAGTGCCTCGCCATCCTCGGAGTCCCAGCCGCCTCTTGGTTCCGCCGTCTGGCCCGTCAATTGCCCGAGAACCGCGCCGCACCCCGAGATTTCGCTCCCTCCTCCACAGACACTCTCTCCCTTCACCACCATCCACTCTTCACTGTCACCGTCTATCTCGTCTCTATCTCTATCTACTCTACGTCCCTGATCCGTCCAAGCCCCTGCATGCGCCCGCCATGAACCCCCGTCGCTCCTCTCGAGCCCGCGCAACGCACCCGGCGCCGCCGCCAGCACCGCCGCCCGCTGCCTCCATGCACCAGTCGGCCTCCTCCAGCTCGTCCACCTCTCTCTCCCGTCCAGAGCGCGCCACCAGGTCGAATCATCTCTCCGCCGCCTCCAAACCGACGCGCGCCGCCGTCCAGCGCTCCCAGTCTCTCGACCCCGACGCCGCTGACGCCGCGCCCACCACCACCACCACCAACACCAGCCTCAGCACCCGCCAGCACCGATCGCGTGGCCGTGAGGAGGTCGAGGACGCCGCCCTGACCGGCGACGAGCTCGACGACGAGGGCGAGGAGGAGGTCACCCGCTGCATCTGCGGCCACCAGGACTATCCCGGCCTTCCCGCCCACCGCGCCGCCGCGAAGGCCGCCGCGTCCGCCAGAGACGACGGCGACGGTGCTGCCTCTGCCTCTGCCTCTGCCGCTGTCGCTGCTCCCGGCGCCGGCGGCAGCTCCGGAGAGCCGCTCTCCGACGACGCGGGCAGCCTGTTCATCCAGTGCGATGAGTGCAAGGTCTGGCAGCACGGCGGCTGCGTCGGCATCATGGAGGAGGCCTCGAGTCCGGACGAGTACTTCTGCGAGAGATGTCGCAAGGACCTGCACAGCATCGTCCTCGGGCCGCACGGGTGAGTCTTATCGCTTCGGTCAATTGGTTATTCATGTCCACAACTCATGGCCATTCCTTCACACTCTCTCCATGCCTCACCTCACCCATTCCTTCTACTCTTCATGCCTCACTCGTCCATTTCTTCTCTTCTCCATGCCTCACCTCAATCATTCCTCATACTTCTCTCCTCTCCTCAACGATGTGGACCAGTGCTCACTCGTCCCAGCCAGAAATCCTCCCAGTACCTCCCAGTCGCCGGTCCGCTCTCCTCCGCCGGCTCGATCACCTCCCGCGACTCCAAGGCAAAGGACAAAAAGTCCAAGAGCACCGACACCTCCCCGCGCACCAAGCGCCGCACCATGAACAGCCGCGACGCCGCCTACGACGAGGAGGAGCAGCTTAGGAGGGCCATCGAAGAGAGCAAGGAGGACACCGCCTCCGTCGACGAGTCCGCCAGCCGCAGGGGCAAGCGCAGTCGTAGCGCCTCCGAGCTGTACGTTCTGTCTTACCTTAGTCCTCCTCCTAATAATAGGATATCCTCCTAAGAACAGGATATTCCTAATAATATATCCTCCGGTATACCCGACTAACAGACCCAGAAACAAGCAGGCCGCGAAACGACAGAGAACTGGCTCGCCCACCCCAAAGCCCCGGCGCAATCTCCGCTCGCCGTCCGAGGAAGAGTCCAAGTCCAAGCCAGCTGGCGCCAATGGCGTCAAGAAGACCAGAGCTACCCGGTACCAGCGCGAGAAAGAAGCCGAGCCCGAACCTGAGCCCGAAAAGGAGGCTCCGGAACCGGTCAGCCGTCGGAAGAGCAGAGCAGACCGTCGCAAGGGCGAAGGTACCTCCCCCCTTAATCACTTCATCAAGCTTCCACTGTTAGCAATCGACTCCTCCACCGAGCTTCACTGATATCAATCGATAGAATCAGAACCTCCCGAACCCACGCCATCCAAACAGACCCCCAACCCTCCCCCATCCGCCCCAGACACGCCCTCATCCACCCCTGTTCCCAAACCAACCCGCAAATCCGGCCGTCCGCCCGCCCGTCGTGGCCGTCTAGGCCGCAACCAGTACACCCGCGACCGCGATCCCCCCAACGGCGCCGACAGCGCCACAAATCTCTCCAACTCCCCGCGCCGCGACAACCCCGACTCCCCCACCGGTGCCAACGGCCCTAACGGCCTGCTTTCCAACGGCAACGAGGCCAGCAAGGCAAGTCGACCCCGCTACATGAACCCCAACCGAACCACCATGAACGACATGCGCAGACGTGTAGCCGCCATCCTAGACTTTATCTCGCGCATGCAGGTCGAGATGGCTGCAAGCGGGGAACAGCCTGCTCGCCCCGCCGACGCTGAGTCCGTAACGACCTGCCGTGATATGGCCGCTACCCTGGCCAAGGCAGAGGCGCTAGTGAAGGGTCTGAGCGGTGCCAATGCCAGCGCCAGTGCCAACGGGGGCGCCGGAGACGCATTCCCAGGTGCTGCGCCGCTTACCTCTGCCAATGAGAAGGAGTTCAAGGATCTCTCCAGCGGCGAGATGATAGACGTCCTGACGCGGGGCCTGTTCAAGTGGCAGGACATGTTCGGCAAATACGGCGACAAATAGGATCTCTTCTCCCGCCGTCGACTTGCCCCGGTTGATGCATGTTATGATACCATTGTACAGTAGGAGTTCCCGGTTTGGTCTTTTTTCACTTCACTTCTTCCCTCTGGACAAGCACATTTTATATATCCCTGACCTTACACTTACATACTTCCATCCTTCACTTCCCGCACGCGCTTCGACAGCATTTGCAACATATCTCGTTCCCAAATACCCAATACCTCACATCTCAAACATTTGACAGAATCTGCTTCATCTTCAGCGTCTTCTTCCTTTCCCCTCATTTCACCTCACTGTCCTACAACATCAGATCCTCGTTATAATCCCCCCGATCTACCACCTACCCATATACTGAGTGGTGGATACAGCAATATCCTATTCCACGGCGTTTGTCCCTTACTCTTTCTTTAGATCTTTCCTTATTGGCGCATGATTGGGTTGGAACCGGTGGGCTGGCTTCGCGTTGTCTTCGTTCATATGTATATCAAAATCACCCCGAAATCACATCTTCTACTTTCTCTCTTGTATCTAGGCCTGCACAATGCATTGATTTCCCTCCCGTCACCCGCCAGAGGGTCCGTCCGTCAACAAGGCCAGTCGAATCACCAGAGTAGGTAGGTAAATATCTATCCGTAGTAATATGCGGCTGACTATTCGCTACCAGAACAGCCCCTGTCAACGGAGTGGAGAGGCCGGAGGATTTATCTAGTTCGCCCATTTTACAATCGGAGCAAGGTTTCTTGTTCTATCTAGACTTTGAGCGTCTCTGCGCCTCCGAAGCATCCCCAACCTTGGCCTGCAGGAGGCACAGTCTTCCCATCCTCATGGTCGGCTTGTTTTTACGTATACAATCATCAGTGGGAGCAGGGTGCTGACCCCTTCTTTCACGTATACAGCAACCTGCAGGATACACCATACTCCGGCCCTAATCTGATATAAGGCCAGTGCCGTCGCTGCTATACATTCCCCTTGCCCCCCCCTCCCCCGCCTTTACACCCAGTGGCCGGATCGCCTTTATCACACATCTTCAATCGTCTAGTTACACGCAGATATGCGAGATCAGCCAGGCCAGAATGGCACGTCCCGCAAACGAAGGAGACAGACCATCGTCTGCACCCAGTGTCGTCGGCGCAAGATTGCCTGCGACCGCAACACTCCATGTACCCAGTGTGTCCAGTCGAAGGCGGCCTGTACGTATTACAACTCATGCTCCAACAGCAGCGAGCTCTCTAGCGACCAGGACGGCAATGCTATGCCTTCTGCTGCTCAACGTGCACTGGCGACTAGATCACAACCGCCGCCGCCGCCCGCCTCGACGGGTCCTTCAAGCCTTCAGATAGAGCCTGCTAGCACCACTGACGCTGTTTCCGAACCTTTCCCTACGTCCTTATCCTTTGACATTGGTGCTTCGAATTGGCTGGACCCGGCGGGCCTAGGCGTGATGGCACTTCCATTCAACATGTCTATCGACCTCGACCATACCGGAGCTTTCTCGGACATGACTATGCATGCTCTCGACTCCACCTTACTAGGAGAGCCACAGGCTCTACCTGCCGGGTTACATGATGCAAAATCATGGGTATACGGCCCGAGCCACTGGATGACCCTGTGCCGGAAAGTAAGTAGAGTTACTCAGTAGTTAAAATCAACGAGCTTAATTAAATGCCCTACCAACCGATATTCTGAAATCCACGCAAAACACCCAGCTAATATTGCTATAGTACGAGCAGCAAGGTCTCTTTGATGATATCAACGATGCTGTCTTTAGCAGTGGGGGCCATCCAATCCTTCAAAAGTGCAAACAACTCGCAAGGGACCTGAAGGCCAAACGTGGCTCTGACCTCGTGCTGCTCTCACGGCCGCTGCATGAATTCGTACCATCAAAAGAAACTGCCAATCAGCTGGTGCAGCTGCATCTACGAACCTTTGAGTCGGTTTTCCGTGTGTTACACGTTCCGTCCTTCACACGCGAGTATGAGCTGTTCTGGGACAACCCGCAGGCGGCCAGCGAGAGCTTCTTGCTTCTACTCTTACTAGTCCTGGCTATCGGTACCTGTTTCTGTGAAGATCCACGGTTACCGAATCGCTCCAGTAGCCCAACGCTACATGAAAAGTCGACTCAGTGGATTTTTGCCGTCCAAGTGAGACTGGCAGCCCCCTTTAGAAAGAGGAACCTGACTGTCCGTGGCGTGCAGACGCAGTGTCTGCTTGTCCTCGCGCTTTTAATTAACACCAATGCTATTGGAGGGGACCTCTTCTGGGTTTCCACGGCATCCCTCGTACAGAGCGCCATGGCCATCGGCCTCCACCTCGAGTCGACTAACGCCACACTAAGCCCGTTTGAAGCTGAAATACGACGGAGATTATGGATCACGGTGCTAGAGCTAGCTGTGCAGGCAAGCCTTGACTCAGGCATAAATCTCGTCCTTACGGCAAAATCGGCGTTAGAATCGTGCGAGCTGCCTTCCAACCTTGATGATGATCAGTTCGACGAATCAACCAGGGCTCTGCCAGAGTCACAACCACCGACGTGCTTCACGCAAACCTCGATCCAGTGCGCCTTGCTGAGATCACTACCAGTTCGACTAAAGATCACCGAAACGCTGAGTCGATTTCGCTCTGAGCTTCCGTACGATGTGGCGAGGCACATGGGCGCTGAACTCACTGCTGTCCTCCGCGAGACATCAGACCTCATTGATTCGTTCAACACGGATCATCCATCTCCCTTTCAGGTTCAGTTGCAGGATCTGCTAGCCAGACGCTTCCTCTTAGTCCTTCACGGGCAGTACGCCCACAGGGCGTCCAGCGACGTCAACTACTACTTCTCCCGGACAGTGTGTCTCGAAAGCTCCCAGTGCTTGCTTTCAACCTCATGTAAGGCTTATGGGAGTGAGGACGGCACTACCACGCCTCCCGCACATGATGACTACGCGAATCTACGCCTGTATGGTGATGGGATATTCAAGAATGTCTTTCTAACAGCTGCAATCACCGTGTGTGCGGAGTATTTGACGCAGCTTCGCGACGATTCATCACCGGCTGCCTCATCTCTATCACGGCGTGAGCTTCTGCAGACCATTGAGGATGCCGCCATCCTCACGCGTCGCCGGATCATTGCGGGGGAAACAAGTGTTAAAGCACACGTCTTCCTAGTCTGCGTCCTTGCAAAAGCAGGCGGTCCTAAACGGTGGATCCAGCAACGGGGAACTACCAAGCCCGAGGCAGACCAGGTGGTAAGGGATGCAGCAACACGCTCTCTCGATTCCTGTCATCGCTTTTTGGAGGAGAGGCTAGGTTGGGGGACCAGAGGAAAGGGCCCAGAGTCTGCGGTGGCTATCTCGAACCGCAGCGACTCTCCCATCTCGCCTTTCGGTAGGGATAGAAACAGCCATAGATACGGTCAGCCTCGCGATCGAAGCGGCTCAAGCTCATCGCTGGGTGGAAATTTGGATGCATGGTTAGACTATTGGTGAGTATGAGACTTTGATGATCAATATTCACTCCATAAAGATAGAGAATGAGTAGCCAGTATATAACTTATTTAACGAACCGTGATGATATTAATTGGATGGCCACGCTGTACGACGTGAATCTACCTCTTGCTAGCCAACACTCTCGTAGTTAGTGGTTAATGCCTTGGGCCAATATCTTGCTTACGATCTGCATTTACGCACATCTTGCCTTTGGCCACCCCGCAACTAACTAACTAATCAGGATTGGCTAGTGCAGGTGGGCTCTTTGAAATTACCTAAAATGAGTCTCCGCGGCTTTGGCCGTGTGTCCGCGGGCGCCACTCATCTGCATCCACGATATTGGAAGAGAGAAATCTACCGTCCTGTCCTCCCACCTGAGTGGAGCTTGTATGTACTCCGTACAAAGACCTGTCTAAATTGACGTTTCAAACCCCTGGTCGATGTCTAAATTCCTTGTCGCGGGATCCTTAATTTCCGCGGGGCCGTCCGCGGAGGCTAGTGACTTGGCTAGTAATATGGCTCCATCAGCAGTACGTAAATTGCGCTGTCAACTTTGTCATGATGGGCTAGTCCCAATCAGATTAGATGATCTGATAATTCTGACTTTCCTGGCTCGGATCTGATAATTCCGATATTTTATACTCGAGCACTGCAAGGCACCAACATTACTTTCTCCCTCCCAGCATCTCGTCTTTTACACTATCGCAGGACATCCAGATTCGCTAACCACGATGGTTTCAGACAACGTCAAATTGATATCCCAGGCCCTTGGCTTCTTCATTCCTTATTCCGTATGCTACATTCAGCAGCGCGTTCAGGCAGCCTACCACAGCTGGACCTGGCAAGACACGCCTGACGCCCAAAACGTCGTTGTTATCGGTGGTTCGTTTGCTGGGATCGAGTTGGTGAATAGGTTGGCCGACACGCTGCCGATTGGGTACAAAGTCGTGCTGATCGAAAAGAACACGCATTTCAACTACTCTTTCAACTTCCCACGTTTCTCCGTCATGAGAGGACATGAGCACGAGGCATTTATTCCTTACGACGGTCTCGCAAGCGCTGCGCCCACTGGAATATTTCGACGTATCCAGGACACAGCGGTTGGCCTCACGGAAACGCAGGTGATACTCTCGTCTGGAGAAAGAATCGATTACGCCTTTCTTGCCATTGCAACCGGTTCGACTCAGCCGTTGCCCGTGCAGGTAGCAGCAACAGAGCAGTCTGAAGCCTGTCGCGAGCTTCAGGGAGTCCAGGATCTCATTGGGTCGAGCCACAGAATTGCGATTGTAGGCGGCGGCGCGGTAGGCGTGGAATTAGCGACCGATATCAAGGACTTCTATCCCGATAAGGAGGTGACGCTGGTCCATTCTCGAGACCGGCTTCTAAATGCCTTTGGCAAGCGACTGGGTGAGTATACGCTCACGGCGCTACGAGACGAGCTCAAGATTAGAGTCCTGCTTCAGGAGCGGCCAGAAATGCCTGCCGCAGGCAACATGGCAAGGTCGGCCCAGCTGACCTTCTCCGACGGACACGTGGAGGAATTTGATCTCATAGTAAGCAATGCAAACTTCTTTCTGTCGTTTTCCCAGCTACGGTTTTCTGGTCCGTTGATAATTAACCGCCCATCCATCCCACAGATAGGCTGCACCGGCCAGCGTCCCAACTCAGCCATCCTATCCTCTCTGATGCCCAATGCCATCTGCAAGAATAGTGGCCGCATTCTCGTTGGACCCACTCTAGAAGTTGCTTCTGACACGGCTCATATATTCGCCTTAGGCGATGTCGCCGATCACAGCGGCCCTCGCATGGCCCGTGCTGGCTGGATGCAGGCTTCAGTGGTTGTAGACAATATTCTTGCTCTCGTGCGTAGGGAGAAGCCGTCACATATATATACTCCTCATGTCTTCCTTGAGGGCGCCATTAAACTTACCTTAGGGAAAAGGCACAACGTCGTGTATGCAATGAATGCTGACGGATCAGATGTCATGGTGCCGGCAAGGAACAACCCGCTTGATCTGGGAATTGAACGGGCGTGGAAGCAGCATGGCGTGGGCGGCGAGTTCAAGGCGATGAAGCAGCGTTTGAAAAAGAAGGACCAAGATAAAGTAGTTGCTTGAGCGTTAAAGTAGACTATTCAACAATTTGACTGCTGCTACTATTGTTTCCCTTCTGGTTAAGAGTAATATTTACTCATATACAGAGTCTAGTGGTAACAAACGGTGCTCTTACTCTAAAGCCCATTCCATGACCGAAGCACAGTCACCCACGGTCTGGACGCACTGCTTAAGCTTGAGTCTAGGGTCCGCGCGCCTGAACAGGTCAATCCATTCTGCCCTGTTGCGTTCAAAGGCATTCATTACCGACAGCACCTGGAAGTCGATGCCGATGTTCAGCCTCGTAATCGCGCCCGTGGGGCCCAGGCCGGCCTGGTAGACACTCTTGTTGTCGATAGTCTTGCCACCGACAGCAGTGTCTCCAGCAGGCGGATCACCGCCGTCCATGACAATGTCTCGCGTGAGGATACGGCTTTTTTTGGGGTCCATGGCCGCAACGGTGCGCCGAATGATGGTGATGGCCTTCTCGTCCGGCTCCTTGTGGAGGACGGTTGCGAGGAAGTACACCTCGGCGTTCTTGACGGGCTGCTCCGCGTAGTTGTCGTGCGGCATGTAACGGAAGCGATGGTGAAGCTCAGCCGGGAGCTGCTCGTAGAACTTCTTCTCATACCATGGCTGGTTGCGCATCTGCACAACAAACGATAAATCCGGGTTGGCGAGCGCGACTTGCGACGCGAGAAAGCCGGTAATTCCCGCAATCTAAATATCCGCAATTTAGCGTCAGCCTTCTCGTCCACCCAGTCATACTATCGACGGTCAATCAAACATACATCAACGACGGTGGCCTTGCCGAGAGCCTTCCAGTCAAAGGCTCGCAGCAGGTTCGTGCCCTTGATAGCACCACCAGTCTGGAAAAAGGTGTCGGTATCGTACAGACGCCAGAGGCGGAAGCCCTTGCCCCTGACCCCGTTCCACTCGCCCTGGTCGTCCTCCTCGAAGAACTCGTAGAAGGTCTTCTCCTCGCCCGGTTGAACGTTGAGGTTCGGGCCAACATGGTACGGGTCAGTGGTGTCGCCCCATTTGCGGGTGGCCGCCGGCAGCTTGTTTGTGTACCACGGCTGCACTTCCTCGACGTTATGGAGAATCCAGCCGCGGGCTAGGGGGTCGTCGATGGCGACGGCCGAGTTGCTTGTGTGCGCCACGAAGCCTGGCTCCGGCTCGCAGAAGTAGTGCATCGTGTATGCCATGGCCAGCACTCGCCGGAGACGATGCTCGCCCAGGTCGACCTTCTTGGACAGCTCGGCGTACGAGATCTTTCCGTGGCGCGGCACCGCGTCGAAGACGTTGTATTCGGCTAGAAAGTGCAATGCCATGTCGTCGAATTTTTCCTGTTATGGGGTGTGAGGACGGTGACCCTAGTTGAGTGAAAGGCCATACTCACGTTCATCATATGCCATCTTAGATGGTCTGCAGAGCCGATCGCAAGATTTGCCATTGCCCAAGCCTTCTCGATCAGCAGAAGCCGGGCTTGCTGCATCGGTGCATCAAGTGGCAGGCCCGTCGGGCTGTTTACGGCGAAGGAGGGCTGGGGCTCATTGCGCTCGGTCAGGCCTTTGTCGATGAAGTCCACTTGGGTCTGGATTTCAGCTGCGAGCTGGCGAAAAAGAGACATGATTGCTGTTTTAAAACAGGCTTTTTCCTTTTGTTTGCTGACTATCCGGGGTTGCTTTAATTGTCGACTCTGTTGACTACCATGAAACGCTCTCTTCTTATAGCTATCTTCATTCCTAGGCTCCAGCTAACATCTCCTATTAACGATGTGATTACCTAGACATTAGTAACGTTTCATAGATAATATGATCTCCCCGCAGAGGATGCATGACAGGAACGTATCTCCCCGAGCTCCCCGTTGGGGCTGGATTGGCTATCTCCGGGTGAAGGACATCTTTACTTCTGCATGTCGGGGTTGGGGCAGTCTCCTCTCGAGAAGGGAATCAGTGAGCTCTACATGCAAGTCTATACTACAGATATCGCTGTGAAGGAACTATAGAATGATGAATAACTTGATTTTGTCTAGCAGTGGATCTTGGTAGTGTGAATCGTCTATAACCATTAGACACATACTATTCAAAAGATTACAGCTGTATATTATACTACTTGTAGATCGCAGCTATTTTCATGAACTGTCATTCCAGGTCTACTCAGTGCCTGCCATGGAAAATCATCATTTATAGAGATCACCAGGGTATAGGCACACCGTCAACATTGAGGAACGTGCCTGAAGTCGTTTCAACTGTGGCATGGTCGAGCTTGCGGTTGGTTAGAGAGACTATTGATAATCATTATGCTGAAGTTTTCATATATACATACCACTGATAATATACTCGTGACACACTGGTTTACTGAGATGCCTTCTATTGATGCCCCTATACTTGCAGCTGCGGCCGTACGGTTCTCGGTGACAACTGAGCCAGGGTGGACGGCGAAGGAAATCAAGGTAGGGTGTTCAAAGTGAAGCCTACAGATGAAAAAGTTGGCTAGAGCTTTGGAGGCAGCATAGGAATTAAGCGGCAGATGAGCAAAAGTTCTCATGCCGCCAGTGGACCCAGCAGCAGCCGAGTTGAGAAGAAAAATCGGTTTTGAAGATTGTTGAAGTAGCGACCATGTAGCCTGGAAAAGCCGAATCACGCTATACGTATTGACTTCGAGGTGTTCCTGGAGATCAGCAAGCCTCATGTCAACAACCTTCTGGTGGGCTGCTGCGTAAAAGATACCAGCATTGGCGATGACGATGTCGAGTCGCTTGATATCGTACTGCTCTCGCAGAGCCTGCGTAGCGTCACGCGCATCCGTTTCCGACGTTGCGTCAATTTTGAGCACGATGGCTCGGCTCCCTGGCGCGCAATCGAGTTGACATAGACTAGTCGCCTCAGTAGAAGATGGTGATCTCACTGCTGCGATAATGGTCGTATCTGGGCGCTTTAGGTAGTGCTCCACAAAGCCCCTTCCAATACCTAAGGTGAAGAACTGAGCCGTCAACTAGACTTGAAACAAAGTTGAATAGCTGGGCATGTAATGATAGTGCTGACCCTTGGTGGCTCCAGTGACCAGGACTATAGTACCACTCATTTTGCTTGGAGCTATGACTTTATCGCCTGTATGTTGCCTCTTGTGCGTGACGTGACCGAGACAGACCCGAGATGATTATCTGTGGAACCACTTAATGTTGACAACTGTCTGCAGGCTGGCCTCCTAACTATACGGCGGAGCAACACGCAACCCGCTAAACTACAGAAGAAGCCGCTTATCAATCACCACGCTCCTTCCTTTAGTTAACTCCCCGTGGGTAAAAGACTTTGGCCGACCCCGCGGAATTTCCGCGGAACCTTCTAGTTAGAGTTACGGAGACCCATCGTTTAGGGTTCAGTAGTGTGCATTAGTGGGTCCATATGTAACTCTGTTGCTCTAGATCTGATAACTCTATTTGAGCAACCTTCGAACGTACCTGCTCTTTGTTGGGATATTGCCCCTTATATTCGATCATTATCTATTTCCCAACTTCATTTGGTATATATTGCAAAGTCAGACTTTACTCAAGACACAAAGTACATCATTTTATTTCAGCCGCGATCATCTAAACCAAACCTATTTGATACCTGAAGAACCGGCCGCTTGTGTGATAACTCTTTTGTCCGTTGATCGAGCATTAGTCCACGACCCCTTCTAGCTTTGGCTATTTGTGCTCTTTGTCTGTGCCCAACATAATGGCTGGCGATGGTGTATCGCAAAGCTCTGACGATGGGCATGTCGTTCATCCTGAACCCGATACCACCGATATAGAGCGCTCATCGGCAGGGGAGAAGTCAAACGATAAGGACTTGGACCCTGATTTAATCGACTTCAATGGATCTGACGATCCGGAAAATCCAATGAACTGGTCGTCGGGTAAAAAGACGGCCGCTATCACAATGGTGACAATAATGACACTGCTTTCGTACGTCTTGTTCTTGCCCGACTCCAGTTAGCCTCTCTGATACGAGTACTTACGTACCATCCTATATTGTAGACCTATTGGCTCAACAATCAGTGCTTCCGCTGCGCTCGATATATCCCTGCATTTCAACGCCACCAACGAGACTTTGTTGGCATTCGTGACCACAATCTACCTATTGGGATACGCATTTGGTCCTATCTTGATCGCCCCTCTGTCGGAAATGTACGGACGAGCTATTCTATACAAGATCTGCATTGTTCTATTCCTCATCTTCAACGTGGCTTGCGCCGTGGCCAACAGTATATCTTCTCTGATCGTGTTTCGACTACTCGCTGGTATCGCAGGCTCATGCCCCGTCACTCTCGGAACAGGTACTATTGCCGACATGGTGCCGCAGGAAAAACGAGCCGGTGCTATGGCAGCCTATGTCATCGGTGCCGTACTTGGGCCGTCTGTTGGTCCCATCGCCGGTGGCTACCTAACACCTGCGGCGGGGTGGCGCTGGGCGTTTTGGGTAATGGCGATTGCTACCGCACCGGTAGCTATTGTCGTGGTGGTCTTCATGCACGAGTCATACCCATTTGTCTTAATCAAGCGTAAGACGGAGCGCTTGCGTAAGCAAACAGGCAACTTGAAGCTTCGGTCGGCCTTAGACACGGGCAAAACACCAGGACAGCTCTTTGCGTTTTCTATCTTGCGTCCACTGAAGATGCTTCTCCTCCCGATCGTTTTCGCTCTGTCACTGTACGCCGCTGTCGTTTACAGCTATCTATATCTCTGCTTTACCACTTTTCCACGGGTTTTCGGTAACCAGTATGGCTTTGGTAGTGGTGCCTCCGGCCTGGCAACGCTAGGAATAGGTGTTGGCTCCGTGTTTGGCGTTTTCTTCTGTGGTGCCGTGTCGGACAAGCTATCCGCCTACTTGACCAAAAAATACGGGGGCGCAACTAAGCCGGAATATAGGCTTCCCACTATAGTAATTGGAGGTATTTGCCTGCCCATCGGACTATTTTGGTACGCTTGGAGTGCTCAGAATAAGCTACACTGGATTGTGCCCATCATCGGGACCAGTTTCATTGGTGGAGGCATGATCATTACATACGTAAGTCTACCTTCTTATCATTTATAAATGATATCCCAAGTTTAACACTTCCTCAGATGGCCAGCACGCTGTATTTAGTGGACGCGTACACTGTCTATGCCGCCTCGGTGACAGCTTCGAGTACCATTTTCCGCTGCCTTTGTGCAACATTTTTACCTCTGGCAGGCCCTGCTATGTACGACAAGCTGGGGGTAGGTTGGGGAACTTCACTTCTGGGTTTCATTGCTGTTGCATTCATACCGCTCCCGTTTATTTTTTATATCTACGGCCAGAGACTACGTGAGTCGAAGCGGTTTGGGATTAAGCTGTGATCTGTAGATTTGCGACCGTATCCGTTTCTTTAAAATGACCCCCTATTCACTCACATACCCCTAATAACCTGCTTACCTCAGATAAGATGTCCTTAAGCAAGTTGCTTTTCTCCAAAGATTACTAAAAATTTCATAAGTATCGTGTAGAAAAATATTCTATGATCCAACCGAGTAGATTGAATTAAGGTACAAAGATATGGCAAGAAAGTTATCACAGTCCTTCCGTGAGTGGATTACCCAGGTATGGGAAATCGATAACCTTGCCTTGTACAATAAGGGCCTCTAGGTACGTGCTGATCAGAGGGTCCATACCTCTTTTGACCGCTTCTGAAATCCAATGCTCGATTTCTAGCTCATTGAAACTGCGGCCGTGTAACGCTTCCATAAGAGCGCGAAATTCCACCACAGGCGTCTTGACTCCACTAGAGTAATGCACAATTGTCACGTAAGTGTCCCCAGCCGGCGGTGCAACGTGGAAAATGCACTTTTCTGAGCATCTAACGCTGGTTCTATCGCCGAAATGCCGTTTAAGAGCAAGGTTGGCTATATTTCTCCCTACATCTGCAACGGGTGCTAAATCAAGATAACCCGCAAAATTTTGAAACAGGGGAACTGAGTTCGTTGCTTCTGCAAAGCGTAACAGTGAATTAAGAGCATCTTCGCTTGGTGCATTAGGGCCAACAACGGCACAAGGCCGGTGGACCGTCACGTCTAGGCCCGTTAACCGGGAGACTCTCTCGAGCAAGCGCTCGCCTGCCCACTTAGACGCCGTAAAGCCTTCTGACCCGTCCGTGGGAGGGTGGTGCCGACTAAGCGTTATAGGTGGAAGTTGATCTTGACCGGACAGGAGTGTCACCCGGCTGGAGGAGATGAAGTGTATTGGTATATGGCGGGGAAAGGCTAAATCCACGAGACAGCGAATTGAATCAACGTTTGGCAGGCGTAGCGAGGAGTAGTTGTTAAGACAGTGTCCAACGCTCCCGACGTGAATAATTAAGTCGACGCGGGATTGCAGGTAGGAGATATCATCGGGGCTTAAACCTAAGGACTTGGCATAAAGACTGCCAGAGTAGGACGATATCTTACTTGATTGGAAGGTAGTTTTGACTGCTGTCCTGGGAAGCGCAATGCAATGGATTCGTCTGACATCTTTGTCGCTAAGGAGTGCTTGGAGGACTTCCGTGCCAAGGAATGTGTGTGCGCCTGTCAAAAGGATCTCGCAGCCAGATTCTCGCACTAAAGAAGTATCCAATGCGGAACAAAGATTTGTTGATGAAACGTGGTATTCTGTCTCCGTTTCCCAATCAATCTCCTCTGAAAAGTTCTGTTGCTCTTTTTCTTTTCGAATATGTGCCGACATGCGAGCTAACGTACTAGCTTGATAAAGATCAGTGATAGGTATAGCCAGCCCTAGATTGTCCCTGATAGCGCCTTGAAGTCGCATTAGTGATAACGAATTTCCACCTATCATGAAAAAATCGGATTCTGGGGTCAACTCGGCCCTATGCAACGTCAATGATCCCCCAATCACCTCTTCCCATAACAAACTAAGCTCTCCTTCATTTAAGGATAATTTCTTCTTCAGACCAGCTGTACATCCTTGCTTAAGCGTTGGAAGTTCCGATGCCTCAAGGACTCGGCGATCAGCCTTTCCGTTAGGTGTTTGCGGCAGTTCCTTTAACGTAAGGACGAGTGATGGTCGCATATATACTGGGAGAGGAAGCCGACTTATGATATCTCTCCACCCTTCGTTTTTGAATGCAAGTTCTTTTCCTGGACGTGGCACCACGTGTGCAACTAGCAACTTTTCCTCATCTTCTCCATGGACAGTCACAATAGCATTTGCTATAACATCATCAACCGCTTGTATCATAGTATTTGCCACATCATCTAGATCTATCCTCAGACCTCGAAGTTTGACCATATTGTCATTTTTTAGCCTTCCCATAAAGATAAGGCTCCCGTCTGCGCGAAGTCTTCCCCGATCACCAGTCCGAAACATACGTGTCCAACCCTTCTTTGTGTCCACGGTGTCAGCAAACGGATCTTGCACAAATTTCTCTTTGGAGATGTGGGGAAGGTGTAAGTAGCCTGATGCCACACCCGCGCCGCCAATGCAGATTTCTCCAGGAAGCCCGAGTGGTACTGCCTGCAAAGACCCCTCCTCAACGATATAGACCGAGTTGTTAGCAAGTATCTTACCGACTGAGGCAAACTCCGCCACATCGGTGGAAAAGGTTAGGGAAAGGTCCTCGAATGTAACCGCGAGTGATGTCTCAGTCGGGCCGTAGCAGTTCGTCAACCGTAATTTCTTGTTCCCTAGTTTGGCAAATGCTTGCACAAGCTGTGCCGTCACGGTCTCACCCCCCATACAGGCGTGTCTCCAATTGCTACAGTTTTGCACTTGTGACTGACCGCAATGTAGAAGCATTGCATACTCGGATGGCGTCGCAATCGTAGATGTCACGCCATGGGCGAGCATCAATTCTGACAAAGCAATGGGATCGCCCCGAGAAGACTTGGGAGCGATGACGATGGTGCCTCCGTTAGCGAGGGCGACATACATCTGAGTGAGAGACATATCAAAGCCGAAAGAGCTTTGTTGGAGGACAATTTCCTGCTGAAGAGACAGACAGGAAGACTTAAGCGCAATATGGTTTAAAATTCCAGATTGAAAGAGCTGAATGCCCTTTGGTTTTCCAGTTGAGCCGCTTGTGTAGAGAATGATAGTCGGAATGCTTGGATTGCTCCGATCAGGTTGAAAGGCTAGTGCATCATTGCTGAGAGTAGAAAGAGCAGAGAGGTTGACAATGGTGGAATCTGTGCTTAGCGCTGGCACCAATGCAAGGGTCTCTTTATGACAAAGGATTATGGCAGGATTACAGTCTGTCAGTATAGCCCTGTGGCGCTCGTTTGGGAGATTAGTGTCTAGTGGTACATAGACATGACCCAGCTCTTGAATAGCTAACATGGAGATGATTAGATCACTTGATGGCTGGCACAACACGGCGATGTACGAGTGTAAGGGGGGCTCCTGTTTTTGGATAGCGGAGGCTATCAAGCGTATTTTATTCTCAAGTTGGTCATAAGTTATACGCGCATCACACCCTGTATCAATGATAGCGACGGCATCCCTGTGAAGACAAATCATATCATTGATTCTTTCTGAGAGTGTTGAAGGCCAATCCCATGACTTGCGTGGTCCCTTTCCGACGTAAACTGCTTTTTGCCTCGTGGCTGGCTCAAATAGGTCATACTGCGCGAGCATCAACGACGTGTCCAGACATAGTACCTCGAGAAGATTTATGTAAGTATCCCTTAGGAAAGCAGCTGCATCACTATCGTATAGATAACTTTGGGTGATAATCTGTAGGTTGCATGAGCCTTCTGCCGTTTCATAAATACCAAACCCAAGATCAAACGGGCTTTCAGCATCGCGGATAGACTGAACTGACATTCGACAATCTCCTAGGGAGGTCTCCGCCATGCCACCAACGCGATAATTGAAAGTTACCTGAAAAAGAGGGCTAAAGGTTGCGTCGCGCTGGACATTTAGGCGATCCAGGATCACATCAATTGGAACGTGGCCGTTGCCGCGGGCCTCAAGCACATTTCGAGAGGTAAGTGCCGCTAACTCAGCGAATGATGACTGCTGGCTAACCTTGAAACGTAGGGGAAGCATATTTAGAAAGAAGCCGACGGTATTGACGATTTCGTCGTCGCTACGGCTGGCATCTGTGACCCCTATGCACAGATCATCAGTTTGAAGAAGTCTCGAGAGGAGGACCTGTATCGCGGAAAGGTAGAAGCTGAAAGGTGTCACCCCTAAGGACTTGCTTGCTTCCTTAACCTTAAAGACCAAGAGGCTGCCTATATTCCGTGTGCATGTGTGACTTGAATAGCGTTGTAGTCGCCGCCGAACTCGAGTACAGGACAAAGGAATAAGTGGTATAGCTTTGGGCAGCTCTTTGTGTACCTTTTGCCAGAAGCAAATCTCCTTGTCAAAAACCCCAGACTGAACAGCATTTCTCTGCTTAACCGAGGCATCCATATATAACGTTCTTTGCTGGCTCAACGGCTGCGAGGTATAAGCCCGGTGCAGATCACGCAAAACAATATGCCAGCTAACACCATCCATGACAATGTGATGATATCCAAAGATAATGACGTGTTCATCCTTGTTGATTGAGAGAAGAGTGGTAGCAAACGTCTCCCCGTCTGGAAGGTCCCACTCACGATTCTGCAGCGCATCGAACTCGCGCTGGACATCCTTATGACTTGATGCCTGAACATATTTGAGAGAAGTGGATGGGTGAGGAGTTCGCAAGAGCCCCTGGGTAGGGCATCCAGTCTCATCATCAGTGTAAAAGCAGGTACGTAGACTAGCGTGGTGCTTGACGACTATATCAAGGGCGTTGCGAAGTTCAGCAATGTCGAGTTGTCCTTTAATCAAGTACTGCACGGTAATGTTACAGGTCGTTGGGTCGTCTAGATATTTGCTGAGGAACCATAGCCTAGACTGAGCGTAAGACATTGGCTCGACTCTAAAGACGGGTCTGGTGATGGAATTTGAGGTCTGAACATGGGTCTGGTTAAGATTACCTAAAGTTTCCGATGTCCGTTTGCTCGGCTCCTTAAAATCATCGTTGACCAAAGCCGCAACCTTGTGATGTACATCGAACTCATTGCTCGGTGTTGTGGTGCTTATCAGTGGAATCGTTCGGCTAGAGGCTGAACTGGAGGGGATGGTCGAAAAGGAATGTTCGCTATCATCTGAAGGTGTAGCAAGATTCAATCGAGACGGCTCATCCTCTTCCATGACAATCTCTTCAATTATGCCAGGGGCTGTATTATCTCCATAATTCTCTGTTTCTTGAGATGCTTGAGACACGAGATACTTGGTGGAGGCGTCGAGGCAAATTTCCCTGACCGTATCTCCTCCTAAGAACTGAAGGACTGGCACGTCGACATGGACCTCTTTCAAAAACCAGTTGCGTGTCTCAACGGCGAGGAGCGAGTCAAAGCCTAAGTCTAGAAGAGGTACATCGACGTTTACGCTTCCAGGATCGAGCTGCATCATGGATTCGAGCTTAGTGGAGAATGCCTCTTGCAACACAACATGCGCTTCTTGCACCGACTTGGCGTTTTCTAGCCTCTGCCTAATGTGAGGTGCATCACCATCGCTCTGTTTGAAATTGCGCAGGTCGTCTTTTGGCTGCGTAATAAAGTGTGAGAGACGTGTGTCGTGGAACCAAGGTGGCCTTGTTGATTCGTCTGCGATATCCTCAAAGAATTCAAAACCCATACAAATCTCAGCATCTAGCTGGGAGTCAGCCGGGCTCGCGAGTACTCCCTCGGCCCATAGAAAATGCGCATCTGTCTCAGAGGTAGGCATGAATCCTTGCTTCCGCATGTGTTCAAGCAGCTTGCGGTCTTGCCTAGCGACGTAGCCCACGTCGAGAACCATGCCCATATGGATCACAGAAGCCGCTAGGCCTCTTTCCCTGCGATTTGCGACGAGACTCGCCATAAACATATTTGCTGCATGGTAGTTACTTTGACCACGGTTACCACCAACAGTGCCGACTGATGAGAATAGCACGAAGTAATCAAGGCTAGGAGCTGAAAAGATCTCGTCTAAATATTTAGACCCATCCACCTTCGGCTTCAGCGTCTTGTTCAAAGATTCGATATCCATGTTCATAAACAGTCGGTCATGGAGCACTAAAGCACCATTAGCGACTCCCCCAATTGGAGGCATCTCAGTATTCACTAGGTTCAAGGCTGAATGGATAGATTGCCGGCAAGTTACATCCATCTTATAGACGCGAATAGTTGCCCCATAATCTCGTTGCATGAATTCTAGCCACTGCGAATTAACCTCCCCGCGGCGGCTTGCAATAGCTATGTAGCGTGCTCCGTTTTTGATCATGTAACCGCAAATAGACATCCCTAGATCACCATTGAGACCTACCATTAGGTGAGTCTTAGACGGTGAAAATATTCCGGTCATTGCTAGTGGCCTGACTTGGACAACTATCGGTTGCTTCTCATGCCATTTGTGCCAATGGACAATGGCCGGATACGCTAGTATGGATGATGGTTTTCCAGAGAGCGCATCATGGGCAATAGCTTTTGTATTCAGAGTGGACATATCAAGGTCAACAGCTGTTAGAGCATCACAATATGCGCTGCTGAGTTCCTTGCTATTTGCGCTAAGGCGAAGGAGAGACGGTTCAAATTTTCGGATGACTGTCTTAGTAACATCAAAAAGCTGGCTAGTTTTCGATCCCGGCATAGAGAAATCCGCTACTGCGGTGACGTCGTCTGGAAGTTTACGTTTGGTCGATGAGCTAAGGGCGCGAGGGTCAATGGAAATCCAGCTGGAAGGCAAAGATGAATCATTTCTCGATGTAGCATAGTAAACTTGGCGGCCTTGCCATTGACTGCTAACCTCAATCGCTCTGGCAAGCGTCTCGGATGGCGGTTCATATACTAAAACGGCTCCTGTTGGAGGAAGACTTGATGCCAGATTTCGGACTATGAGTTGTGCAGCAAATGCTTGGAATATCTCTTGTTTATCTCCGTTCCTTTTTAATAATTCTTGATCAAGTAACAGAGCATCTTGGAGATTGCAGAGGATGACAGACCGATTAACCTGTGAAATGGCAATGGCTTCCTGTCCGTCTCCGGAGTTGACAGTACCGTAGCATAAAAAGTACCGATGACCTGGGTAAGGAAAAGCCATTGTAAAGCATACATTAAGAATAAATTGTCCAGAAGCTAGAGGTGATCTTAACCGACGACAGAGCTTGGAATCTACACCAAATATCGACACCACGTCTTCGCTGCTATCGAGCTCGATTTCCGAGTCTATCGAGGTGGCTTCCTTGTTAATGACCTGGCGCAAGGCATTATATCTTTCATTGCGCAGTTTATCGGGGATAAGTCGCGGTATTAGCAATCGCTGTCCTTCTAGTGCAATTTCGGGTTCAGTTGTCCAGAGCATGGACTTATCAGTAAAGGTTTGCTGCTTCACCAGTGCCAACCGTAGGAAACATTCTGCTAGAACTCTTGCGCTGATGTCTGTCGGCTTCACGACATCCAGAAGCTGCAAGTTAATGTTGCTTCGCTCGGCGCGCAGAGCTCGAGCGATTCCAACAAACATGTTAGAAGCTGGATTAATGTTTCTGCACCCAGTCGTTACCCAGAGAACTGACGATGACGCATTCATAAGAGCCTGGAGATTCGCTAGTCTTGCCGCGCTCATTCTATTGGCGAAAAGCGGTTGATCTAGCTCTGTCAAGCTGATAACGGATACTTCCTCGTTGGGAAGAAGGCGGATATTGTCAAGGCTTGAAATAACCTCGACTGTAGGTCCGAAGGAACTGATTACTTGTCTCAAGTCTCTCGTCAATCTGGTTATAGCGAGCGTCTCACCCCCTAAAATAAGCAATTTGTAAGGTAATGCTAGAGCCGGCCTCAAAACTGCTAGCGGGTTGCGTAGCAACTCAAAGTCGTCATCGATAGCCTGGCTTATCAATGTGGACACATAATGTTTATTTGACATGGCATTATCGGTTGCCATGTGGTTGACGCCAGAGAACCCAGTACGTTGCAAAAGTTCATCCCAGTGCACGCACGATAATCCAGGGCCCCATTGGCGACCCTCATCCCCCAGTTGCGGGCCGAGCCACCAGCCTGGTAGTGAACCCATGATGAATCCTAGACGGAGAAGATCACCCGTGATTTCCATCATTACCAGATAGCCGCCGGGCTTCAGGAGCCGACGAACGTTGCGCATGGTGTCGGCGAGGCAGCGGGTAGCATGAAGAACGTTAGCAGCCACGATTATGTCGTATGCCTCTTCGTTGAATCCTTGTTCAGTCGTGTTCTTCTCTATATCGCACACTTTGAAAGTCATTTTTTGTTGCCATGCAGCGAACTTGGCAGCACCTTTTTCAAAAAATCCTGAAGAGATATCAGTGAAAGTATAGTGACCAAAGGTATCGCCTATCGTGCGCAGAATTTTTCGGGTGGTTCCTCCAGAGCCTGCGCCAATCTCGAGGACGTTCGCTTGCGGATATCGATGCGTGATCTGTGCGACCGCGCGCGCAATGTGGTCATTCATACTATCGAGCCCATAAGATTCTATGTAGAATCTGCTCAGCATGTCGTTTTCCATCATGACCTCAAGGGGTTGCGTCTCACCACGCAGGATGGACGGTAGTTTCTCTCCCAAACTGCGGGTGATCTGAATGTCGATAGTATCCTGGCACCTTTCGGCCTGTCTCCACACAGCATCGCGCGTGTCGTCTAGCCAGTCGCGTTTAGCGTTTGGGTGACGCCCGGATTGCACCTCTTCAACCCAATGCTTTGCTGACTGCCAAAACATCTGTTGGTGCCAGGCCAGGCTCTTCATCTCGCGCGGAGAAATTTCGTCCAGCAACACTCGATAATAGTAAAGTGAGGTGCGGCCTAAGGCTTCCAGTAGCTCATCGTCAGCCGCCGGGTCTGATGGCGACTCCAGCACAACCTTGTCCATACCCGACGAGATATCACTATCCCAAACAGTATTAGAGAAAAGTAACTTTTCTTTGCTAGCTAGAGAGTCACCTGTCGCCTGTAGTTCAATCCCTTCGACCTGCACGGCAACACGTGTATCAAACATAATCTGCAGGCTGCCCTCCACAATCTTGGCCGATGATGAGATTATTTGAGCCAAATTACGGGTCGTAGTTTGCATCTCCTTTCCAGAAGTGCAGTAACGGGGAAGGGAATCTAAATGGATAGTCGCCCGTCGAATTGCCACAGGTAGATACATGGTCCACATGTTCTCAGTCTGCGGCGATGCGAGCGCTGCCAACACTGACTGGAAGCCAACATCCAAGACGGCAGGATGCAAAGAACACGAACTGCCAAGTTCTGTATTATCCCAAGCTGCCAGCGTCAAGGCATGATCTACAGTTCGTTGAGCGGACTCAATTGCGCGGAAAGACCCTCTGTAGTCGATGCCTAGCTCTCTAAGTGCCTTGTAGAACACGTCAACATCCAAAGGGTTCAAGTTCGGCGGCGACCTATCAAATACAGGCAAGCTTGAGTCCACATCGCCGAAAAAGACGTCAACTCGTCCGTAACACGTTCTCTCAGGCGTAGCAGGCAAACCTTCCGCTGGGGCTGCCGAAAATGAAAAGTCAGCCGACCATACACCGTCGGTTTCACGAGCGGTCAGTCCGAGCGTAGTTATCAGTTCGACTGATTTATTTTCTTGTAACAGAACAGCCTTTGGTATCTTCAGATCAAAGAGCTCAATGAGCTTGACTACTTTGCTACCAGCGAGAATTTTGACAGCCTCGATGATGGCTGCAACATAGGCTGCCCCTGGCAAAACCGCCTGGCCCTGGAAAATGTGATCCCTTAACCAAGGCAGCTCGTTCAGACGGAGCACATTGCGCCATCGCAATAGATCGGCCGTATCATCTGTTGCTCTGCGACCTAGTAGATCGTGAACCCGTCGGTCGCTCAGCCTGAAATTTTGAGAGATGCGAGACTCTTTCCAATATTGCCTGCCGTGATCCCAGCAATACGCGGGAAGTCCCTTGACAAGTCGTGTGGTGGTATCTCTAACTTCATTTGAAGGGTCTACTTGAGTGAAAGCTCGACGGTATCCGTCAAAATCAATTGATGCCGCAGTGCCAAAATGCTCCCATAGATAGCCTAAGCCTCCCGAGAAAGCCTCCACTTCATCGTCCCCACGCCGCATTAAGCTGAAGTATGGCAGCGAAGTTCCCAGCGACGCTTTAAGTATCTGCGAGCTCGGGCCCTTCAGGGCGGGGTGAGGCCCAACCTCAGTAACGATGTCAAATGGTCCAGCTCTATAAAGAGAGCATTCCACCGCTGGCGCAAACAAGACTGGATTGAGGAGATTATCAACCCAGTACTGATCCTTCAAGGCAGAGAGATCGAAATCCTCTTCGTCATCAAGAAGAGATTCAGTGTCTCCATACACACTCGACACCCAAACGCAGTTCTTCTTTGGCCGCTGAACTTGAATATTGCATTTAGCTAGCGAATCAAGATAGGCAGTCGCACAGGGTTTCATATGATGCGAGTGATACGCGGTAGCAACATTCAGCTTCCTGTTGAATGTCTTCTGGGAGTCCAGCTCGTCCTTAAGCTTGTCAATCGCGTCTTGATCTCCTGACAAGGTCACGCTAGTTGGAGAATTAGCAGCCGCAACAGTGACACGGCCGTTGTAACTTGGTTTTGCGCAGAGTCCTGTTGCATCCTCAAATGACATTCCAACTGCCAACATAGCACCGCACTCACCCTTGGGCCCTTTAGCCAGTGCGGCATGAAATCCACGGTAATAGGCGATTCTGATGGCATCATAGGCTGAAATAATTCCAGCCGCATACACAGCAGCAATCTCACCTGACGAGTGGCCCACCACACTGTGCAAGGAGATACCGCTAGTGTGTAAGAGGTCAACGAGGCCGATTTGGACAGCAGTGCAAAGCGGCTGTGAAATTGCAGACTCGTAGACACGGGACTTTGCCTCTTCAGCAAGAAGCTCCTGCGTTAGAGACCATGACGGCCGGTCGGCTTCCTCTAATAAGGCCAGCGACTCCTCGCACTTAGTGATGGTCTCACGGAAGAGCGGGCTATGCAGTATCATATTACGGCCCATAGAAGGCCACTGCGCGCCTTGGCCGGTGAATATCCCCAAGATCGCAGGACCATCATCGCCAAGAAGTACTGGTGGGTTGCTGTCGCTAGCAGTCTCCATACCCTTACCGCTAGGGGCCGTGTTATCGGCGACAAAGGAGTCCATGTATGAGAGCAGCTTCTGGCGCGTGGCGCCGGAGAAGAAAACTCGTTTGTTGTTAAACTGAGTACGTCGAAATTGCAACGTCCAGGTCAGATCACAAAGATCAAGTTGCTCGTTTTCACGGATATGATCAGCATACACCTGGACTGATCGTATAAGTGAGTTATGGGAGTTCGCAGATAAAATTAGCGGCCCTACGAAGCGCTCGTCTGTTATATGGTTCTCATCAGGCTTTTGTGTCCGCGAGAGTTCTCTATTGTCGAAGCTTTCGAGGATAACGTGAGCATTGGTACCGCCAAACCCAAAGGAGTTCACGCTTGCACGCAAGGGCGAGCCTGCTGGAACTTCAGGCCACTTAAGCGCCTTCGTAGGAATCTCAAGATGGTCATAAAAAGGAGCAATTGCCGGATTTAGTTCAGAAAAATGCATGTTTGGCGGTATGAGCCGGTTTTTCATGGCAAGGGATGCCTTCAAGACTCCAGCAAGTCCAGCGCATCCCTCGAGATGTCCGATGACGGTCTTAATAGACCCCACCAGCAAATTTCCATTCGAAGCTAAACCATCCTTATCTTCAGGGAAGAAAGCATCACGAATTGCCTTAGCTTCAACGGGATCTCCAGCCCGTGTGCCAGTGCCGTGAGCTTCGAAAAACTGGCAGCGATCAATCACAGGATCTAATCCGGCATTTAGGTAAGCCTGTCTAATCAATGCTGTCTGAGCTGTCGCGCTAGGGACTGTAATACCGGCGGTTCGACCGTCCGAATTAACAGCACTGCCGCGGATAACGCACTCAATATGATCGCCGTCACTTATGGCCTTGTCTACTAATTTCAAAACAACAGCGGAAAAGCCCTCCCCTCGGGCATATCCGTTGGCAGCGGCGTCCCACATGCGGGAGCGGGAGTCTGGTGAGAGCATGTGCAACTTTGACTCGGCCACGTACATGGCTGGATCAAGTATAAGATTGGCGCCCGCCACAATAGCCGCGTCACTCTCACCAAGTCGTAAACTCTGCACCGCCTGATGAAGAGCGACTAGGGAGCTTGAACAAGCAGTGTCTATGGTCATAGATGCACCTTTGATATCCAGAAAGTAGGATATACGGTTCGATAAAATGCTCCTATCTGTAGATCATATCAGCTGCTGTTTGTTCAAAAAAGAACAGTCTATCGGGTACATACGTGTGCCGGTGCCATGGTGAGTCGCAATTGTCTCAATATCACGCGTCTGGATATCGGCGTAATCGCCGTTCATGAGGCCAACATAAACAGATGTCAGAGAGCCCTGCATTTGACTAAGGCTACAACCGGCGGACTCCAGCGCCTCGTAAATGGTTTCTAAAAGCATGCGCTGCTGAGGGTCCATAGACTCTGCTTCAGAAGGACTGATACGGAAAAACGGTGCATCGAACAGACGGATATCTTCAGAAAGGAGGTAACTCTTGTTTTGCACATCAGTGCTACCATGATGCTCGCCATTGTGGTGATAAAAGCTGTCTAGATTGAGCCTATCGGGTGGGAAATCGCGTAAAACGTCTTTAGGATCCTTGAGCAAATCCCAGAGCTTAGATGGTGAATCCGCCCCGCCTGGGAAGCGACAAGCCGACCCAATGATGCCCACTGGTTGCGACATTTAGAAGCCTGAAAGCAGATAGAAGCGCAATTTGCTTTGATAGATGTCGTGTCGGTGTGTGACAAAAAGACGTCAACTCGGTTATGGTAAGTTCTGGGCTTTCTGTATTCCAATTTTCTTCTTTACAATTCAATAGGGACAATTGGAAATATAATCCCAGGAAGTCGAGCCTAAAGCTAAGCCAACCTGCTCATGCCGACTGCGCCAGACTTCCTCTCCACCTATGGTAAACTCGGAAGCGGATTTAACAGCAGACAGTTCATCCTGAGCTCTCCCGAGCCTGTAGCTCCGGAGATAGATTGGTTCGGGCATTGCAAGCGGCGTGTGTAGAACGGACACAGCCCGTTCGCCGTTATTGTCGCTGATGTTGATGTTGATGTTGATGTCGACGGAGTTGCAGGATTTCCAAGGTTATCTCCCCGTGCGGGACGACGCGACCGAAAGCGGGGTGCACGTGACGGCTCTAAACTCCGCGGCGCGTTCGCGTCAGAAGAACCAAATGGTGACATGGAACAAGCCATCGTTGAGGAGTTATCTCCCCGTAACGACTGAGCTCGCGCAGGCCTCGGCACGGCATGAGAGGAGATGGCACAGCGAATGGTAGAACTGTACGGAGTACGTCTGATGCCGACAGGAGGGCTCAGCTACGGTTTTAGTTAAGTACACAGATTAACACCCGGAGAGATCATGTCGACGCACGTAAAAGAGAATTGATAGAGACTAGTTAGCTACGCCCGCTACTCTGTTTCGCATGTTTAGCAGGTATCCTCGCTTCTACCGCTTTTTACCAGGTTCTCTCACTAACAATATCAGGATCTCGATCATAGAAACAATGGCAACAACTCAGCGGGCTTTGAAAGTCAAAGGCTTATGTGAAGTCGAAGTGCATGCGGCATGTCCGCTGCCCACTATGGAGGAGAATGGAGTTCTCATTCGGGTCAAATGCATTGGGATCAATCCTGTTGATGCTAAGATCCTTGATATGTCGCCTGTTGTTGGGGCGACCGTTGGATGCGAGTTTGCAGGCGACGTCGTCCAGATTGGGTCCTTAGTCAAGAATTCACGGCTCGAGATGGGCACTCCAGTATTTGGCTGTGTCCTGGGGAACAACTCAGATCACCCAAATAATGGTGCCTTTGCTGAGTATGTGGCTGCGCCTGGAGATCTCGTCTTTGTGCTCCCGCCTCACCTGTCATATCAGCAAGGTGCAACGCTAGGCGCCGGACTACCCACTGTTGGAATGGCACTTTATCATGCATTGCGTCTACCACCTCCGTGCCTGGCTAGTGAGAGTAGAGAAGCGTGTGAGGGGGACGGGCATGTCGCCCCATCCCACGATGAACCAAGAAAGGGAGAAGCAACGCTTAAAAATCGCGGGGCCGTCAAATACGTGCTGGTATACGGCGGAAGCACGGTTTGTGGCGCTCTAGCCGTGCAGATGATTCTCAAGTCAGGTTTTGTCCCGATTTGCACTTGTTCTCCGCGAAACTTCGACATGGTCAAGGCACGCGGAGCTCAAGCGGCCTTCGATTATCGGTCTCCCAGCTGTGGTGCGGACATCAGACGATACACCGCTGATTCTCTTGCATATGTACTTGACTGCATTACTGATGTCAGTTCCATGAGAATCTGCTACGCGGCCATGGGGCGTCTCGGTGGTAAGTACATGGGGCTGAATCCCTTCCCTGTGCGCGCTCACACGCGTCGTGATGTCAAGCCCGACTACATACTGGTATATACAATGTTTGGCAAAGCCATCAATCTTCCCCGACCGTTTGCTAGGCCGGCACGTCCCAAGGATCTTTTATTTGCGGAGGACTGGTGTCGTAGCACGCAGAGATTCCTTGACTCGCCGGAAGAGATTCATCCACATCCCGTGGAGGAAGGCGTACAAGGCCTCCACGGCGTGATCAATGGGCTAGATAGGGTGCGCAAAGGTGATGTTAGCGGTGTGAAGCTAGTTTACAATGTACCAACCTGATCTTTCCTCGGGAGTTTGGGTGGACTAGATTACGAATATGTAATGCATTTTTCACAGAGCGTACCTAAGAATAATTAAGATATCTTCAGAGTCATTCTCCCAGCCCTTTACACACAATCTAGCCCTAAGCTGGAGCGTTATCTAAGCAGAAGAACTGGAGTACAGGGCATCTAAGAATTATCATCTCAGGTTACAGAATGAGGTAATTAATTAACTATTGCCATTCAGATTATCCCTAAATCTAGTCCACTATCGCTCTCTCCCTTCCTCTTACTGTATGTTCTCATTATTACCCGCCGCAAGTGATATCACGTGCTGCCGTGGATGGGCCCGCTGGGATATCCCGCCGGGTGTTGGGCATTTGTCAAAGGAGCCATATCTTCGATTCACTAAGGGGATTTACCCTAGCATAAATATCCCTAAGGGAATATATCCTAGCATAAGGGGCCATACCAAAGGCAGAACCAGTCTAAATGGATTTGGGCCTGAAAGGCCGTAAGTTGAAGCAGGAGAGCAGATAATACTAGTGAATAAATCGTCCCTCAGCCACTTAATGGCGCCCGAACCGCACACTATGCAAGCATCTAATGATAGGACGCGTCCCTATCGGAAGACCTACTATTCATGCAACTTCTGCCGCTCGCGTAAGATTCGTTGCGATAGACCGTTACCGTGCACCAACTGCCAGTCTCGCGGCAAAAGATGTCTTTTCGGGTCCGGCACAGAAGAAGAATTCGAACAGCACCAGTTTGAGCCTTCACATCAAACGACGGCGCCATGCCCAGTCTCACTTCCACAGTCTGCAGCTTCTACGATGGACCAGGAGGGTTTGCTAGCCGAGGTACGGAGCCTGAGAAAACTAGCAGAAGATCTTGAAAAGCGAGTCACAGACCAGACCACCACCTCCCTCCAACAGCCTAGCAACGACAACAACGGCACCAATTTTCCCTTCCAGGATGCACGTTCTCCTTTTGTCTCAACGCAGGTGGACGTAGGGACGCCCGCTTCATCTTCTTTCGAGCCGGTCAGCGAGGAGCTGGTTGCTCACCTCGAGCGTGTATCCATGGGCCAGGGCTCATACGTGTGTTTATAACCATCCTCTTTACTTGTCATATTCGTACTTTTGCTAACCTTCTTACTTAGGAATCAATTGGTGATAACGATGAATTTGTCTTCAAGATTGATCAAATCCGGGACATCCCCCTTGTGCGCAGCCGTATACCTCAGCCAGGCAGATCAACCCGGTATATATTTTTACCACGGCGTGAAGAAGCAAAAGTACTTCTTAACACATTTGTCAATGGCGTGGGCTATATCCAGCATGTGGTCCATTACCCTTCTTTACCTAACATAATAGATGAAATATATCGGCAGATTGCCTATCAAGAGCCTGTCAAGCTTGGTCCCGTTGTCCTCCTTCTCAGCATCATTGCCAGTGCAACGCATGTTTGGGGGCCGCATGACGGAATCGGCCATGAAAACTATATTTTCTCGTCTTTGTCTCAGGCGAACGCGCAGACCCTCTATTGGGTCAAGACAACTTACGATGTGCTCGGAAACGGCGGATGGGATGGGCCGCCGGTAGCGCAGGAGACCATCCAGGGCATCATTATTCTCTCTTTCCTACTTTGCAACCTCGAAGGCGTCTCACTACGATATCGTTCCTTGATTTCTACAGGGTTGTTACTCGGTCGTGAAATAGGTCTCCATCGCATCGACAAGTCAAACACAGTTGTTCCAAATACCATATGGGCCGAGACAGGCCGTAGGGCGTGGTGGTACTTAGCTACTACTGATTGGTGTGTCCTCGCTGATTTTTTTTTTGCTAAATAATTTTATTGACAACCTTTTAGGCTCTTGGCTGCGAGATATGGTGACGTTGGAGAAGGCGTATATCAAACGAACCCCCGGCACATGTGCGTGAAGAAGCCGCGCAACATCAACGATATTGACTTGATTGATGGCGGTATGAACTTGGGTCTGCCTGCCAACCAACTGACCGATATGTCGTACTTTCTTCAGCGAATTCGCCTAGCTGAAATCTCGCGCGATATTGTCGATCGGCATCATGACTCCCAGGTTACAACCAGCTCTGACCTATCGAGCTATCATAGCTACGCTCTGGATATGAATACTCAGCTTGACCAAATGATTCAAGAAATCCCCCATTTCTTCCGCCTTGACAGTTATGAACGCAATCCTAGTTCTATGTCATGCGGAACCTTCATACAGGCATATATGCTAAATTCGATCGTGCACACGCAACGATGCAAATTACATCTAAGCTATCTTACATCCAAGCTCATCAATGACCCAACCCACGCGTCGCGGCGCGAGAAGTGTCTTGACTCAGCACGTCAGATAGTCCACGCTGAAGCTCAGTTGGAAAAGACGCCACATCCATTTGGATTTATTCGGCTGCGCTTATCCGGCATCCTGTATGGCGTCTTCATGGCTGGAATTGTACTATTAATGGATGACTGCGTCAACGGTCAGAGCCTTCATCCGGATGGAGTATATCGCAACAAGGAGGCTGCCGAAGCGTTGCGCATTATTGAGGCTGCTAGAAGTCAATCGCTTGCCGCAGCGAACTTACATAATTTATTGGTGCAGGTCCTGGCGAAGCATCGCGCCCAGCAACAGCAAAAGCAACAGCAACAGCAGCCAAGCCCATGGATATCCGGACCGACGCCACCTGCTTCCATCAATCCGCCTTGGAGTCACACAACAGGACCGATACCCGCAAGGAGCTTTGATACACTAAACAATATGCCCAGTTCCAGCCAAGCTGCCGCGAGCGGTCCGGAGAGTGGCCTAGCTGAGGCAGAGCCCCCTATCACGACCCCAGATTTGCTGCTCGCTGCTTCAGATGACCAAACAGCTTATTATAATAGTGAACTACCACAGAGCCTTAGTGGTCCGATGGACCTTGATGGCTTTCCATGGGATGACCTCCTCTCAGGCATGGATTCAACTTCATTTGCGTTTTAAATTCAGATATTCCCAACGGGGATTCACCTGGTATCAAAATGAAAAGACGATGAAAGGACCCTGCCTCAATTACTTGCTATAAAAACCTGCATGTGGAAATAGATTAGGATACACTAACAAAGCTATTCAATTTCCTTAGGGATAACCGCGATTTTCAGACTGAGGATAATCTGACAACCGGCTGGATTTAGAGGACTTTGTCTTGTTTACAGTACATCATCTGCCACAACTTTGATCTTGACGCCTCTAGTGTTGACCGGGCCAGCTCGCATGACAGGGACATATCCGCCTGAGTCACGACTCTCGATTGCCTTGAAACGCCGGCAAAACCGCGCAATGACATAGCTGGCTTCTGTCGTTACGAGCAGTTGAGCAGGGCAGCGTCTTGGTCCACCTCCGAAGGGCACAAAGTTCCAATAGGGCCGAAGGCCAAACCAACGATCAGGCTTGAATTCATCAGCATCCTCGCCCCAGATATCCTTGTCCCGTTGCATGACGTTCTTATTCACTTGTACTACGTCGCCTTTTCTTACGAGAATTGGTGATTTTCCGTCCTTGCCGCCGCCAAGTGGGAGTGTCGTATCCTTGATGCAGTATCGCACCTGCATAATACCATTGGGATAGAGCCGGTGAGCTAAGAAAAGTGTTGGTTAGCTGTTAGCCCTTGTGCTCGAATAATACACTCGACTATTCTAAAGAAAGAGAGTGAGAAACCGCTTACTCTCATTGAGTACCGCGTCAAGATATTTCATGCTTTTGAGGCACTCATATGTCAAGGGCACCTCCTTCCCAACAGACAGAACTTCCTCTCTGACTTTTGAGTAGACATCAGGGTGTCTAGCAAGATTCCAGAAGACGTTGCTGATAAATATAGAGGTTGTATCGTTATTTGGGACGAATAAGAGTAACATCTCCGAGCGCAGTCGGGCTTTGTCCTCGGGAACTTCGGCGACCATAGACCAGAGCAGATCTGTTCTCTCAGTTGTCTTGGGCCCCTTAGCCCTTTCCATATAAGCCCGATCAACCTGGCGGTCGATATACTCGTGGACTATTTCAATTGCATTCAACCAACGCTCCCATCGGAACATCCAAAGCCATTTGCTCATTTGCAAGCGCAAACGCAGCCCACGCAAGATATCGGTCATTGCCCAAGCAATTTCACCTCGTTCAGGATAAAGCAGGCAGTTTATAGACTCTCCAAAAAGGAAATGGGTAGAGGTATCTAGGAACTAGATATCTCCAAAGGTCAGCGTCAAATACATCTTAAAAGCACAATTCCAAGGATTCCATACCCAACGCTGCATCAAAATTTGCATATCGAAAGTGGACCCATCAAGCGGAATCAGACTGAGAAGGTTGTCCGTGTGTTCCTTCAGCCTATCTGTGTTTGAAAAGGCCTCTCGCAGAAAATACGGCTTAATCAAGGACCTGCTGAAAGCCCAATCGTGGCCATCGGTTGTGTTGACGCCTTTGTCGGCGAAAGGCATACTGGCTCCCGTGCTGCGTCGTAGCGGCTCTACCCCAAAGTCTTTCCAGACTGTCGCCGATAGGGCCTTCATGTTCTCGGGTTCGATGGTATGGATGACGTGTCTACCCAAAAAATCGATGGTGAAGGTCTTGGACTTTACCCGTCCCGGATCGTGCAGTCTTTGAAGCCAGAGGAGAAATGTATGATCTCGCAGAGCCCTAGCCATCGATAGAGCGATGTCAAATCCCATGACAGGTATCCATTGTGGGTAACTGGGGACAGCCTTATATCCTTTTTGCCATTCGAGCCATGATCTTGAGGATCTAGATACTGCTATTTTCGCGATGATCAAAAGGGCAAGGGTGTAGAACAGATAGGACAATGCGGGCAGCGCCCCAACGGCCATGCTAGAGAAACCAATGTCCCACTTTGCCAGAACCATTTTGGAGTTGTGATCAAGCCCGAATGTCTGGCCAGAGCAGCTTGCAGGAGGGACTTGACTTTGGCAATCTTTGTCGTCTATTTGCCCTTAAGTTGAGACCGTCAAGAGCCGGTTATAGTAAGCCGGTAACGGAATCAATGCGGATTACACGAGGTCTGCAGGACGCAACTACTGGCATTTGTTATATGCGGATCGGGGAGTTAACGCACAGCGTTCGGGGAGATACCATACCATATCCCCGCCAAGCTATGAGAGACCACGCCGTATAGACCTTGTCTAAACCATCTCCCGGCTACTATCCATAAGCCTGGGGGTATCAACGGTCTGTGTAAATAGTATCACGTCGCCCCAGGTGTCCTTGGATAAACCGAACCAAAATTAAAACGACATTGCGAAGCTTCCAGTATGAACTCCACGCAACAGAATCTGATCAATTTCATATTTTCTACCCAGGAGGGTACTACTAAGGGGCTAAGTTTAGTCTTCAGTTCATTTATTGGGGCTCTTGGTGTCTGTCTTTTCAGCATCATTTCAATCTTTCGGCGAAATGTGAATGTGAGCGATTGAGCCCAAATGGAGTAGTAAGAAGAAAAGCGGACAAAGCTGCTGAGGGTGGGCTAACGATGTTCCACCACAGCAAATTAGATGCATTGACATGGATGGGGTGCAGATGAAGGAGATGAATGTTAGCCCCAAGGCAGCCGCCTTATTCACGTACGTCCGAGGAGATCTCTAAAAATTAATACCTCTCTAAATGCTAAGGACGACGCAGGCCCCAGATTTCCCAGCAGGGAGAAAAGCTGGCACTTGACGAACCATATATCATCCGCGATGGGAGCTATCAAGAAGTCGTCCTCCACACAGCAGAGCACGTAAGAGAATTCTTGCGAAATGACTCCAAGGGTATACAACAATTCAATACAAATGCTAAGGGGAAAAAGCTCGCTGATGTTCCCTTTAGACCATTTTCGGCCAGAAAGTCTGGGGTTTGGCGACTACTTCTATCGGTCGGTGAACAGTCGGTTCTCAAAACACATAAATAAAAATAGAGTACTGACTTGTACATTACGGAAAGTGTTCTTGGACAATGCGTAGGTGCAATCAGCGGGGAGCAATGGCGGGTTATCCGAAGCTATTTTGACCCAGCATACTCGCATACAGCCAGCTTGACAATGCTGCCATCTTTCCATAAAGAAGTTTCCAAGTGGCTGGCCGCACTAAAGAGCGACTCGCTTCGTTCCGGAGTGGGTAGGCTGATCGTTCACGCGCCGACATCTTTCAAAGACTTGACATTGCGAGTCATACCTCAGAGCTTCTATGGTCAAGCATACGACGAGGATGTAAATACCTCTTCCATCTATGGACGAAGGGACTAGGCTGACAGTATTGACGCAGGCTTATGAGAGACTGAACCATATTAGCAAACTTCAAGCCCAAGTTCTCAAATGTGCCGTGACCGGTCGATGGCAGAGGTACAAGTGGTTCAATCTGCTTCCAACCCCATCAAAACGGCAGTTGGACACCTACAATCGGGATTGGCAATCGTTCAACCTCGACATATTAGAGAAGGCGCAAAGAGTAAGTGAGAGATCTGCTACGAACCGCCGCGTCACTAACACTGGCGTCAGGAGGGGCTATCGATTCCAGCCGAGCATGCTTTCAAAGGCGTGATGCCAAACAATGCAATGTCCATGGAACAGGTATAGGCACAACGCAGCGGACGAAGGTCACTTTATCGCAGATTGGCTGATGAAGTTCTCCGCTAGTACCTCCAAACCATAGACGAAATGCTTTTCACTAATATCGAAGTCACCGGGACCATTCTAACGTACGTTTTCGTTCAGCTGGCCAAGCATCAGGACTTTCAACAGCGGCTATACGATGAAATTTCGGCATGGAAGTCTGAAGGGGACGCTGACCTGCGTAACTACGTGAGCCAGCAAAACACGCTTCTGCACTATCTGATCTTAGAAAGTTTGCGACTGCGGCCTGCCACATGTAAGTGGTCCTCACCCTCCTCCATCAAGAGAAAATCTCTAAGTCAGGATCGTCGTAGGGTTTTCGGCGCCAGAATGCACCGCCATCGACAAGGTAATCGGGAGATACAAGATCCCGGCTAAAACCCCGGTAGTCATTGACGTGCGCCGACTCAACTCCAATGCCCTGACCTGGGGCTCCGATGGCGCGGAGTTTCGCCCAGAGCGCTTTGCGACGCTCTTACCCAACGATTATCGGTATGGGTTCATGAGATTTGGAGTGGTGTCGGGTAAGTGCTTGGGCAAACACATGGCTGAAGCTCTAATGAAGCTGGCTACGTTTACGATTATGGAGCAATACACAATTAGCGCGGTCGAGATGAACGTCGGGGTCAAAGAGGGGGACTTGGCTTTTATCAGACGCCAATAATCATTCAACTACGGAGTATTGAAGTTTATAGTGCTCGCTTCCCCACTAAACAGGGGATTGATCCCTTCTCTCAACGCTGTTGTTGACTACCTCTCTAGTAAGGGATAGTACTCAAAGATATTACTCTTGAGGCCCTTACCCAAAGCCTCCCTCAGGTTCTCCCTAAGGTCCTCCCTTAGGTACCTCCCTCGATACCTTTCCTTATACCCCCCTCCTTTTCCTCTCGCCCTTCTTCTCAAACCCTTTACCCTAAGAACATTCCTTATTACCCTAATCCAACCCAGACCCAGCCCTGCCCTAACCCAGACCTCCCTAACCCTAACCTAGACCCCTACCTTAAGTCCTTGTAGTAATGCGCCTCTCCATCCTTAGAGTAAGGGTCTCCATTAGGGCTTAGGGCGATTAGGGGGTCTGGGTTAAGGGTTAGGGATGTCTGGGAACTCTAGGCTAGGGCTGGGTCTGGGTTGGACTAGGGTAATAAGGAATGTTCTTAGGGTGAAGGGTCTGGGTAAGAGAAGGTAGAAGGGCGAGAGGGAAGGCCTTAAGAGTAATATAGGTATGTACCCCTTACCAGATGGTAAGATGGAGGTGTAAGTCAAGAACGGCGCTAAACTACTTTGAGTGTGTTTACTTACTCGTTGCGGTTGCTGTTGACCTACTCGCGCCTTCCTAGTTATAGCACCTGTTTATATCCTGACGCGAACCCCGCGACAACCTCCAGCTATCAACAACTCCCGATTTTCCGCCATGGTAGGAGACTATCCGCAAATCCATGGTACTTGTTGGGCCAAAAAGACGAAGTCGTCCAAGTGGTCCTTCAACTGTCACTTGTTCTTCTCTGCCGGCACTTTACTTCAAGAAACGAAGAAAATGGACCCAAAAAGACACTGAAAGTTATCACGGATATCGCAACCAATCTGGCGGCAATCTGTGTATTGTAAGTATCTTCCTATATAAGGATAAGCAGAGTAGACTAATAGCAATATTAGTAGAATGGCAATATACGGCTATGAGAAATTCCGTATTTGGCGCAAGCGGCGCCGCCAAGGCCGCCCAGAAGATATCGAGATGGGTCCAATTATCAATGCCGCAACCGCCGCAGTGGCGGCAAAAAGCCATATCCAAGCGGCAGCAACAGCGCTAGCAACAGCATCGACGGAAAGGCTAGAGGCCGCCTCCGCGGCGATTGCGTCCGCGAGGACGTATAAAGGAAGCAGCGCGAGCTGCTAAGACAGCCGCGACGCGAGTCGCGGTACAGAACGGTGATGTGGATGGTTCTAATGAAGCTGAAATTGAGCTCGACGAGTCAGTGGGAAGTAATAACAATAACGAGTCTTAGTATTAATTCAAGCTATTTTTACCATTATCATCTTTCCATCAATGTTTGGGTGAAATTCAGTCATTGAATAAATCTTTATCTAGCTCATGTCCTAAGATTTGTACTGGTAGTAGTACAACAATATCTCAAAGTCGCCCAACCAAATGACGTCGCCGGGACCAAGATCTAACAATAGGAAATCTTTGAGTAGACTCAAATAGAACAAAACGCCTCCTGGTAGCTTTAGTGACATCTAGTTTCAAGCTCAAACATGAAAGTATGTGTAGGAGTGTCCATTTCTTATAACGGCAGTGCTAGGAGGGGTAAGGCGGAGGGCTGCCCAGGATGTGATTCAATGAGACGCTCTTCTGAGTGTCGGGCTCTGCTAGCGTCGCTCCATTCTGATATGGCGGCGATATATATGGGAATGATGGCCATGGCGCATTTCCTGGAGGATGATAGATATCAAGCCGGGCTTCCGGAGCCCGCCTTCGGAGCGGTTGCCTCGCTAACGGCTGACCTTGAAGACTATATCGGGTCGAATATTTGACATGAGTAGATAATCGAAACATCATGCGAATTTTGCCTTTCTCCAAAGGGTATTGACCTTCCCCCGGAATTTGAGGAATGATCTTGAAAGCAATTTCGAGTCCTGGGGATGCGGAAATATATAGAGAATAATGTTTACCCGATTTAGTGTGCATTTCGAGCTGCTTTTCGTTGGGGATGGTGATTTCCACTTCAGGCGGTACAATGATAAGGAGGTAGACCTGGTTGGGTTTTTGGGGAAGACGCCCGTCTGCGGGATTGGTTGAATTGTTAGCGCCCATGATAGGAGAGTATGAATGTAGAGGGAAGTCAGTTATGTGGAGATTTCGGGTGTATGCCCGAGACTCACCTTGATATGAAAAGCTTTTATACTGTGAGCGTTTGCCACGAGACAAGTATGACGTTACGGTGGCGCGTCAAACGGCATCGACCGGACGCTAGACTACTGCTTAATTTTTACCCGGTTCTTGGTAGAAGTATGTACTAGCTGCTTATTCCTGGAACTAACCGAATATAGATTGTTTCTCCCTCCCTAAGCTTTACACCCAGTGATGTCTATCACTCCCTTAAAGAGATACTCTTCTATCTAGATACATTACCCCCCCAACCCACACCTACACCTCCCTTACCCAGACCCTCTTAATCCCTTTAGCCCTAACCTAGACCCTACCTTAAGTCTTTATGGCTGTACACCTCTCTGTCCTTAGAGTAAGGATCTGGGTTAGAGTTAAGGAGGTCTGTGTTAGGGAGAAATGTATCCAGATGGGCGAGTAAGAGTAGATAGTACATTATTGAGTGTAAAACTTAGGGGAGAAACAATCTACGGCATGCCAGAGAAGAACAGGTGACAAACTGAGGACCACTCAGGCGACTTCGTCTTTTTGGCCTAACAGGTAGTTGTATTAAAATAATCTAACCTAAAATATCTTCTGTGGCCCCTCGGCCAACTTGCGCAACACCTTCTGTCATCTGTTGTCTAATGTCCCCGAGTATTCACCCTGTTCCCCTAGACCGGGCCGCTTCTTCTGCGGCCTTTGCCGCTTTGTCGATATCTTTTTGAGCGGCAAATATCTCTATCGCCGCGGCCTCGATGGCCGCTATTGTTGTTGCTGCTCTTGTTTTCGTTATTTGCTGCTACTATAAGTGCTGCCCCCGCCGCCTCGATGCGGGCCTTTGCTGAAGCTATGGCCATCGCGGCTTTCACCGCGGGGTTTGGTGGGGCCATCTCGAGGTCCCGTCTCCCTTGGCAGCGCTGGCGCCCTGTTGGCTTCCATTAGTCTATATACTACAAATAGTAGCTTACTTGAGTGTTAAAGTAGGGTCAGCTTACACCAACTGGTTAAGTTTTGGTAAAGAAATAACAGAAAATGGCTAAATACTTATGTTAGTCTACTCTGCTTAACCTATAATTAACTATAGGAAGATACTTACAACAAACATATTGCTATCAGGTTGACCCCAATGTCGCAAACTGCTTTGAGTGCTTTATCCATTTTGGGCCAACGTTTATGAAGTTACTGGTACTTAGTCTACTAATGGTATCGCGGAGTCCCGTCGGGCGTTCTTAGAAAAACGATTCTAGAATTCAATAGTAGAAGTGGTGAAACACTTACAGCGACATTTTTTAGAACTTGAACAGTTTGTTGTCCATGGTATAGCGGTTAATCTGCAAACCCACGCACTGGGTGTTTTCTGAAGAACGTTCCTAGCATTCTAGTCAGAGAGACTTTGATTCGTACTTTAAGGAGGGAGACTCACCTAACGGTTCCGATGCCATGGGGAACAAGTGATGTCCGTGTTTTGGTATATCATGGTAAGGATAGGGTGTCGCCCTCGTTAGAGGGGTGTCGAAACGCGTGGACTTGGACCAGGAGCTGTCGTAGGCCCACGAATACACCTCGCTTATCAGGAAGCAGCATAAGTATGTGTATAGACCCTTGGACTGCCTTGTAGTATACATGAAGTGTCCATCTGGCTGGGGTATTCTTGGATGGACTTGGTGTGATGTGATGTGTTGTGTTGTTGTGTTGTTGTGATGTTGTGATGTTGTCCCTCCTGATAAATAAGTGAGCGGAAAAACGCGACTTCCGAACACGCGGATGCAACTGTCTCTTCTCCGGCAGACACAGAGAGCAGGAATCAGGCAGTCAGCGCAAACCGCCCTCTCTGGAATATCAGATCCCCCAGGAATCCATCCCGCACAAGCTGATACCTCAAAGGCAGATACTGCCTGACGAGCTCCGTGGTGATCTCCTTGCCGTCCTCGTCAACCTCCACCATGGTGCAAGAGGTCAGATACTTGGCAAAACACTCCATCAACGGCCCAAACCACCGGATCCAGCTCCTGACCTCCTCGCTGAGACCCGAGTCCGAGTCAGGCGGGGAACCAGCAGGCTGCACCAGCGGCTGCTCAGCTATGATCTTCAGCCTTCTCAGGCCAGGCAGTAGAGAGGACCACAGGTCGTCGGCTGGCGTTGGCATTAGGCGGGTGTTTGCCAGTTCGGCATGGCGCACGATGACCACCACGTCTCGGATCCTCGCGCGGTTCTTGGCTGTGATGCGGTTGGCGAGGAGACAGCGCTTGGATGCCTTGAGGGTGATGTAGAAGCAGTTCCTGCCGTAGAGCATGTTCAGGCATTCCTCGCTGATCTGCTTCGAGACGCGGAGTATTGCGTTCTTGAACTTGGTGGTTTCTCTGCTCTTGGGCGGCGTTGTGTTGGCTCGGGCGCGGAAGTAGCGGATTTCCTCGAAGTGGTTGGCGTACGGGATGCAATGGGAGTAGATCTCATGGCGGATCTCGAAGGGGAGGTCAAGGAAGCGAAATGGGCTTTGCTGAGACATCTCTATAATCTCTATACATCTCGAACTAAAGGAGGGCGGTGTTAGGCTGCGGGGACTAGATATATGTAGTAGAAATACGCTCTATATACCTAGCTCTATACAACTAGCTCTACGTAGCTCCCTGTTCCGACCGGTTGTAAATAGAATATGGCCAGCTCACACTATCATGTGGCAGCTTAGGTATATGGCCGCCGACCAGCCTGCTCCATGTCAGACGATAAGCTGCCGACCCGCAGCAAATCCGCGTCATTCCCACCATAGCAGGAAGGGGAAATCCTCGCTATCGCCAGGTCGCTATTCGTCAGTGCATATTCCATTCCTCGTCTGGCCGGCCTTTGAGTTACAGCTCTTCCTGGTGCGTGTCATCAGGATTAGACGAGGGAGGACTGGCCGATATATATCCGGGGTACCCCAGTATATATTACCGTGATAACGTAGGTCTAGCTGCTCCATAAGGTTATGCGTTTATTGGATGAGTTGACTACGTGGGTATATAATCTGCGCACGAAGTACTTGGGGAGTATACACTTCCTGCTATGCTTATAGGATGTACGAATATCCCCTACATCTAACATGAACATCTTTTACTATAGAATAGAATTCTAGATCACGATTTCATTTTTACAGCTGATTAAGAGGGTGACAAAGGAAAGATTCACTACTGCGACTCAAGTATTGACAAAGGAGATTATTCCATGAGGAGATTAACGTAAATCACCAAGACAAGACTGTACACACGTATCTATACCAGAGCAGATATCAGAGGGAAGATATCAAGTGGCAGTCTAACCAAAGAGATATCAGAGATATTGAGGGTTAAAGGTAAAGACACGTGACGGACGATCTAGGACGGTTAGCGTGTGCTTGTTCAGGTCAAGTAAGGTTGCGTACCTGTCTAGAGTCTCGAGCCGTGGATGACCTTGTAGTCGACGACGAGCTCGCGGCCGCCGTCGTTGATGACGAGGGCGCGGACGGAGCCACGGCCCTCGGCGAAGGCGTCGGAGATGCGGGCGAAGAGGTTGCCCTGGTCGACGACGCGCAGGCCCTGCTTGACGTCGCCGGACTCGGTCATGGCGACGAGACGGTTGTCGTCACGCATGTCGAGGACGCGGTAGGTCTTGTAGACGGGGCCGAGCATGCTCTGGACGACGACGGACTGGGAGGGGTGGGAGATGAAGCTGGACTCCTCGTGCAGCTGGCGGGTGAAGAGGTCGACGCCGAGGTAGCGGTGCTGGCCGGTCTGCTGGGAGACGGAGATGCGGATGACCTGGCAGGGGCGGCCCTGGAGGATGAGGAGGTCGCCGATGCGGATGAAGTGGCAGGGGATGGTGATGGTGTCGGGAGGGTTGCCGCCGCGGGGCTGGACGACACGGACGTTCTCGCGGGGGGCACCTTCATCGCCACGGCGCTCGTCAGAAATGACACCGTGCTCTTGGGAGTGGTGGGTGTGGCCGTGGCCGTGATGGTGGCCATGGTGGTGGAAAGGGTGCAGGATGCGGTCGGCAGCGCGCTCGACTCCACGGCGGAAGGAGTGGTACTGACCTTCGTCGTCGTAGTAACCCATGTTGGCGGAGGGGGTCTTGTCGGTCACGATGCGGTGGTCGGAGATGAGGTTGAGGGTGGAGGCCTGGCGGGACTGTCCGTGGGGGATGTCGCGGACGGGGGCTGGGGGGGACTGGACGTCGACGGTCTCGTAGGCCTTGCTGTAGGCGACGTCGTACTCACGCACGGGCTCGACGGGTCTGTCGACGGAGGTGTAGGCGGAGCGGTTGAGGGACGGGTCTACGTCACGGACCTGGCGGGATTCCTGCTCGTACTGGGGCTGGAAGCGAGGATCGGTGCGGGAGCGGTACTGGCGCTCGGTGATGTCGAGCTGGGTCTCGAACTCGTCTCGACGGTTGGACTCGTGGTATCTAGGGCGGTTAGCATCAGAGTATTTATTAAGACTGAGCAGTGGTTCAGAGCTATATAAGGGAACAGTATTAAAGGAAGACACACCTCTCGCGGGAGAGCTCGAGCTCGGGCTGGCGGTAGTGCTGACGGGGATGCTCTTCTTGGGCGGTAGAGTGCGATTGCTCAGCGACAGGACGGAACTCGTCGTTGTTGAAGCGCTGGTCGTAGGAGACGGAGGCGGATCGTGGGTCGGGGAGCGGGCCTTCGTATCGAGTATCTTCCCGTCCGACGCGCGAAGCACCTGAAAACTTGGCCTCGCCCTCTACTCTCTCGTGAGTGGACTCAGAGACAGCGGCAGCAGCGTCACTCCGGTACGACGACGGGAAGACACTGAAGGGGATGGGGACGCGGGCGTCAAAGTCCAGATTGGCTGCTTGAGGGCGTCCTTTCTCGAAGGCCTTTCGAACTGGGACAATTCGAAAGGCGACAAGAAAAGACGGAGTCTCTCAAGTCGGGGGAATAGGGATGAAGGTGAAAAGACGAGGGCTGTGGACAGCGCAGTGATCAATTGAGTGACGGGGAACAGGGGAAGACGGGACGCTGGACGGAGTGAGGTTGAGGAAGAAGAGAAGAGAAGAGGAAGAAGAGAAGAGGAAGAAGAGGAAGAAGGGAAAGGGGCTGGTATTTGTCCTCGCCCGGCGCGTATCCAGCCCGTATTGAGACGCCGCTTTGTTTGTTTACGTACCGTCACGCCCGATGCGGCTAGCCTTCACATGCTACTTCGGGTACTGTCACTCACTTACGAGTACTGTCACTCTGTCTTTACCTCTTTTACTGTCACTGTCACTGTCACTTACTGCTTTTACTTTCACTCTGCTTGACTACTGCTACTGCTACTACTGTTGCTACTATGAGAAGAGTGAAGTCGACATGATATCTGTCGGGAGCTGAGCTGTCACTTGCTGTCTGCTGTCACTAGCTGTCCTGCTGCCCTGCTGTCTCCCCTTGATTGGCTGCCACCACGCCAGCTCACCTCGCTAGCCGTAAGATACCGTACGGCCACACGCGTCGGCCCGCTGAGTCAGCCCAGCCCCAGCCTCGGCTCGGCCTCGGGTTGCCGGGCCAACGCGTATTTATTCCTCCGCCGCTGCCCCAGCAACACAACAACAACAACAAATAAACAAGCATGGGATGTCCAGGTTAAGGGAGTCCAGGTAAAGGGAGTCCAGGTAAGGGATGGCCTAGTAAGGATGCCAGGTAAGGATGTAGGCCTATAGGGTGTCCCAGGCTAGGAAAGGTGTCGAGACGCCCGCCATGCCGGCCCCCAGCGCACGACCGCCCACAGCCCCGGCATCGTCGCCGCCGTCGCCGCGCACCACGCCGTGAAGCACCAGCCCGCCCCGACGCGCGCCATCGCCGGGCTGAAGCTCGCCGTCGCCGCCGCGCCCACCAGGCACCGCGCCAGGTTGCTCGCCGCCGTCACCGCCGCCGGGTTGCCCGCGTGCACGTCCACCAGCAGCGTGCTCATCGCCGTGAACCCGCCGCCCACGCAGAAGCCCGCCGCGAACTGCAGCCCCAGCGCGCCCGCCAGCGCCGCCCGCCGCTCCAGCGCCCACCCGTACCCGGCCAGCGCCGCCAGGCCCGCCGCCAGCAGGGGCGCGACCACCGCCAGCCGCGCCCGTTCGATCGGGAACCCGCGCATGCTCTGTGCGCGCCGCCGGTCCGCCGCCAGCCCGAGTCTGCGTGCCGTCCGCGCGAACTGCCAGTCCAGCACCCGGCCCGTGCTGAAGCTGGCCGCCACGCCGCCCGCCGCCGAAGGCCTGTCCAGTTAGTGGAGAGTCTGACAGGGCTTAGTAGTCAGGTGAAGAAGAGTGACGAAGGAAGCAGGTAGTAGAGAGACTGACAGGAAGCAGAGGCCGACTTGCAGCTCGTTGAGGCCGTAGATCTCCGTGTACAGCGCCGGCACCGACGCGATCATCACGTAGTACGTCCCGTTCAGGAACGCCGTCGCCAGCAGCACCAGCCCGATGTCCCTCTCCAGCACCAGCCTCGCGCACTGCAGCGGGTTGGGGAACCGCGCCTTCGTCCTCTTCACCCCCTGCCCAGCCAGCGCCGCCTCCCACTCCTCCTCGCTCCCACTCCCTTTCCCTCTCCGCCCCCTCCAGACGTCCATCAGCGGCCGGCTCCACCACCACGGCGGCACCGCCGTCCCGTCTCCCACCACCTTCCGACACGTCTCCGGCACGAACAGCACGTACGGCACCAGGAACAGCCCCGCGCCCACCACCAGCAGCCAGAACGTCGACCGCCATCCCAGGAACTGCACCAGCACCCCGCCCACCACCGGGCCCAGCGCCGGTCCCGCCAGCGTCCCCGTCAGCACCAGCCCGACGTACCGCCCGCGCTCCGCCGCCGTCGCGATGTCAGCCATCACCCCCATCGTGATCGCGATCGTTGCGCTGCTCCCCGCGCTCTGCAGGCACCGCAGGACCAGCAGCGCCGGATAGCTGCTCTGCAGCGCCAGCCCGACGTTCGCGGCCAGGTACACCCCGAACGTACAGATGTATGCCGGTCTGCGGCCCATCGTGTCCGCGAGGTCGCCGAAGAACGACGGCGAGAGCGCCTGGAAGACCATGTACGTCGTCAGCGTCAGGTTGATGAGCGTGTTGGACACCCCTAGGTCCTGGGACAGGGGCGTCAGCGCCGGCAGGTAGATCGTCGTCGACAGCGGCGAGAAGACCGACGAGAACGTCGCCATCAGCAGGATGAATGTCTTCATCCGCGGGCTGAACGAGGAGTACACCCTCTCCTCCGTGCCCGTCTCTATCTCCTCCTTGGCCCTCTCATCTCTTTTAATCTCTATCTCGTCCTTAGGTTTATCGCCGACTGTCCTGGCCCTCTCCATGATGTTCATTGAAGCACGGAGTCTGAATTCCTGGTCCTGAGCCCATCTTGATATACCTTCCAGTCGCTAACTCCGGTAATCCCGTCGTATGTTCTTGAAAAGCAATTAAATCTACGTTTCAACTTGAATCGCGAACCGCACTTTCGATGCCGGAACTGACGCAACTCGGGAATCCGGCAAGTCACATGAACATCGACGTCTGGACTGTTATGCCGACGCTCGAGTCGTAGAGATAATCCACAGCATCGAAGTAAACGCGGATGTCGTTGGAGTTCCCCGATCTGGCCATGCCCAGAAGTCACATGTCGGACTTCTGAGGTCCATCTTGAAACGTTGAACAGCTTCAAGAACTTCAACGTTGTAAAGAAAGACAAGGACGTAAACATGGAGGCCTATATCAGCCTCCCGCCAGCCCCGGCAGTGTATCTGCTGCTGGTATCCTTGCCCCTTCTGGTCCTCTGCGAGACCAATTGCATCTACACAGGCCACTACCTCCTAAAGCCTCTCTCCTCGCTGGCCTTCCTTGCCGGCCCCCTCCTGCTTGCCTTCAATGAACCCTCGCCTTACCGCCAGCTCGTTGCCTGGGGCCTCTTCTTCTCCCTGATAGGCGATGTCCTCCTCATACCCTCGCACAGCGAATATACCAAGCATCCCAAAGACGCCGACAAGGTGACCATCTCGGCCTCGTTCCAGGCCGGAATCGGCGCGTTTGCGGCGGCCCACATAGCATACATCCTTGCCTTTCTGCAGGATACGCAGACGGTATCGTGGCCTGTCTTCTGCGGCACGGTGCTGCTTTCGGTGCTGTTGTCGAAGTGGTTGGGTGTTGCGTATCCGAGCAAAGGCGCGAGAGGAGGCTCGTTGGTGGGTTCAAATGTGCTCAATCTGACTGTTCCGGACGATATGCGTCACTTGGTGTTTGTGTATGCGTTGATTATCAGCTGTATGGTCGGGGCCGCGGTCTCTACGACGCCGGTGTTGGAGCTGCCGTCTAGCCTGTCGATGCAGAGCCAGCGTGCCCTGGGCGCGCTCATGTTTGTGATCAGCGATATCTTCGTTGCTAAGGACGCATTCGGCAAGAAGTCTGCTGATAAGGGAGGTTATTTTTGGCTGAAGACTGCCCTTGGCTGGGGGCTTTATTTTTGGGGCCAGATGGTCATTGCTGGGACGGTCATCGGAAGATGAACTCCGGAGTAGCTGGTTTCTTTATCATAGCATTACCGGTCACAAATCTTATTAGACAGGCTAAAGTACAATGTGAACCATCAAACTCATTATGCAAATCTTGACCATCAACAAGCATCCTGACATTAAGACAATTTTTCCTGATTATTCCTACTGGGTCCCATATCCCCCTTTATACCAAAATTCGTATGCAACATGTCAGAAAGGGAATGTAATCTTGTAAAACAGTACAGTGAAAAGAGAACAATAAAGAATGAAGAATGATAGTAAACGGCGTAGATGGTTGGAAGAATACATGATCATTTGAATAAACATTAACGTAGAAAAGAAGGTAATAAAGAAGGTATAGATTAAATCCTTAAACAGATGATACTCAACGTCCTTAGAATTAGGAGATTCCAAAGGCCTTTTTAAGCATTGGAAATCGGCCTTTTTTCTCCCGTTTTGAGGGAAGGCTAAGAGCCGACACTGCAGGCGCAGTATCGTCTCCACGACGGGAGGATCTGAATCGAGACGTCCAAGCAGCTTTCTCACTACGAGGGCTGGCTGGAGGCTCTATGTTCTCTCCGACCACCACGCCATCGGATGTAGAAGGGCGATGAGGGTCCTTGGCATTGCTCAAATCTTGGAGAGGTATGACTGTTGGACGCTTTTTGTCGGCCAACGAAGTATTCCCGTTGTTACGGAGAGGCCACGAATCGGCGATTGACCGATGGGGCATCCTGCTCAGTCGTTTTTGGAGCTTAGGTGTGGTCGATTGCCAGTTGCCCAGTGATGGTTCCAAGACGCGCCCGTTGATGGAAGTCGTTGTAGTGGTCCCTGAGAAAGGGTGAGGAGGGACAGTCGATGCGTTTTTCAGCTGTTCTAGCTCCAGTTTCGACCGCTCTAGAGGGGTATCTCGTCTGGCAGCGCTTTCAAGCTCGGATTTCCGGATTACCGATTCGCCGCGTCGTGGCTTATGCTTCGTTAAATGTAGACGACTGAGTAAGCTACCCTTTTGTCGTGCGTTGTGGTCCGCTGCCTCGCGTTGGCTGTTGGCGATACTCGTCGCATTCTCGATGTCCTTTGCAGCTATTATTTTGGCCATGGCGGCAGCAATGGCGGGTTCCTCGTTACTCTTTGCGTTGCCTCTATTCGACCTCTTTCGTCTCAAGACGTGGGATGTCGTGTTATCATAATCGGAGCTATCGTCAAGGTCTGTCGAGTCACCTTCTATCTCATTCTTCTTTCTTGGAATACCTCGAACGGGTCTTAGCTTGATTGTCTCAGTCTCATCTTCACTGGAGTCTTCGAATCTCGATCTGAAGCCCCTGTCTGCCCGAGGCCTATGCGATGTCCCAGCTTGATTTTTTGTCTTGGGGGTTTTGCTTTGACCTGTCAATGCAGTAAATCTGGATGATGTGGGCGTCTGACGCAAGGTGGTACGCATCATCGGACGACTATCATTTGACGAAAAGGGACGGTGGTTTAATGAGTAGTCGAAGGCTTTAGGAGGTAATCCTCCATCGGAGAGTATTTCCATGCTATTGCTTGGGCTACCGGCTCTCATGGTCCGCCGTAGAGAGTATCGGCCGCCAGTGCGAAACCGCCTTGGACGTTTGAAGCTACTAGAGGAGTCACTGCCATTTGACATCGTGCGACGAGGGCGTTGCTGTTGGGTATTGTCTGCTTTCTTCAGAATGGGCTTTGGTCGCGCTGCACTCGTGGACTCCTGGATGGGCTGAAGCGTAGGTGAGCGACGATCAAATTGGGTGAAGGAAGCCACATTCGAGCTTGAGGGATGCGCTGGGTTAGGAGGGTTGACTGGATCTTCCTCAAATAATTTTCTCAGTGAAGTTTTCGGAGGGTCGTTCGACTGTTGTATGCTTGGTTTTTTGGTATGATGCTCGGAGTCCGCAGAATGTTGGTGAAAAGCTGAAGACTTGTCGTTGGAATATTGCTCCTGGGATCGGGGAAGGGCCTCAGTGACACGAGATGCTTCTACATCATCCTGCTCTATCGACTTTCGTCTCTCCTGTGATCGCTTCGGAAATTGTGAATAGGTGGTGGTCGAAGTCATGGGTCTATCAATAATCGCGTCAATGGATCCAAAACCATCACCGTCAATGTCCGAAAGATCTTCGTAGGCATCACTGTAGACGCTATTTCCTGAATCAGTGTCCTCATCTTCTGCCTCTACGACAGTCAGATTCACATCCTTCGCCGCGAGGGACTGTTTCTTTGCGGAGATACCATTGTCCAGAGTATCATGGGGAGAAGAGCCATTACAATACTCCACCTCTTCCATGCCTGGGGTGGCAGGCTGGACGAATATCGCGGGAGTTGGGCTTGAACGGCTTCCTCCATCATCTGGCTCAGTGTGGATCTGTTGGTCAGGGGCCTTCCTTGACGCAGATATATTCATGACATCAACGCTGGGGGCGAAGTAGCGAGGATCAGCGTCGTCAGCACTTGAACTGTCTTCGGACAGCGAGCTATATCCGGCGCCTTCTAACGGGGTCACTTCATGGGACAAGCGAGGACTTGACTCGGTATCCTTTGTGCCGTGGGCAGAAATAATTCCCCCGATAGCGTGATCAGCGGACGTGGGCGCTACGTCGCCCGAACCGGTCTCAATGTCACTCCAATTTGACGACTTGCGTCCCCGTACGCTGCCAAACGAAGGCAAGGTCGGCCTTGGGGCAAAAAGCTGGTCAAACTCTTTTGCATCGTCGCCCCTAGGTTTTGTTGGTGATTCAGGGGAGGTAGGAGGACTTGGGGCATGGCCTATGACTTCTGCCTCATCCTCAAAGCTGACTTTGGCATGTTTCTTCTTCCACCCTGCCCGTGAGCCGTCGTCCGAGATTAATGAGGTTCCGTCAGAAGTCTCGCTACCGGCCTTCCCCCATTGGAAGGAATGCCTCTCGGGGCGATTTGACGATAGCGGAGAGCTGGAGGGCGACTTGAGTGCTGGTTTTGTAGGGGACAGTGATCTTGGCGGTGGGTTGTGTGGGTGCTTCCGAGACTCTGGTATTTCGAGCTGCTCTGAGAATCGAGTGAGCCTGGTGGGGCTAAGTGAATGAGGTCTTTCGTGCGATGTGCTCTGGGGTATAGGTGTGGTAGAGCCTTGGGGACGGGATCGAGATGTCTCCCGATTTCCCTTTTTCGACTGTTCTGCCCTAGATTCGGCCTCTTTTCCATTTCCGTTTAATTCTGAATACTCTGGCTGATTGGCTTGGAATTTCCTATGAGCATCTTCGTTTGCAGTAGATAAAGAGCGTGTGTGGGGTGGCTCATGGTGGTCCTCCTCCTGTGTTTCCAGAACGGTAGACGGTCTCCGCGCGAGAGCAGGCAAGCCGGGCGATCCGGGCTTGCGTGAATCACCACCAGCCGTTGTCTCACCCGTGATGGTAGGATACCTGTCGACCATCCGCTTTGTTACCGATTCAGCCGTTTGGGTCTTCCCATGTTTTTCCGAGCCTATCTCAGGTGTAGGTTTGGGAGCCGGCGGCTTCCCAAGGACATCTTCCTCGATCTGGGTACCTTGATCGACCATTCCTGACGTCGGCCTCTCTATCATAGACATCGGTCGTCTCCTGGAGTTCCCGACCTGGTCTAGCCTTGGAGAGGAAGGGCCTTTCTTTCTCGGCGAGTCCGCCGACGCTATCGATAGCCGCGGCGAGTTTGGCCTGTTCATCGGGTATGAGAAGTTGATGGAGCCCCTGCTACCATGCCTTTCCAGATCGGCAAACCCGGATGACGAGTTCGAGATAGATCTTGCCCTGTGTTCCGCGATTGGCGGGGATATTGCCCGGTGTCCAGCTTCCGTTCTCTCATTCCTCTTCTGGGCCAGAGTGGGAGAGGCAGTGTAGCCGCGAGGGAGTGGAGGGACGGGAATCATGTCGTCCAGACGCGAAGCCGGGCTGCTGGTGCCCGTGGGAGACTGGTCTCTGAACGTCCTGCACGACATGGAGCCGGAGCTATGGGTCCGTCGAAGCGCCCCATTCTTGCCGTCTGGACGAGGATTGGCCTTTGAACTGCTGATGGACGAGGCAGAGAGCTTCCTCTGCAGCATGCGTTTGGTCTGGACATCCCTGACAGCGGTGGGAGGCGGAGTGTGGCTTCGTAGGGCTGCGGCGGCGGCAGAGGCCGACAGGCTTGGAGTGGAATTCTGCGACGCTCGAAACGCCTGGACGGCCGCAGTCTGTGCAGAGGGCGAGGGATTGGCATTTAGAGGCTATTTGGACTGTCAGTCTGCTTCTCTACTCACGTCTGCTCGTGGATGGCGGTGTTTGATGTGGGTTGCGTCGTGCCAGGAGGCGATGATATCATGGGTGGTGTGGGAATACTGACAGCATGACGAACGCTCTTCTTACGGCGGAACATCGGGGCGGCTTGAGGACGGCAGATTCATCCAGAGAGCTCGCTGCTGGTGCAGGGCGACGGTATAAAAGGCACAGCCTGACGCGCGAGGTTGACGGTGGTCGGGGTTGTTTCGGCCTTGCTGCTGGTCGAAGTTGGCGCTGCGGACTGAGCTATCGATAGCTGTACGACTAAATAACTAGCTTGCCCGAGCAACGCAACGGAGGTGAAGGACTAGTCAGTGATAGGAGAGCGAGAGGACGATCAGCGACAGCGACAGCGAGAGAGAGAGAGAGCGCGCCAACTCGCGATCAGGCAGAAGACGACAGAAAAGTTGGATGTGGAAGAAACTCCGCCATGAGAAAGAAGCAAAAGGAAGACGGAGAAGAACAACGGCTTCAACCGTCAACCAGGCCCGAACCTGCTACTAAGTTGCCATCGTCCCGGCGAAGGTTTGAGAGACTTTCGTCTGTTCCATGGCGCAAGGTGTCTAGTGCTTTTTCTTAATTTTATCCTTATTTTCTGGGGGCCCGTCGAAGGGCGTTTGATCCATGGCCTCAAGTGCTCGCTCTTAACCCAGGGATCAGACGAACCCATCATCTTGCTATCTGAGCGTCCTCTGAAGCTGACCAGGCCCTAGGTTATCACGATGAGACCGCTGTCGAACCTTGTCGATCAAGAGGGGATATAAATTGACGCTCATCTTCGCTCACTGGAAATCACTTATATCTATATCACATCTCTCGCATCTCAACTCACCCCATGGCAGCAGCACCGGCACTCCCACCGCTCCCGCTGCCCCCCGGCATCACCTCGAGACAGGTCGACACGGCCCCGCGAGGCATATCCTTCCACGTCCTCGAGGCTGGCCGGGGCGCGGACCGACCTCTCATCCTGCTGTTACACGGTTTCCCTGAGCTCGCGTTCTCATGGCGGAAAGTGATGCCTCTCCTGGCCCTCGCTGGCTATTACGTCGTTGCCCCAGACCAGCGCGGCTACGGGCGTACGACCGGCTGGGACACTCGAGACTTCGACAATGTCGATCTACGGGATTTCGCAGTGCTCAATCTGGTGCGGGATATGGTGCTGCTTGTCCACGCGCTGGGCTATAAAGGGGTAGACTGTGTCGTGGGCCATGACTTCGGTGCCGTCACGGCCGGATACTGCGCTATTGCTAGACCTGACTTCTTCCGGCGGGTGGCCTTCATGAGCCATCCGTTTGTCGGGGCTCCGGGGCCCAGGCCTGCGCCCTCACCGGGCCCGGGGGAAGAGGATGCCATCCACCGGGAGCTGGCTGCGCTGAATAGGAAACACTACAAGTGGTATTACTCTACTCAGCGAGCAAACGCTGACATGAGCCGGCCGGCACAGGGTCTTCATGCGTTTCTACGAGGATATTTCTACCTCAAGAGCGCCTCTTGGCCCCGTAACAAGCCTAATGAGCTGGAGGCGTGGACGGCCCTCGAGCTGGCGAAGATGCCGGACTACTACGTAATGCCTCTTCAGGCAACCATGCCTGAAGCCGTGGCGTTCCACGTAGCGGCGGCGGGAGGGGAAGAAGGCCCAACGTCCGTCCAGGCTTCTCATGCCTGGCTCCCGGATTCAGAGCTGGCCGTCTACGTGGATGAATTCTCCCGTACGGGGTTCCAGGGCGGGCTGAACTGGTACCGCGTGGCGACCTCGTCGGCTCCAAGTCTCAATCGGGATCTAGATGTCTTTGCGGGGAAGAAGATCGAGTGTCCGTGCCTCTATATCGGGGGAGCGAAGGACTGGGGGACATATCAGGTGCCTGGCGCCATAGGGAAGCTAGCTAATAATGTCAGTGATGACTTTTGTGAAGTAATAGTCGACGACGCAGGACATTGGCCCGCGCAGGAGAAGCCCCAGGAGGTCGTCGACGCCCTTACTGCGTTTATACACTGGCAGTGAACATAGTAGGAGCATTATATTCAATATCAAGGCTTATAAGATCAAGTCTGGCGTGAATTGGTAGTATATATACGTCTAGAGATTTTCATTGGATACATCTTCCTTTAAACGCAGACGAGATAAGTGACGTGAGAGATCATAACGCGATGTAATGTTTAATCATCAAACAAACGGTGTAAAAAAGCGAACGGCGACCCCGGAAAGCGAGGAACAAGATATGTCCAAAGGCGCCGAGCAGGGAGGTCGGCGGCGAAAAGACCAGCCAACAGAGCAAGCAGCAGGCAAGCGATAGGGGGGACAAAAAGATGACGTGGGGTATAAATACAAATAGCAAGCGAGATTTGAGGAAAAGCAAATGAGATTAAAAACTCCGTAGCACAAATTTCATTTTACGTGCTTGTAGAGCACGCTGGTGTTAGTTCGGATCGCTGGTCGGGTGCTTAAAATATTATGCTGAAGTAGTAACCAGCGAGGAGGAGGGGCAGCACGCCGAGGGAGGTGATGATGGCGGCAGCAGGTGCCATGCTGGTGTTGGCGTTGGTCTTCTTGTCTGGAATGGCGTAGATGGTGCTGGACTCGAGGTGGGACGAGTTGAAGCAGTTGTCTTTGGTGACGGGCTCGACGTCCTTTGGATCGGCGAATGTGATATCGACGCACTAGAAGGTATTGATTAGCGGGCAAAAGATCTCCCCTCGGATGAATAGAGTGGTGGAAAACTTACGTTGTAGAGGACGGCGCCATGTCGTGCAGCTTCGACAACTTGAATGGTGGCGTTATCACCAATGTTGACGCTGATGTTTGTAGGCAGTGGAACCTGGGGCAGGCAGAAAGTACCGGGCCAAGGAGCAACGGTGGGGCCAACGATCTGGAATGGAGGAACCATGGGCAGACTCATGTTCAACGGAGTCGTTCCCATTCCAAGATTGATGTAGACGAGAGCAGTCTTGTGGCCGGGGAACCATCCTGGCTGGAAGGAGATAGCACCTCCGTTGACAGGCCATTTGGTTCGGTTCTGGCTGGTGACAGTTCCACCACCTGACGGACAACAAGTCGGTTAGATGAAAGGTGTTTTGCTTTGCAAGTTGGATCAGGTTTGCTTACATGGATAGATCCACTGCATGCCATAGGGATATAGCAGCTCTGAGCTGTTCGCGCGAATGGCGACTCCAGCACCGCCGGTCTCATCGACGGTGCCGTTGCTGTGGAGGTTGTTCTGTCTCCATCCGGGGTAGACGATGACGGTGTGGCCTTTGGCGGCGATGGTCGCGAAGACGAGAGTGAGAACCACAGCAAAGAGTGGCCCTAGCGATAGTTGGGACCGCATCTTGGGTATTGTGTGTCTTTGAAAAGTTGTGAGTAGATCGCCTGGTCAAAGATGTCTTGACTATTCGACTCGACGAACGGTGAAGAGAGAGACAGCGAGAGAGAGAAAGATGAGAGGTGAAGGGAGAGGAAAAGCGCAAAGGGGTGAGGATGAAAGAGAAGCAACAGGTTGCAAGCGGTCGCAGAAGGCACAGATGCACTCTGCCACTAATTATGTATGGGGAAAGCGGGCGCGTAGGTCACTCTCCCGCCTGCCAGTGAGCAAGGATACCGAAGATCCAATATTCAAGGGACTTCCCACGGCACGACCAATGGCAGGGCGAGGGTCCAGGGCCAGGTGGAATAGTTGGGCGGTTAGAGGTGTGATCACGCAGCAAAGTGGAAGCTCTTCACAGATTTTCACACCGTTCACACCGTCCACACCCTGCCATCAGGCCAGGGCCTGTCCCTTTCTCTTTGTCTGGCGAGGAGGGATCTCGGGGGCGGGACCTTTGCGACTGGGTCAGCACGGGCGTGGGCGAGGTTCGATTCGCTGGAGCGGGCGCGAAGAGTCGGACCGTCTGAGTTTGACCCTGCAAGCCCTTGAGCAGGCGAGGGCTTCCTATTCGTCTGATGCATGGGTGAGATGTGACGGGGCGGCGGCCGTGCATGCATCTTCGTCACAGTGGGCTGGGTGAAAGATCCCTGATGGGCGTTCCTATTCGCTGAGGGCAGCATCTCTCGAAGCGCCCGCCCCCACGAATGGCTCTCTTCCTGTCAGTCCTCATCAGCACATCGACGTCCAGCATAGAGCACTACTAAAGATGTCTAGTTCTGTCTAGATGTCTGTGTAGATGGCTGTCTGTTGTCTGTCTGTTGTCTGTCTGTCTGCCTGTATCAAGAATTGACGTCGAAGTCCCAAAATTTGGTTCGCGTCGCCAAGCCGGCGGGACAACGATCTTCCGCGTCCGCTTACATACGCAATTCCCCGCCGCTTTAAGGTCCGCGGGAAATACCCGACTCCCGAACTCCCGACTCCCGCGAGCAACCACAAAGCAAGACAAAAGCATCAGCGAGCGAGTAACAGTCCCCTTATAAGTCGGGGAGTTAAGCCTGGCTGTGCCAGTCTAGTGTAAAGCTGTGCAAGCTGTGCAAGCTGTGCTACGGCGTACTCACTTCCTGCAAGTGTTCGGATGGCGGTGGTACACGCCAGCCCCTCGTATGTATGCACCGGCTGAGGTGAGATGGGGAATGGGGGAATGTGGATGTGGATGTGCCGAGCTGAGCTTCCAGTGCTCCGTCGAGCTTCACTGGATGGGCGTACAGAGTACAAATAACCGAACCACAGCCAGACACGACACCACCGGCCGCAATAAATGACTCGAACAGAGCAAGCAGGTTTACACTTACAGTAAATGGACAAGACAGTGTGTGTGTATGTACGTGATGTAAGAAAGTGCTCCAATTAATTATACTTCGCTGGTCCAAAAGTATATCCCGTTAAGCGATTTTGTTCTGTTCGTTGGAAGCCAAACGATAGTCCAACATTTTATGCATATCTCCAACAGGAAAGCAGCAGCATGTCGAGTGAGAAGGCAAAAGGCAAAAGGAAAAAGAGAGGGAGTTCGTTGACCCCCTGTCGCGTCCCCCCACTCGCCTCCGCCAACGAGCTAGCTACATGCCTAGCGTGGGAGGTGCTGAAATTCCAGAATCAACCGACACAGGCAGACAGACAGCCGTCCTCCGCGAGGTTAACGCAAGCCAATAACGTGTTCTACGAGATGGTGTGTTGCATCACAATAATAACATACACTCCGTATTATCCGACATTACTTCCGCACCTACAAGAGCCGAGACAGAGAGCGAACAAGTTCATACAGAAGTAAAAGTACGTACAGGAAGAGTCTCGTATCAGGGACGATCTTTGGCCAGGGAGCAAAAGTATGCAGCCAACCTATATCCGAGCAGATATATGCTCATCCCACTATCTACTGGAGGCGACAGGTGCGATGCGACCGACCGACATGCGATGCAATGCGAGTTAGCGCCCGGGTGGACCGCATCGCTACCGACAGTTTAGCAGGTTAGTTTATGGGTAAGTAGGCTGGTGGCTGCCGGCTGCAGGGACTAGAGGCATTGTGCTCATGGGCCGCTCCCGCGCATGGATTAGGCACTCGTGCAGCGGGTAAGCTCATGGGAAGGACGTCAGGCATGACGGTGATAGTGTTAGTGAGGCCGGGTATGGTCCTCGAAGCGGCAGTTGTCCCCAACCGATCCTTCAAGGGTTGACCTCTACCTGCATTGCATGTTCTGCGCTGCATGTCGACGGTCGAATCAGGCGTCTTCCTGCGGACTGCGTGGCTGCTGTCGAATCAGGGCTCGTCATTCCAGCTGCGGGACACTGGACGAGCTGCTCGCACCGTCGAATCACGGGGCATAGCGAAGACATGCGAGCAGGTACTTAGGTAATGGCAGACGGCAGCAGCAGGTAGGTATGGCAGGTATGGCAGGTAATGGCGAGTACGTACGGAGGATACGGGAGTATTGGAGTGTATCGGAGCGGCCGTGTGTAGTCTGTCTCGTCGCGACCACTTCTGGCGATGTTGACGATAAAAAGAGGTGTTCTAGCTAGGGAGGCGGCGGTGGGCAGCAAGGTTGGTCGTAGAGACTGGGAGGACTCTAAGAGATACAGGAGCCGCACGACTACGATGGAGTAATGACGTCTGGACAGGGTTGGTCAACGGCATCCCCGCAGCAGTTCAAGGGATGTCGTGATGTCTCCAGTGATGTGGTAGAGGTAAGGATGATAGTCTGGTAGAGAGCTAAGGGTGATAATCTGGTAGTGGAGGTAAGGATGATAATCTGGTAGACGAGGTAATGCCCTCGAAGGATACTGGTGCAATTCCCACAGCAATCGCCAATTAAGTTCGCACACAACCACCGACGATGGACGACAGCTGGACGCACGTCGTGCGCAGAGGGCGAAAGGGAAAGGGAAAGGGAAGAAGAGGAGGAGGCCAGCAGCTCGTCGAGGACCTGCTGGTCCCGGCCGAGTCGCCGGACGGGCAGACGCAGCGCGCGGTGCGGACGGCGTTCGAGAGGCACCGGCAGCGCTGGATGGAGTCGGCCACCTGGCTGGCGCTGAAACAAGAGCTGCCTCAGGGCGCAGAGATTAGGAAGTTCGTGTGCGTCGGGCTAGGCAGCGCGAGCGGGTTTCTGAGGGGGGGGATGGTCGATCGGCGCAGCGTGTCTTTATACCAGCTGGCGGCCTTCGTCGCCTTCACGGAGCACTTCGGTATCACTCCAGTACCTTCACTCTGCCTACAGATGTCACTGTGCTAATTAAACTGGTAGATCCTGATAAAAGATGGCCGAGGTACGCGCAGGACCCGGTGTTCAACGCGCAGGACCGCGAGCTGCTGGCGGCGCTGGGCGTCGCGGTGCCGGCGGGCGACGTTTTTGCGGAGGTGGACGGGGCGACGCTGCTGTTTGCGCCGGGCGCGGAGCGGACACACCTGCAGCAGCTGCTGGCGCGGCAGCCGTGTTTCTTCTTCGGGGGCCCTCTGGCGGGCCTCTCGGCTGATGAAGGGCTGGCGGCGCAGTATGCGGAGACGGGGCTGCGGGCCTTCGAGGGCTCGCCCGCCTTCTTCGCGGTGTCGTTCTTCTCGCACGTCTCGAGCGTACAGTGATACGTACATGCGTGACCGCGCTTACCATACATACCATAACTTACACATACCGTACACTCGCACGGAGGCTGACGATCGTCCGGTCTCTGCCACGTCGCGGAAAAAGAAACGGCAGGGTGAGACCTCATTTCCCTCGGAGCGCTTAACAGCGCGCGCTATAGAGCAGATGCTCCTCCACCGGCTGTTGCTCTTACCTAACGCCAAGCCCGCCCAGGATGTCGCGGGAAGACAAGGGTGGCTGCGGCGTGCCCCACCGCCAACTTCGTCGCTAGCCGTACAGTACATTGTGTCCTGCTGCTCTGCCTGCTCTCTGTTCATTATGCCTGCCTGCTCTATCTGCTGCTCTTCAGCGTAGTCTTATCCTCTAATACCACTTCGTTACTACACTGGTCGAGATCACCGCCGGGATGCCGGGCAGATGCCCTGGATCGGCGCCGCTAAGCTTTGGAAGGCTTCCAGAACTCGCTTCCCTGCTGCCACTCCAGACGTCCCCTCTGCCTCCTCCACTCCCACCGAGCTGCCTCCCTGCTCCCACATGTCCCCGATACGAGTTAGTCAGCCTGAAGTAGCCGCTTCGGGGAGGTGGGTCCGGGGGTCGCCCAAAGAGGCAGTATCTCCTTGCCAAGCGTTGAAAGAGGAAGGTCTGAAGCAGTGACAGAGGAAGGGGAGACTCGAGGAGACAGCAGAGGAAGGAGACAGTAGAGGAAGGAGAGACAGAGAGTAGGAGAGTAGAAGAGTGGAGGGAGAGACGGAAGAGTAGGGAGAAGTGCAAAGGGATAAGAGTAGGGAGAGTAAGGACAGAGTAAGGACAGAAGATAAGTGGGAGAGCACAGCAGAGCACAGAGGACAAGACAGAACTCGTTTTCGTTCTGCCAACGCCTTTCCTTCTAGATCGCCTCGTCCCGCCGGCCGGTGATCCCTTTTACCTTCCGAACCTTCTTTTGCTTTTTCCCCCTTCTTAAGTCTCTCTCCTCCTCTCTATCTCGCCGTCCTGCTGTCTCTGCTGTCTTCCTGCTGTCTCGACTTATACCCTCTGTCGTCTGCTGTCTCTGTCTCTGCTGTCTGCTGTCTCTGCTGTCTCTACTGTCCATCCTCAGTCTATACCAAGATGGCCACCGCGCACATGCAGCGGCCGTACCCGCCCATCTACCACCCGCCGCAGTCGGCCCCCGTCGCCAGCCAGCCGCACGACTCGCGCCCGCTCTACCAGCCGCCGCTCGCCCACAACATGTACTATCCCCAGTACCCGCTGGCCTCCATGCACCAGCCCTACCTCGCCCAGCCGCCGCCCCAGCAGCAGCCCCAGCAGCAGCAGCAGCCGCCGCTCATGATGCACCACCAGCATCAACCACAGCACCAGCAGCACCAGCAGCAGCACCACCAACAACCACCACCACCACCACCTCCACAGCAGCACCACCAGCAACCACCACAGCAGCAGACGACCCCCATACTAGAGTCCCCCCGCATGAAGATCGAGTCCCGCCACGCAACCTCCCCTACCTCCTCCGGCGCCGCCCCCGGCCCCATCCCGGCCACCACCCCCCTCGTCGTCCGCCAGGACACCAACGGCGTGCAGTGGATCGCGTTCGAGTACTCGCGCGACCGCGTCAAGATGGAGTACACCATCCGCTGCGACGTCGAGAACATCAACATCGAGACGCTCAGCCAGGACTTCAAGACCGAGAACTGCGTCTACCCGCGCGCCTGCTGCTCCAAGGACCAGTACCGCGGCAACCGCCTGGTCTACGAGACCGAGTGCAACGCCGTCGGCTGGGCGCTGGCCGAGCTCAACCCGTGTCTGCGCGGCAAGCGAGGCCTGATCCAGCGCGCCGTCGACTCGTGGCGCAACTCGCATCAGGATCCGCGGCTGCGGTCCCGGCGCGTCAAGCGCATGGCCAAGGCGAACAATCGCAAACACGCGCCCTCGCAGGCCGCCGCTGGGGCGGGAGGAGGAGGAGGAGGAGGGGGGATGCAGGGGCAGGGACAGGGACCGGCGCAGCCGCAGCAGAGTTTGCCGGGGTTGCATGAGGGCGAGGACGTCGGTATGTTTCAGCAGATGTAACTTTTCCTCTCTTCTTTTTTTCTCTTTATGTGAATATGCATGGCTGGTGTATGTGCTGGACGTGTATGCTGGATGTCTATATGTATCCTTGTTCTTCTTCTGCTTCTGTCTACGCTGTCTCTCTGCTTCCTCCTTGTTTGTTTATCCTGTAATCGTAGCTGATGCTCGCAGACCGTCCCGCCCACGTCTTCCACTCGCCGTCCACATACCCCTACCCGCCCGCCTCGGCCTCGACCACCGCCTCCGCGCCCCTCGGCGGCGGCGGCGGCGGCGGCGGCGCGGCGGACTACAAGCTTAAGCGCGACGACGACCTGCCCGAGGCCAAGCGCCGCAAGTTCATCCTGGTCGAGGACCCGCAGCGCGCGTGCCGCGTGCGCGTCAAGGTGATGCTGGACCAGGTCGACATGAACGAGATCCCGGACTCGTACCGCCGCGCGAACTCGGTCTTCCCGCGCTCGTACGTTCCCGTGCACTCGCCCTTCGGCCCCACGCGCCGCCGCAGCGACCGCTTCGAGGTCGACGCCGACGACGAGTCCGCGCCGGCGGGCAAGGCGGTGGCCGGGCGGGACGACGAGCAGGCGGTGGTCGCGGGCCGCACGCTGGTGGCGGCGCCGCTGCTGGAGGGCGGCGAGAAGGTGGCGCTGCCGCGGCTGACGCGCGGGAAGCGCGACAGGGAGGCCCTGCTGAACGACATGGGCTACCGCATGAGCTGGGGGCAGTCGAGGGTGTTTGCGGGGCGGACGCTCTTCCTGCAGCGGTCTAGTACGTCTCTCTTCTCTTTATGTGGTGCCGTGCTAACGAAGTACTGTAGTGGACGCGTACCGGAACAAGATGCGCAACAGCATGCTGACGGCGGGCCACGAGGCCGGGGAGATCGCGCCGTACTTCGAGACGCGGGCGGGCAAGCGGCGGTGGCTGGAGCGCAAGCGGGCGGCGCGGCGGGCGGACGCGGAGGTCGAGTAGTCTATGTGCGTAAAAGCTTGGGTCTACGATTTATGGTCTAATGTATTCTATTCTTGTCTTACTGGAGGAGAGTAACAGTAGAGAGTAGAGAGAGAGTAACAGTAGAGGAGTAAGAGGTAAGGAGTGGTAAGTGGTGTAGTGAGTAGAGTGAGTAGAGTAAGAGAGTAAGGAGTGGTAAGTGTGTAATGGAGGTGGACAGGAAGAGTAGAGTAAGAGAAGAGCAGAAAGTAAGAGAGGAAGAGAAGAGTAGAGAGGAGAGGGAAGAGTGGAGCAAGTAAGAGTAAGGGAAGAAGAGTAAGAGTAGGAGAGAGAAGAGAAGAGGAGCTGGAGGGAAGAGAAGAGAAGAGTAAGTACGGAGTAAGTGGAGGAGAGTAAGACGGTAGAGAAACCAAACGTCATCGACTCATCGGTTGGCTGGGGGACGCGAGCGGCGCCGCAAGCGAGGAACCGACTGAGACATCAGCCTCTTGTTGGTTTCGTTTCTGTCTGCATCTCGAGTCTCTCATCTCGAGTGCGTGAACCCGTAGAGCGTCGCGCGCGCGCAGCGGTAGGGCAGACAGAGACAGTCACAGACAGACAGACAGAGACAGAGCCAGACAGAGATAGCGTCAGAAGGACCAGAGGCCGCCCGTGTTTCACCCCTTTTCCTTTCATCTCCTCCGACACACGACACCCGCCGTACGTACACACGACGCACACTCAGCGACGCACAGCTGCAACAAACAATTCTCAGCGACGCACAGCTGCAAACACACAGCACCTGGATCAGGAACATACAGGACAGGAACACATTATACACGACCGGGCCGGCCCGCAGAACCACGGATGTATCGCCGCGACGACGAGCTCGACCTGGCCACCATGCCGCCCCAGGACAGCTACTACTCGCCCGTCGCCGCCAGCCACCACCCGCATCCCCAGCTGTACGGCCAGCAGCAGCCGCTGTACGACTCCGGCCGCAGCCTCGCCGTCGGCGCCCGCGACGCCCGCCACGACTCGCGCGCCTACGAGGAGATGGGCTACCAGGAGACCATGCGCGGCTACGAGCAGGAGGCCAGCCACGCCCAGTACCGCGACCACCAGAGGACCTACCACGATGTCTCCGCCTATGACCCTCGTTATGCATCTGGACCTGAAAGGGGACCTGAAAGAGGTTTTGATAGAGGACCTGAAAGAGGTTATGGACCTGGATCTGATAGGGGACCTGGATCTGATAGGGGTTATGGACCTGAAAGAGGTTATGATAGAGGCCCTGGATCTGATAGAGGCTTTGGACCTGGGACTGCTTATGGACAGACCTATGAAAGGGGACCTGGAGGACCTGGACCTGGACCTGATAGAGGCTATGGACCTGGGACTGCTTCTGGACAAACCTATGGAGGACAGTATGATAGAGGACTAAATGGACCTGACAGAGGACATGCCTATGGACCTGGACAGAACTATGATGGAGGACCTGGAGGTCCACAGAGATACCACTATGAAGACCCCTATCGCCGCGACGAGTCGCGCCTGGGCGCCGTCCACCCCGAGTCCATCATCCCCCACGACATCGTCGATGACGGCGACGACGGCTTCATCCCCGAGCCAAAGCGCCGCTCCGTCCTCAGCATCGGCCGCAACAACAACAACCTCTCCAACAACACCTCCACCAACAACTCCAACAACAACCTCTTCCCCCCCGCCGCCGAACGGCCCGCCGAGTACAACCTGGCCACCGGCGAGAAGAGGGCTCCCGACGAAGACTCCTCCCGCAAGAAACGCCTCTGGATCATCGGCATCATCGTCGCCCTCGTCCTCGCCGGCGCCATCGCGGGCGGCGTCACCGCCGGCATCCTCGCCAACAAGAACGCCTCCTCCCCTTCCGCCCCGTCTTCCTCCGACACCCCCAAGTCCGGCGAAGACGACACCCGTCTCAACGGCGACCTGGGCGCAAACTCCCCCGAGATCAAAAAACTCCACAACCCCAACCTCCACAAGGTCTTCCCCGGCATGGACTACACCCCCTGGGGCACCCAGTACCCTCTCTGCCTCAAGTACCCGCCTTCCCAGAACAACGTCACCCGCGACATCGCCGTGCTGGCCCAGCTCACCAACACCGTCCGTCTCTACGGCACCGACTGCAACCAGACCGAGATGGTCCTGCACGCCTTCGACCGCCTCAAGCTGCCCCAGATGAAGCTCTGGCTGGGCGTCTGGATCGACATGAACACCACCACCAACGACCGCCAGATCGCCCAGCTCTACAAGATCCTCGAAAACACCCCCGACAAATCCGTCTTCAAGGGCGTCATCGTCGGCAACGAGGTCCTGTACCGCGGCAAAAACGACCCGAGCACCATCACCAGTCTGATGAAGTACATCACCGGCGTGCGCGACGAGCTGAACAAGCTCGGCCTCAAGCTGCCCATCGCCACCTCCGACCTGGGCGACGCCTGGACGAAACCCCTCACCAAGATCGTCGACGTGGTCATGTCGAACGTCCATCCGTTCTTCGCGGGCGTCACCGCCGACCAGGGCACGAGCTGGGCCTGGTCGTTCTGGACCACCCACGACGTCGAGCTCACCAAGGACACGCCCAGCAAGCGGCAGCTTATCTCGGAGATCGGCTGGCCCAGCGCCGGCGGCAACAACTGCGGCGAGACGCAGTGTGCCGACTCGACCTCCGGCTCCGTGGCGGGCATCAAGCAGATGAACCAGTTCATGGACGGCTGGGTGTGCGAGGCCCTCTCCAACAAGACCGATTACTTCTGGTAGCCTCTCTCTCCTCCTTTTTTTCTTCTGTTGGTGCGTGGCTAATATAGGTACTAGGTTCGAGGCGTTCGATGAGCCGTGGAAGATCGTGTATAATACGCCCGGCAAGGAGTGGGAGGATAAATGGGGGCTGATGGACCCTGGCCGGACACTCAAGCCGGGCCTCAAGATCCCGGACTGCGGCGGCAAGACCGTCGACAGCTAACTCTATGCCTTTCTATCTACCTACCTATCTTTGACTCTCTGACTGACTGACTACTGACTGCCCTTACGATACGGCCGATCTATACCCTCTTAGCCAATCACGCTGTATATACGATTGTGCATACTCACATCTAGGCCCGCCGAGCTGCCCTATATTCTCCATCTCACTTTGGCCTTATATATTCTCCATCTCACTTTTGACCTTATATATTCTCTGCTGTTGACACGCATGTACATAGTTATTTCTTCTCCTTTTTGTCTTTTGTCTTTTGTCTTTTGTCTTCTGTCTTTTGTCTTTTGTCTTTTTGGATACTATGGTTGGCACGGACGGTAGCGTTGTATATACACGTTCACATAATCTTTCCTCTGTTATCCTGCTGTATAGCTAGTCTAGAACTACAATGTCTCTTTAACTATACTGTCCAGAACTGCAATGTCATCCTTTTAAGTATACTGTCTAGAAATGCAATGTCACCCTTTTAACTATACTGTAAAGACTCGCTTCATTACTTAGAACAGTATGCTCAGCTATATATGTAGTGGTTGTAATGGTGGTCGCTATAAGTCACTTTTGAGGATCCTATCCTATGTTTTCGGCTGTTATATATTTTCAGAGATATCCAGAGAAGTACTCAAAAGAAACCAAAAGAAAAAGATAATTAACCTTAGATAAAAAAGTAAAATAGATGTAAAGCACTATTCAGTAGATTTTCGGGCTTGATCACCGTCTGGGCGAGTCGGTGCTGTCTCCGTCGTAGTAGTCGCTACCGTACGAGTACGAGTAGCGCTCGGCCTCGTCTCGCGATCGTCGGTCGGAGGTGCGTCCGATGCCAGCTAAATGGTCAGTTATCGTGTCTTCTATTACATCTCATTTCAGTGGGGGATAGACATACCTCGTATTTTCGCGGTGAGAACTGCGTATTTGTCAATCTCCTCCTTAGACAGCACACGCAGGATGATCACATAGTCGTCCCAGGCCTCGAAGCGCTCGTTGCCCTTGAGCGCCGACGGGCTGACTAGCTTCCTACTGACTTTCGTCCAGCGCGCGTGTGAAGGGACCCCCTTCGGCGCGTTGTCCTTCAATGGCGCCACGCCCTCGCGGATACTCTTGTTTGACTCTGGGAACTTCTGCGTAGGCTGTTTCAGGATGCCCTTGGGCGTCAGGGGCTCCGGGCTGCTCGTGGGCTGCGGTGGTGTTCGACTCCGCAGGGGCGACGAGGAGGATGATGGCACGGCCTTGGGGTCTCGTGGGGTGATCACCGCGAAGTCTGCGTGGCGCGGTGAGATCTCGGCGTGGATGGCGTCGGAGGAGACGGGGGAGATCTCGCGCGGGCGTCGTTCGGTCTCGCGGGTCAAGGGCGCCTTGTAGCCGTATCGTGGCCGGCTGCCGCTGCCGCCGCCGCTGTCGGAGAGGTAGCCGTCGTCCACTATGCCGGGGGCGTAGTGTTTTGGGGCTGGCCTGGTGCTGCTTGAGGGGCCGCCGGGCTGGTCGTTGTTGGTCCGGGGACTGGACCGGGGAGTTATCTCTACTGGTTCCTTGGAGTAGCCGCTGGCTAGGCCGGCGGTTCCGAGGCCGCTGCCGCTCAGGACACTTTCTGCTGGTGGGCGGGTGTTTGAGTATCCGCGCTCGCGACCGGCGGGAGGCTGGTTGGAGACGCTGCGGAGGGGGTCTCGTCGAGGAGGCTCTGGCTTGCCGCCGACGATCACGTTGCCGTTCACATCTCGCTTTATCTTGTACCTCTTGTCCTTGTCGTCGTCCAAATCGGGGCGTTTGGGTTTTATCTCCTGATGCAGGGATACCGGATGACGATGGCTGGTACTCCGCCTGGGGCTGTTGGCGGTCCGTAGAGGGGAATGAGATGGAGGACCAGGAGTGGGACCAGGAGTAGGACCAGGAGGAGGAGGGGGAGGCGTTGGCTGAGGACCAGTCGTCGCTGGAGGAGCGTCACTGGCATTCGAGACCCGTGGCTTTATCTCTCTATAGCCGCGACCTGTAGCTGGAGGTTGCTCTTCCTTCTCGGTGCCCGCTGGCTTCTTTGTCGGGGGAGTCGGACTGCCGCCCGTCTTTGGGTCGCGGGTGACGTGTGGGATATATGCATCCAGACCAGTCCAGCTTAACGGCCTGGTGCCCTTCCCGGAACCGCTTCGGCGGCGGGACTCCTTGATCGAGGCGACGTCTCGGAAAAAGTGATCCTCTGCATTGATATAGCTGTACGAGTCCTCGATCTCCTTGAAGGTTGCGTCGCGACCGGTGCTTGGATATCCGGTAGGACCCCCGGGAGTAAGGTATCCGTTCCTGTACTTCCGTTCGCGCTCTCCAGGCGGCGACAGCGTGTCGGCATCGCCCCCCGACGGTCCGTTGCCGGGCCCGGTGCTCCTATGGCGGTGCCGGGCGTGGGAGGAGGACGGGAAGATATAGCGCTCCTCGGTGTCCCTGTCCTTGGTCGGGCCGGGATAGTGAGCCTGCGATCGGGGCTCGATGGTCGTGACGATCGGTCCCCGGCTCGGGGAGCTGGGCAGCTTTGGCGGCCGCCGACCGATCTCCGCGGCTACCGTGCTGCTGCGAGGGCGCATCTCAGAGCCCACGGTGAAGGTCCGGCCGTCACGCGAGAATGAGGGAGGGAGCTCGAGCTGGCCCCCAACCACCCGCGGGCCCTTTCGAGCCCGGTCCTGACCCCCGACATCCATTGTGTTTGGTTTTTTGTTTTTTGTATCTCCCGGCCTCATACGCCGTCCTGCCGGGCTGACTCGAGCGAATATGCGCGGAGTTCGAGCTTCGACTCAGGCAAGTGGACGACGGGGTGGGGTGTGTTGGGTTGAGTTGGAGGGTACGCTTCCCGGTGCCCAAAGCGAAGGGACCAATCCACGGCGAAGCGCGAGACCGACAAATGAGATAGAAGGCAGGCCTTGTCGTCTGCGGCGCTGGGGGCCTGTCCCGGCCTGTTTGGCTGCTTGTCCGCGTCCGGTTGGCTGGAGCCGGGGGCCCTGACGAAGACTACTGCCGTGCGAGGGTGCTGTGCGTCCGTCACTAGGATGAAAGGAGACAGCAGCGGCTGATCTCGAGACGCTGATTCGTATGCTGCGAGGCCGGCAAGCGAACAGTTAGCCCAGGAGCCTGGCGGAATCGCTGGCGGCACAGCTGCAGTAGCCCGCAGCCACCTGCAGCTCTATACTTACTTGCGTACTCCTTGACCACACTGTGAATATAACTGCAGATATAACTTTAACTGCAGATAACTGTAAATATAACTGTAAATATAACTGTAAGTATAGCCGTAAAGGTGGTATACTGGGACAGTGAAGGTGGAAGAGGCCGAGCGGCGCTTCTTAAGCAGAAAGGCGGCGGCCGGCGAGAAGAGTCACAGAGTCGCCCCCGGCACTAAGACTGCGTCTAACTCTAGGCAGCAGAGGCCGTCGGGGTCATGAGAGCGGTTCGCCAGAGCTGAGGAGCCACCGGGCGGATGTCCGATTGCGCCCGGGGAGTTTAACGAGGCCGGGCAGCGGTTCTGCGCCTTCGTGGGAGGACAGGCCGCAGAGCAGAGCATCCCGGCAAGGCGTAATCATCCCAACTCTGCTCTCTTCCTTGGAGACGCCCGCGCGCGGACAACCCTCGAGAAGCCATCCCGGTCCATAATAGAGGCCCCCCGGGGCGCGGGCTAAGCCTTATCCTCAACCGTGGGACAGCAGCCACCGCACGGCCAATGAGGGCCATTTCCACCGCCGCCGTCCGACGCTCAATCGACGGTGAAGAGAGGGAGAGAGAAGTACACAGCCACAGCAGTCGACTAGTTACTGGGTAGGTAGGTACCTAGTCAGGCCTCCGGCTCGTATATCGAGATGTCTTCCCCGTCACAGCCTCATTGGCGGGACTTCGCTGTGGCGTAGTACACCCTTTACCCTAAGAACATTCCTTAATACCCTAATCCTTCCCTGACCCTGCCCTAACCCAGACCTCCCTAACCCCTAAGCCCTAACCTAGACCCTTTCCTCAAGGATAGAGAGGTGCATAGCTATAAGGACTTAGGGTAGGGGCATTGATCCTATCTTCTTCTCCCTGTCTCTCTGCTCGTCGTCTCTGGCCATCTTGATAATCACGTGCGGGCCTGTCTCTTCGCCTGGTTGGACGCACGAAGCGTTGAGAGAAGACATTCCGACGTTCCACAGGGATGAAATATTGCATCGCGTCTCGCGGAGCCCGGGTCACAAAATTGAGCAGATGTCTGGACACGCCAGGGCGAACGTCGAAACGGGCCTGCTGCTTCGACGCTCGACCGATCCATCCCCAAGATGCCGATCGCAAGGTGATGATTTGCGGCGCAGATGAGACCAGGGAGGGCTCAGAGCGTATCCCGCTCGCTCGCTTAGATGCCGGTCTCGTCACTTGCTTCGAAACAACGAAAACGAGAAAGCTAACGCGGAAGAGATACATCGTGCGGGCTCTTGTAGATACCCACCAGTGGACAGAGACGGATCTGTGAAACGTACTGCCCTTCTTATACTGGCTCCTCCAGGAAACACGTCGAGCTCTGCCGGTCCTGCGTGCAGTTCATTTGGGGCTGATCTATGCCAACACTACTGCATGCAAGCCGCAAGTAGCTGCAAGTATGATGGAGACGGCCTGCATGAGCAAAGAGCGACAGGGAGCCTTGCCGAAGACTACCATGTCCTGCTCCTAATCTGATGCCTCCTCGAGCGTTTCAACTCAGGGCAGCGGGCTGGCCACTCGATCGCCCCGGGAGGATGAAGAAGCGAGCAAGAATTCTCCGGACATGCCACGACCTGATGGATCTATGGGCGTTGACTGGGCCACTCGGCCCATCTGAACACTCAGTAAGCTGGATAGCACCGGGCTGCTGCTGCTGGCAAGCTTGCTCTGTAAATGGGTCGTTTTTTTGACCGACTTTTTTTCAGGCCTCCTGCCATGTCATACAGGATGTTGGATGCCTTTCTTCCACCGGCCAACAGGAGCAGAGAGACGCACGAGGGCAGAGTTTGTTTCCCCTTCTGGGGCCGTCGCGAACATCCTCTCCCGTCTTCCATCGTCTTCCTCTTGTCTTCCATCTCGCTTTTTCTTTTTCCTTTTCTTTCTCTTTCTGCTTTGCATCTGCTCGGGTCTTCTATGCCGTTCCTTGCTTGGAACGCCTGCCTGTGCCTCTGCCATCCCATCCTCCTGCTGGCGATGTGTTTACTCCTATGAGGGCGGTGCATCACGCCAGGTGGTGTGGGGGAGAGGCATTCTTCAGTGCACTCGCTGTGGTGGGAAGGCGGCGACGCTTCTGCCTGCTTGACCGCCCGCTCTCTACTGCCTGCTGCTCTGCCTAGGCTGTGGTCGTCGTGATTGTCTATATAACCTGCCCTCTCGCCCTCCTTTCTTGTTGTCTTTCTCTCTCTTCTCCTCCTCACACGCAACAATATAAGAAACACTGCCTCTGATAAGTCTTCACTGCTCTTGCACTGCTACTCAAGCATCTAGCTCTCACAGGCTCTTGCCCTTTCACACAATTATACCAAAGCCAACCAAATTCCCAACCTCCAGCTCAGCTCAAGATGTGCTTTGCAAAGGCCTTCGAATGCCACGGTGCCCGTGTAGTCTTGACGGTCAAAAAGACGGCCGAACCCCACGCCTTGACTGACTCCTGTGGGGACGGTAACGACCGTTGGAACTGCTGCCAGTGCTCCGAGAGCAACGACGAGGACCGCAATAATTCCCTCTGCAATTCCTGCGACCATCGTCGTTGCGACTCCTGCAAGGACACCGTTGGCTACGTCTAAGAGCGTCTCGCAGCTACTACTGCAACAAGCCCAATCACCGCTTCGTTATCACGGATACTTCCCAATGGTCATGTCTAGGTACCCGGGGCACTGACTGACGTCCCTCATACAACTCTACCTCAGACCACAACGCAACTTAACGTACTCGCCAACGCCCTGCGTATCGACAAACACAGTCATATACATACAGCTCGCCGTCAAGTCCCGAGACAACGTGTTACCTTGCAAGATGTCGAAACAACTACGCATACAACTATTATGATGATTTCACGCTCCTCGACCATATTTTCCTGTGTCTTCTTACCTTTGCTTGACTTTTTTCTGCTTCCGTTATGACGTTCACCTTATATCCGATACCCAGTCAAGCATGTCCAGCTTTGCCTTCTATACGCTTATACTCCTATTGTCTTTATGTTCCCTATCTCTGATAGTTTGCTGCCGCGTTCCGTTGCCCCCTTTGTAATGAACCTTATTCGCTATAGTCTTTACCCCTTTGTCAAGTATCTACATACAGAACTAATGACAAATGACAATCTTAGTTCTAAAGTTTCCCTTTCTCCTGACATGTAGCTGATTACATTTCAGCTTATACCCCACTACATTTAAAATACAACAGTAGAGGTGTAATGGAAAAGCATTTTTTAGTGTATTATTAGGTTATTAAGTTCTACCTCTATAGACCCTCTGGGGTACCTAAAGCGTAACGTAACTCAAAGTAACAAGCTATATAAGACGCCAGATAATGATGAGCCGCATTACCATATACAGCGAACAAAGGAAGAAGGGTATCCAAAGGGGTATCAATAAGAAAAAAAAAGTCATCTACTGCAAAAGTACGGTTTATCCAAAGTACTGTGTCCAAGGAGCTTTACGGCTTGCCGGTATCCTGATCGAAGTGTCTATGCTTTCGGGGCGATTTAGATCCATCGCGAGAATCGCGGTAACGTTTATGACCCTTCGTACGTGATCGGTTAGTGTGAGTTCTCTCGCGTCTTTGCTTCCCCGAAGAGCGTGAGGAGGACGGGATGGAATCGTTGGAATTATCATGTTTACGCCTCCGCCTCTTGGATCCGTGAAGGTGATGGCCGGACTTACGAGTGGGGGTTTCCAATAAGCCTGCGTCCCTTTTCATCCTATGAACGACTGGGCCAAGAGGGTACATGCTGTCCTGGCGATCGTGGGATGCACAGGGACTGTGCTTGATAGGCAATACCCAGTCAATGAAGCTATGACCCATGACTTCGGCCAAATTCGCAAATGGATCTTCGAGGTCGAATGGGTTTTCGCCAGGCCGTGTCTGTAAAAGAGCAAATTGCCGGCGTGGGGCGGCTGGACCGTTCGTGCCGGTTTCATCCCTTGGCTGGGAGGCGGATGCGGGAAAAGTGACAATAGGAAATGGTGGACGATTGCTCTCCGAAAGATTGTCAAGATCGATTGGTCTAGGGAGCAGAATTGCGAGCGTCCAAACTTTCGTGTTCCAATCAAGGCTCTCAATCGTCGAGGAATTGCAAAGGGCAATCTGGAGAGAGCTGGTGAGCATTCCCGCTAGGAAAAGCCCAAAGAAACTGGAACTGCTCAATGGTCAGCCGTCCGTGCATATAAAATGACTAAGTTAGGGTAGGGAAACTACTTACGAAGCCAGTATCACAACCCAATGCACGTTCAAAGAACCAAACTAGAGGAGTAGAGGGTTACGTTAGCTTTGGGATGAATGCAGGTGATGTGGGATAGAGCCCGGGAAGCCTGGTGTTACCTCTCTTTGCAATTCGGCCACGAAAACTGCCATAAGAATGCCGTTGAATATGACGAAAAGCAGGCCATAAAACAAAAATTGAAGGAAAAACTTGAATGAAGTCTCGCTGACTACTCCACCAACCCTATACATAAAGTGTTAGTGAGGCCATACACGAAAAGGTCCCGAACTATGACCATGCTTACCAGGGACAAAAGTGATCCATCTTTTTGACACATCGGTCGACTTCGCTGCAGTGATGCGAACGATCAACTTTGAATTGGCTGCAAGTGGAGCACCATGACGGTTTTCCGTCGTATTGGCAGACAAAAACGTCCTTCATGTAAAATGCCTCCAAGCCGGTCGTGCCGAGAGGATAAGTATTCTTCTCTCCATCCGTGTTGGTATCAGGCTCAGCAGAATGAGATGATGGGTCATCCGTAGGCTTCTTGGGATGCTTGCCCTTCCCCTTGTGTCGCTTTGTTCTGTCCGATTTCTGCCATCCGGGCCCTCTCGGAAGATAGCCGGGATAGAAAGTGACCGTGAGAAACAAACGTATATATGAAATAAGCATGAAGAACAGTATTATATAAAAGACAACCAGTATCCCGATAGCAATACTGGTGCGTGGGCGCAATCCGCTCTCACGGCTCGGGCTGATCAGGTAGTCGACTAGATTATTGGGTCAGCCGGCAAGCTCAGAAGCGCTCTCCGGAGGAGAAGCCAGACTCACTGCATAGCGCCTTTGTAACTGAATAGCAGCTGTAGATAATGAGGCCCCCTAGAAAGGCCGGTATTGCCCGCGCGACAGCTCGACTGGCAGCTTTCTGATCGCATGCCATCAGCTCGATGTGCAAGACGGTCGCGCTGCTAGCATCAGGCTAGCGACACTGCGGGCACCCCGTACGCGGAGCTAAGATATACACTGCTTCCTGACAGTATAGGGAAGCTAACAGATGGTCGATATCCGCCCTTGACTCTCTTCTTCGTCGTCTCTTCTCTTCGTCCTCGCGGCCCAAAGCGAAAGAAACCCAAAAGTCCAGGCCAGCGCGGTCTTAGTCAGCAGAGCGTGAATAGAGTCACGTGGTGATTATGTCACCCGAGGATCCCCCGCACGATCGCGCAAAAGGAGACAGCAAAGAAACAAAGATGAAGACAGCGATCGATGATATCAAGCATGCTCGGATCGTCCCCATTTGTGCAATTCTCGCTAAGGTGCGCTTGGCACAATCCTCCCGCTGTCTGAGCTTACATGGACGGGCCGTGAAAGCGAGAGGTTTCCGCCGATATGAAGGGGTGTAAATAAGGCTGAAGGTGAAAACAGCTGGCGGCACGCAAGCAACCCGACCGGTGCGAAGGAGGATTGTCGAATCGGACGTTTGACCATATTTCGCCGGATAAGGCAGACCAATTGCCATCGTTACAACTCCGAGGAGCTATGCTGCTGCTGCTGCTGCTGCCTCTCAGGGTGCTTCAGCCTTGGTATGCCATATGGACAGAGGCACCGCGGTTCTCTGGCTGCTGGTTCCAGCTGAAGCAGAACCTCCTTTGATCAGGTTTCACCCCCGTGTAGGGGCCGTGTTGGAGTTCGCAGTTTCTTTTTGGTGAGAGCAGATCATCTATTAATATCAGACATCGATGAACTTCCTGTCCAGAATCGTCCAATGATATTCTCAAACAGCTGGTCGCCGCCGACACAAAATTCGCTTAATATTTGTCATTCCAGCAGTTTACGTTGCACATAATTGTGCCAGAGTTTACCAATACTTACAGGCGCGTCACTGTTCCTGGCGGAAAGGTAATTTTTTCTTGAGACCTACCCAGGTTTCAATGCAAGGTGCGTCGAGACTCGATCCACGATGTTGAGGCTGAACCAAGGGTACACTCGGCCGTTCCCCGTCCAACAGTCATCTGCATCTCTGAATCGATTTTTTATTTTCAACGTCTCCGCCAGGGTGCAGGTGTGAACCCGCGTTGCATGTTATGTCAAAACACTGAAACATGCCTGCCTTCCAGGCAACAGGAAATCCCAGGATTCTGGGCTGCTGCCTTCGCTCATAGTTTCTCCATCTACTTCCCAAGATATTAGCCCCTCAGGATTATTGATTCCTTATCTGGATCACCTCGCCGTCATCCAAGATTTCTATTTGCAACCTAAGGCTTCTTTCCTCGATATTTTTCATTTCCCATCACAGTTTGTTTTAGACACTGACAGACTCGACATCCCTAATATTTTGTACAGTCTGACGGATCTCGTTGTTCTTACAGTCGTCTGCTTCCCATCGTTCGCTGCATCACTATGTGTTGTTCGCACGGTGTGGTGTCCGTTATCGTCCTCACTACCCCTCATCCCACTGACGAGCGGAGACTAAGTAGCATCCCTTTCCGCCCTCTAGGTTAGCGATCGAAGCTAATTGCCAAGCGGCGCCCTATTGGACAGCCCCAGCCTTAGTGCCGTTGGAGCCTTGGGAGTTTTAGCGTGAAGGCCGCCCCACACATTGAGGGCGGCCGAAAGCAACTGTCTTGCAGGTCGCGGGCCTTACTTGAGCTGAAGTATGCAGCGGCCAGCCAGCGTCTCTGAGTCAACATGCAAGCCTGACATCAATACTATCGTCAATTGAGCGATAGAGTCATCCTTAGCGCCTCACGGGATCTACACTGCATCGTTGGTGCCTACTTGTTCTGTTCTCCGAACAGTCGCTAATTTGGGGCGGAGCTGGGCAAGCACAGCTCTGTCCAGGCCTCCTTTCGTGATTCCGCCTGGAAGACCTCCTAGTGCTTACCTCATAATGTATTGGTCCCGTAGCCAGGCAATACCTCCTTCAGATTTCACCTGACCCGAGATGTGCACTGCCAGAAAGTTTCACTATGTGCGGTCGCCCTCAAGCGCAGGCAGATACAGACCCGCCCATCCAGGCTCTCATCTTGCCCCGTTTCGCGGTTACTCGCCCTTCCTTCGTTGCCTTGTCCTTATATATATGAATGATTCCATATATAAATCAGACCATCTTCTCCCCTCTCCCCCCTTTGATTTCTTCATCCCATCCAAGAAACCAAAGATCAAGTTAGTCAGTTCATTGCGCTCGCTATTCAACTGTCTGGAGTTCTACTCTATATATCCTGCATTAAATATCAATACTACGCCGCTCTTCTGTTCAGCGCCGCACCACTAGGCCCCCCGCTACCCCTTGACTCACGTTGCCACTTCACTATCCACGCCTCCCAAAGCTAAGGGCCATGCCGCACTACTCACTGGGTCTGTTGTCGATGCGGTTTTGGCCCAATGGTGATCAGAAACTTCTCTGCTTGCCTGAACTGCCAGCACGCCGGCGCCACGGCAGGCTGCTGCACCCAGGCCGCCCTGGCACTCAACACTACCGCTGAGTTCGGGGCTATACGCCTCGAGGCACCCACTCCCTCGGTGCATGATCATGACGACCTATCGGACCACTGTCCCTTGGAGCGTCATATCCTGCCCGCCGACTTTATGTCAGACTATGGCGATCATGTGCGCCAGCGTCCTCAAAGAACAACCCTCTACCGCTGCTGCAACTGCGGCGACGGACCAAAAGTCTACCAACATCATGCTCGCTGCATTAGTTGCAACCACGATGCCTGCGGCTCTTGCATTTATGTGAAGTGAGATCTGCCTCTCCTACTTGGATCGAGGCCATCCCTGGTATGTTTATATATGTCCGCGGTCCAACTTTGCGGTAATATCTTACTGATCGTCGCATTAGATGTACTTTATGTGAACACCTTTTTCCTTCCAACGATTCCATGCCTTTATGCTGCATTTTTATACTCTGCTATTTCATCGATTTTCGAGTACTTTCCGGCTGCATATTCTAGCATCAGCGACGGATCGATGGCTTTTCTTTCTTAACTATTCTTGTTCTCCCACTCGTTTTACACTATAGATTCCTTTTTGGTCCCTACGCGAGCCGTACTGGACACTCTCTCCTCCTGTTTTAGATATCATAGCGATGGGGATATTGCGCTTTTTGGAGGATTTCTTTCACATAGACTAGCGGCATCTTTTAATCGACTTAAATTTTAGCACATTCGTCACTGCCTATCAAGAAAAGACCTGGAGATAGTTTCAATTCAACGCTGTGGAACCAACATGGCGCATGGCTTAGAGTGACTATTTTCAGCCTCGCGGTTGCCTTGGGGCAGCGGAAAGCGTTAGTCATAGGTGGGGACTGTGGCCTGCCTCACCCCACGCTAGGTACTCGGAGATGGGATGTACTGACTCACGCCCACTTACGATGCGACCATGTACCGAAATCAGTGAAGATATGATCCCTGAACCCGGAGCAACGAGATCGTACGGGAACACATATAGTGCAAAACTTGCCGCCCCGTAGGATTAACGTCCAACGCCTACTGTGTGCAATGAAGAAGGGCAAATTAATGGATAGTTTAGACCAGCACGTGAACAGAGATTTGAGGCTTGCGCTTCTCGAGGCTTGTGAGCGCGCTAATCTGAGGGTCGTTAGCTGTACAGGTAGAATTGTGGCTTATGCACGGAGACGCTAAGCTAAGGGGAGCCATAGCCTGTGATATGAATAGACGCAGGTACTTGATGGTTGCACTTGAAGTCCCATCGGTTGATGAGGCCTCACCTTGGGCCGCCTTTTTAGCGCCCCGATGCCGTGGGAGACGTCGGCGCAAAGGGACGCACGCAATTCACGCAAGGGGATGGAGAAAACGGTCCAGTGATCGAACCTGGGCCTCCGGGCGGTGAGACTCAGCTGGTTTGACAGTTTTGTTGGTAAAAGATTGCAGGGCCGGAGGCCCGATTCCTGTCGGCTTGCTTTGCATAAGACTGAATAGCCTTAAGCGATTTTTCATTATCCTGTACAATAACTTCACCTCCCCTGATCGAGAGAAGAGGATGACACGCTAGGGTCGATACTTTCAGCACGACATAAGCGAGAACAAGAGGTAATGGGGGGAGTAGGCTGCAGATAGCCTGCAGGGCCAGACGAACAATGCCTGTCTGCCCGTCGATCCCGTTCGGTACCAGCCACACTGAGCAGATCGAACGCCTGGTCTCCCCTACACATCTTGCCGATGCACGATCAGGTTCGTTCCACACCCAGACGCAGGTGATATAGCTAGCCTGACCTGTTCGGTGGGTCTTCTAGAATACTGCCTTCGGAGTGTTGATACGAGGCGTGTCTCCTGTTCGGGGGCATGGCTCAGCCAGGGAGCCTTGAGGCATGCATGGACTTGCCCTATCCGTCGACTACCAACACCTCCAGCATGTCGCGACCTCTGTGGCCGTCGTAGCTGATCAGCCGAGCCCAGATCCATCCTCCAATTCAAGCTCCCGAGGGTTTCTGCACGTCATCCTATCTCCCGTCCCGCCGTGTCTCTCGCGTTGTCGCATGTTTCGGCACTCCGTCCCTTTTCTCGTCGTCGACTCCGGCCCGTCGTTAGTCCGTTTTCTGACTAAGCCGCCGACTAAGCCCTCCCGCTGCGTCTTCAACCTCCAATTATCGCGATGGCTCGAGGCCAGCAGCAAAGCAAAGCAAAGCAGCATATTTGGCCCCGATATTCCGCGCCATCCAACAGGTCTAGAGCGTGCACGTACTCCTGGCCATCGACCAGCCATGCCTGCCCCGTCCAATCGGCAGCTTCAGCGACCCTACATGTAATTTGAAACCTAGATCCCTGAACAACTCAATGCCTGAAATGCTTCTGGCTTGACTTCCCCCAGTCTCACTCTCGCCCCGCGCTGTTCGCAGAAGCCTCGAGCGAGAAGAACAAGAAGTCATACGCAATGGCATCGACAAATTCCCTCGCCAATCTCCCTCAGGCGGAGATAGATGCTATTATTCGCACAAAGCGAAAGGTGCGCGAGCCGAAAGCGTGCTATCCCTGCCACACCCGAAAGGTCAAATGCGACCGCAATTTGCCTTGCGACGGCTGCGTAAAGCGAGACCACGCAGACTTGTGCTCCTACGAGCGTCCTACTAAAAAGCGCCATGTGGCTACGCCTCCTCCTCCAGATGCTGAAGAAGGGTCTAGATTGCCTGAAAGCGCCGGCAATATCTCCGCTGGCGATGTCGAGATGCATGGCATGGGTCCCGAGATCGAGAGAGTATCGATACCGAAGGCCGAATGGGACAGTGTTTGCTCGAAATTGAAGGACATGGAGTCCGCCATGTCTTCGCTAAGAGCGCAAATGGAAGGGGCAGAGAAGACATCTGACCTGATGTCCCCCGAACCTCCAAGTGAACAACCCAGGCTTCCCCGCGATGAACAGCTTTCTGACCGCGAGGGGTTTCACGCTAAAAACAAATTTGGAAATGGGACCGTGCACCTGGGATCAAGGTCCGTCCTTGCCTATCTCCTAGGGGGTTCGCCCAAGGAAGATACCCAATCTCTGTTAGAAGGAGGGCTTCTCCCTAAATTGGGACTTGATAATGAGACTGCCACTTATCCCTTTGTTGATCTGTGGTCTGCCGATTCGTCTTCCTACGACGTCAAGGCCGTATGTGCTGCGCTCCCGGATGATAGTCAATGCCGTAGGTGAGTAGTCCTTTCGCTCCACCGCTTATAACGCAGCAGACACGCAGCTTCTTATGCGATACATTTCCAGGCTGTTCAAGTATTATCGCGATATTGCATCAATTATCTACCCTGTGCTCTCGGATATAAAGACTTTTGAAGAGAAATTAGAACTAGCTCTTCTCAATCGCGCCGCATTCGGAATAAGCGAGAACGAAAATGATGAACTCGACAAACCCTACGGCATGACCTCAGCTTTCGTGGGATTGTTGTTTGCTGTCCTTGCAGCGGGTTGTCAATCTTCTGACATGGGCGGGAAGGAACGCGAGCTAACTTCCCAGGTGTATGGTAAGCATTGCGTCGTAGCGGCGGTCATTTTGTCCCAAGTACTTACAAATACATATTTCTAGTCTGCTGTTCTTACCAGTTCTTGCGTGCGACCAACTTCTTATCCCGGCCAACGCTGGAGGCTATACAGACACTCCTGATTATCGGCAATGTTCTATCGTATAACATGAATCCTGGAGTATCATATATACTATTAGGTGTGAATTCTCATATCTTTGTTAAAAACTGAATTCTTCTAACTTCAGATTAAGGTATGAGTCTTCGCATGTGTATGGTTCTCGGGCTTCAGGTCGAATCTCAAAAGTTCTCACCTGCTCAGCAATATTCCCGACGTGTTGTATGGTAAGGCTTATGTTATTCTTGATCTTTGATTACTACTCTGCGTTGAATGGCCTGCTAATTGAACTTGGGTAGGTGGGCAACTGCCTGGCAGGATAGTCACTTCTCACTTTCGTACGATAGGCCATCCGCAATGGCATTTGGCCAACCTGATATACCTTACCGCCCGAATTCCCAGCCCGGGAGGAGGTCCTACTTTGAAACCATCTGCCAAATCATAGCCCTGACTCTAAATATCGTTAGAAACCGTATGTTGTCGACAGGCTCTCAAGTTCCGTTTTCCACCATTCAGACATACAGAGCGGAACTCAAGAAAATAATGGCTGATACAGCCCCTTATCTCCGCGATGCCTCGAAATGTACCTCGTCAAACCAAAATGTCGAGAGACTTGGACTGAAGCTACACTCTTCATACATCACTTCTGAGATCTGTCGACCGTCTTTAAAGCAAAATGCCGACCTTAACGATGCGACCGCGATGACTTTACGGAAGGATTGCATTGCTGCACTTTCAAGGACTGTGGAGGCCTATGTGGAACTGCATACTATGAACCCTCAGGTGGCTCGATCGTGGATTGGGTCGCAACGAACTATCAGCTGTGCTTTTCTACTTGCCGTTGTCGGCGAATCCAAGACGGATCCACGAATTTTGACCTTACTCCGCCGACTAGAAACCGTTCTTATAGAGCGGGTGACCGAAGTCATGCCCTTCCGTGTGAACCAAGGCCCTGGAGCTGGTATTTCGCCTCCGTTCGCCCTAAGCTCGCCAAACAATGCCAACATGAAGCTTGCTGAGGGATCGTTAGATATTGCTTACGAACCCACAGCAGTCGCAGGTTCGGCGGGTTTACCCACAGACACGGATTCTCAATGGGCAAAGCCACTAGTCAAGTCCCTCCGTGGTCTCCAAAAGCTAAATGAAGCTTTATCTATACACTTCAGGCAAAACGGGATTTCCACAGGGAGTAGCGGTGGATTCAATCCTCCTTCATCAGTGTACCCTCACGCCATGTCAGGATCTGTGAGCAGTTCCGTCACCCCTAATAGAGCTGGATCAATCCCGCCTCCAACACCTGAAAGCTCTGCTAGTGGGGAGTGGACATTTCCGACGCTACTTGACCGCGCGGCTGAATATATAGATCCGCCTTTATGGTGATGAAGCGTTTGCTGACCCATGATTATAACGGCCGATATTATGTTTGTTTAACTGCACTTTATGCTTCAAGTCATGATCTTAAGTTGTTAATAAGGGTCACACTTCTTTATTTACTTACCTGTTCTATGGGGTGGATCTTTGCTTTTTTTCTAGGAGTTCTTGGGAATTCGAGTTTACTCTCCGTTCCGAGCGTTGAATAACTGAAAGCCCCATTCAATCTATTCTCTTTGTTCATGAATCCGTATAATCTCGTGATAACAGAAACAATTGGCCCTTTTTCCGTATTGATGAGACTAAGCCTTCATTATCCGTAGCACGAACAGGTTCTTACCTAACCTACCAGATGTATGTTGTAAAGCAGCAAGGGCTGCTTTTGCTTTATACTGAACTGCAAAAGGCTATTGATGACGAATTTCTATAGTAGTATTTGTCGCTTCTTATCACTTCTTAGTATACTAGTCGAAGGATTAAAACGAGTTAATGGGCACTTTGGCGATGTGATGCAAGAGAATTTCTAAAATATGTAACAATCTAGTAGACTTGAAAACCGTTCCATCCCTTCCCCCAATACCAGTGTAATCGCGACCTTGTTTCTGATCACTCTGTTCACAGTGCTGCAAAAACCGCCACGAGCCCAAGAACACCGGAAACTAACCAGCTTCCTCCCAGGGTGGTCGCCGAATTGGTGGGAGCTCCTGCAGGGTAATGCTGTCGGCTGACCAACTTCAGACATGTCATCTGGGAAGAAGTACTGTGGACAAGGCTAGTATTTCCGCCGAGGAAGACGGTCACGACCGGGGTGATTTTGTAGGCCTCGTTGTAGAAATCCTCGACTTTTGAGGAGGATCCCTACGGATAGTTGTATGGTCAGTGCGTGTACAAAAGATATTTGATAGAGAACTCCACTTACATTGGAAACGACCTCAGCAATCTGCATTAAGCCATCAGACTTCCGCTGCACTGGCCAGCAATCCGTGGAATTCTTCACAGCATGGAGATTTCCAATCGACTGGATAGTAAAGTTCCCAAGCGAGGTACCCTGGCCCCCGAACGAAGCACACCCACTAAAATCGTCCTTCTTCATCTCTTGTTCGAGCGCGTTACAGGCATTGGAGTTCCCAGTGGCCCCGTTGACCGCATCCTTGGCTCGCTGTGTTATCTTGTCGATGCAGCTCTGTGGAAGAACATCGGAGCAAGTGCCGGTGGCAGCAAATGTATCGGTTCCATTGCTAGTTTTGAACTTCTGCACCGGTGGATTGTTGAAGACGACAGCACAGCCGGAGAGCTCGTCGGCCTTTGTGTTCTCTGGCGCCCCCAAGTAGTAGAACGACCTGAATGGACGAGCCATCGAGTCATTAGCCTGGGGCGACGAGGTCGAGACAGAGACAGCTTTGACAAGGGAGAAGCTTTCGAGTTCTGAGGGCGCATTTGGGATATGAGATACGCCGACTCCTATGAAGGTGTTGCTCTCGACGGTGCAGCGGTCGCTGGAGCCGGACACAGGGCAGCCGACGGCGTCACAGCCGACTAGCTTAGCATCTTCGGCAAAGACGGGGGAGAAAAGAAGAGGCAGAAGAAGGGCAACGGCTGATGCTCTGTAGTGAGGCATCGTGTCTGTAGGACTGACTGACAGTTGTGTAGAGGCTGGTCAGGAAAGCGAAGAGACTGTGGACTGGCAAGTCTTCTGGAGAGCAAGAAGACTGTCGATAGATGTATGTGTAGTTGAGTGCAATGAAGTTCCACAGCTTCATCCGGGATATATATAGCTGAAGAGCCTTGCTTCACCCCTGCTCAGTTTGCTCTCATTCACTGCATCACAATCTCTGACAACAATGAAAATAAATGGCTCACGGCCTTTCCTGGGCCCACGTCATGGACATAAGTAAGGGGGGCCAATGATGACTGCATCCTGACTGTTGTTTCGGCTTCGCCCGTAGCTGCGCCTTGCTCTCGAAGTCCGCAAGCGTGCTGCTGGGCCATCCAACGGTGACTTGTTAACCGCCGGTGCGGGATAGGTGCACAACCCATGGAGTTGACCCGCGCTAGCAGGGTTGAAGCTGCCGGAAGATCCGTGCTCCGTGTTTCAGGGACGCCGCGGTCTGACAAACATCCACGTCGTTTCTGCTCCTTCGGTCGAGATGGCGATTCTTGACGTGAAAAGAAGCTATGCCAACAAACTGACAAACGGATGTGCCTCTTCCTCTGCCGCGTCGGAGTTATTAAGCCCACATGGAGTGCCACATACGCTTCATTTTCATTGCTGGAGATGGATGCTACGTTGCTCTCACATCATCTACTCGCATTAAACGGACATTTCTTGATACAAGAAGTTTCTAGATTTATGGGATTTATACGTAAAGGTCTTCCGGATATCCTGCTTTACTCCCTACCTCGATGATTTCTAAGGGGAAACAGACACCGCATTTACGCTATGGCCCAGGGCAGACTTGATACCAGGACGCAAACGGGGATACCTCGATGAGGTATCTCGAAGGACTTTGGATAGCTTTGCTCGCTTCCTTCTCCTTTGACTCGATGGATGGAGCATAGAGAAATTTGAGGAGACTGACCCCTGGCGAGATCAAGCTGGGAGTGACCGTGAAGGCTGCTATCGAATGGTCTATAAAGTCGGCCATGGACCTTCGATTAGCCGTCTCTTTTTCCATCCAGGAAGCAGTCCCAACCACAAAGCCTCAGCACTATCTAGATCTAACCTTCAAAGTCTTCCCAAAATCTCAAACTCCAATACTCTCAATCCCAATTTCAATACCATCGAAATGGCTTTGGTTGTCAACTTCATCGGCGTCCTTTCTGGACTCCTCACAATTTTTTCCTTCGAGAGGGACCAACTCGAGAGGGACTTTTCCGGCTCGACTATCGAGGTTGCTGTCGCACTTGATGGACCGCAGCTTTCCAACGCTGGTGGTGATCTTCCTGACGTGTACGTGACAATATATATATTGACCCCTAAAAAGAATCCACATTAACTTCGAACCCAGGCGCATTTGGAACGAAATCGGAGACTTCGTCGGTCTGACTGTTGACCCTGGTACCGTGAATGCAGGAAATGTTGGCGAGATTATGGTCACACATGAGTCCCAGGGAGTCTACACCCTATTCTCTGCAAACGACGACGCCATTTGTATTGCCTGGGCGACGACTACCTTTACCAAAAATCGTGGCGGCAATATGTATGTCATGACGGGCGACATCGCCGAATCATGTGGTGCTGCCTGGTACCCGAGCAACTTGCACACGAGCATCAAGGTGAAAGACACCAGTCAGGACCATCAGCCCAACTGCTTTTGGATTGATGGAAACGGTGACCAACCGGATACGGGATTCCAAGTGTACTGGCCCGCCTTCGCTGAAAGCCAGTACTCGCCCGATGAAAGGGACCCAAAGAAACTATGCAATGGCATTGACTTTGGACTACGCCAAGAACACGACCCTAACTCGATCACTTACCGCCCCAAGACCAAGCGTAGCCTGCCCCTTCGCTCTCGTGGCTCTGCTATGACCCGTCCTGAGTGGGCCAATAACGAGCTGGTTATCAGTGACTCCGCGTCTCACTCCGCTAAGAAAATGTGCATGTCCGACACGTCTATGGGGCCCGATTTCGTCCATATGGGGGAGCGTCTCTTCTGTGATATGGACAGCAAGGTGTTGTATCCATTTTGCGAAGATATCAAAGACAAGGATGCGGATTGCTTTGACATGGAGTCCAGGAGCATCAAATTCGGTGGCCAGCCCAACATGAAGTTGCTCGGTGGCTCTGGTGATGAAGAAGTCAAGGATCGTTATCCTCGGGTTCGCAACTGGACCTCTAACAGCAACATGGCATAGATCCGTCGTTGATGATGCGCTAGTGGTACTCGTCAACCATGCACTGCCATCTGACACCCTTTCCCTCTGTACCACATCTCATTGCTTTATTTTCTTCCTTTACCTTCCTCATTCACCCCTTTGTCTTCTTCGTTCTTCACTCACCTTCTTCAATTACTTCTTTGACTTCTTCTTTGACTTCTTTGACTTCTTCATTTACCTCTTTTTCTCAGTAGAATAACTTAGATAGAGCTTTCAATATATACTTGCCGAAAACCAGGTCCTAAATCCAAGACGTAGAGCAATTGACTTAGCAAAAACGAGGAAAATGATACATGCTTGAATGTAGAGCTAGTCTCCACTGATGACCTATTTATGGAGTCATGTTTTCCATGAGACGTTCCAGTTGGACCGAATGCGAGTCTTTACGAATGCATAACTTGCTACCTAGGTAGTAATCTGAAATGCATTAAAGCGACAAGGATTATGAATACTTGCGTACATACATTTGATCGCCTTCCCTATCTTCCAAGCAAGTTAATGCCTGACCATTGAGTTCTTAGCTATTTCTTATTTCTCTTCCCCTGTCCTTCCTTACATCACCCACGAAGCCTTTATATATCTCAGTGGCCTTTTTATCTCTTTGTCTCTGGATACAGCAACATGTTTTGTGTGCGAGCAGGAGTTTAACAAATGTGCTAAGCATAGAGGCAGGGGCTTTGTCAAAATAATATATGAATATTTACTATCGCGACGTGACCGGCATAATAATATTTAAGTGGCGTAGGAACCTCAACCGCCGACGCCTCGGCGAGTAGGACTTCGGCGTCGGGTCGTCCGCGATGACCGAGAACGGCTGGGTTCTGGTATATCAGAGCGATACCGTACATCATGAGAGGTCCCTAGCTCTTGTCCGTTGATAGCAGCTGGATGCCGAGCCCTAACTCTAGCGAGAGCATCTCGAAGTAAGCCATCAGCCTCACCATCTAGTTCCGCATTTATGTCTTGAACATCTATTCCGCCGCTAGAGGATGGACGATCAGCCACGTCATCAGTCCATTCATCCACCGTAGATGATTTTTTTACCCCCTTTTGCCGATAAGATGACTGCTCCGAGGATCTATGTCTTGACTTCTCGCTACTCGCACTTGTGGTAGGAGTCTTCCCTTTACGTACCCTCGCTGGGTCATGGAATGGATCTATTGTATTTTCCCCCTGCTGAGCCCAGATTTCTAGTGCCTTCGAAAGTAGCGTGCCTGCAACACCAGCACCCGCGGCTGCATCGCCGCCAGCGGTGCCTAAAACTCGGACAGCTTCGTGTAAGGCTGTGACAGCGTCGGTGATTTTATTGAGCTCAAGCAGGATCAGGCCGCGAGCAGTGTGGAATGACCCAATTAGGCCCCTATCTTCGTAGCCTCCTACGGCAGAAGGGCCGGCAGACTTTACGGCGCCTGCGCCAGCTCTACCAGTATAGCCAGTGTATATGGTTGATGAGCCACCGCCACCTATCCTGAGGCATTCGTCGAATTCAGACAATGCCTCTTCGAATTTTCCCAGACGACGTAATGCGTGACCTAAATTGGCGCGAGTGGCCAACCAGGCACCGGGGTCACACTCTAGAGTGACAGCTAAAGCCAGTGCTTGCCGGAATAAATAAATGGCTTCATCTAAGTTGCCTTCGTGGTACAAGACTACTCCAAGCTCGTTGAGGACCAGCGGGTCACCTCCGGTAGAGGCAGATTTAGACTGCGTTCCGTTAGAAGCAACACTGGAGGTAGACGAAGCACTTGAGGAAAGAGAACCGGATGACATTGAATAAGCAGCAGAAAGATATTCGTGAGCAAGTGCCATGTTATTCAATGCAAGGTGCTGCATCCCTAAGAAGAGCTGAGGTAAGTGGCTTCCTTGAAACAGTCTGGCTGCGGTGGAATATGCCGCGATAGCCTGGTCATGTTCTCCTTCCGCAGCGAAAGTATGAGCAAAGCCGATCCATGCAGGTGCTGAGTGAGGGTCGAGAAGGGAAGACTTGGAGAAGAACCTCCTTGCCTCGGCGATTTTCGAAACGGATAGATAATATACCCCAATGGCAAGGTATGTGTAAGGTTCTTCGGGGACGTTATCAGATAGAGTGTGTGCTAAAAGAAAAAGTGCATTTGTGGCTCCTGTCTCGTAGAGACAAGCAAGGTGAAGAGGATAAACAGAGGGTGAGTGCCCAAGGTTCTGACTCTGGCTTCCTTGGGAAACTAGAGCGGACATTGAATCCGAGGCGGAGAGAATAGATGAGGTCAATGATAGCGCTTCCGGAAACCGACATTGTGTATAAAGTGTTTCTGCGCGAGAAAGGAGGAGATCGGAGTTATCTGCGAGGTTATAGTGGGTGGACAGAGTCTCGGTGGCGTGCGACAACGCTGAACAGGATGAGTATTTTGACAACCGAGTTGTATATAAGAGTTTTGTGAATTCCGAAGCTTCCTGGGATACCGAAATATCCGAAGATGGCGATATGGAATCAAAATTGAGTGACTCGAGAAACTCGAGCTCTTCAGCGGGAGACATCAGCGAGTTTTTCATAAGCCGGTCAAACGCCTCGAAACACTGTACGTCGATTCGGACAGCGTCTTTGTAGCAATCTCTTGCACGATCAAATGCATTCTGATTTGCATAACAACAGCCACGAAGATAGCACATGGCCGCCTCATACTTGATGTGGTTGGCATCCTGATAAGCATCCCGTTCATCACAACCACCCTTGTCCGCGCGGGACGCGATTGAACGCCCGTTTCTCAGGGTGACGTGAGAGTTCCCATTCAGGTGTGGTTTCTTACGACGACTGTTGCTGGTGCTATGAATTAGGTGCGTGGGGTTTTGTTCGCCGAGGATAGAGAGCGCAAGATCGAACTTGTTTTGCTTGATGTAGCAGTGAGCAGCGAGATATCTACACGACGAGTTCCGGGTAATGAGGTCCTTCGTAGATAGCAATGCTAAGGCTCGAGTGTAGTTGCTGTTCGAGAAGTGTACCTGAGCGAGCCAGTATGCGTCGTTGTCACTGTCTATCCGTGATTTAGCGCCTCTGGTTAGCTCAATAGAGCATGATGCTCTCGGATTTGATGCGCTCACTTGTCAAAGCCAGTACCTTATCGCCGATATATACGGCCGAGTCGTACTGCCCTTTATTCAAGGCATCCTGTCGCCAGCTCCGGAGGAACTCCTCCATGGTTGACAGCCACTTGTCGGAGAGAGCTGTCTACCATGACACTCCCGTCCACTATCGGTCGATATATGCGTGTAATAGAGACACCACCGATCAACATCTAGCAACAGCCTCTTGGTTCAGATCCCCTGCGCAGACGTATTCACATCGAAACGCCGTGGTCGATGACTTTCTGCTTTCCTTGTTGACTTCGACGGACAAAAACAACGTCTGCTTATGTAATCATTACTTACGGCGGGCATTTGCTCTCAACGCAGTCATGAATGAACGGTAGAATGGGCTTCGAGGTGTAGGGAATTCGGCTTTTAGTGTCGTCCATGGCAATTCTCATCCCTCCTTGCGCGCAGGGGGGTTTGGCCTTTCGCCTGGTGCAAAACGAAGCATCGAAAAGAATGGACCAATCAGAGGTCTCCGATAGAGACGATAACGTGACTGCTGATTACATAAGCCTGTCCCTTTCGTCTTTTTTCTTCTTGAGACGCGGCAAAGTTGATTGACAGTTCTATATCGCACGGAGGAAAGGGCTTGTAAAGGCGCTGGACTATCGAGACCCATCTTGCTATCTGAAAGGAATACTTTACAACCGCCAGCATGTCTGAACGAAAGGTCCTCACCAAATACTACCCCCCGGACTTCGATCCGTCGCTCATCACGCGAACGCCCAAACATCTGCGGGCTGCTGGGTCTAAGCTTATGACTGTTCGCCTGATGGCCCCGTTCAGCTTAAAGTGCACTAATTGTGGTGAATATATCTACAAGGGGCGCAAATTCAACGCGCGGAAGGAAACCACCGACGAGAAGTATCTCAGTATCACGATATATCGGTTCTACATTAGATGCACCCGTTGTTCAAGCGAAATAACCTTCAAAACCGATCCCAAGAATATGGACTATGTTTGCGAAAAGGGGGCTAAGAGGAATTTTGAACCTTGGCGGCAAGCAAAGAGTGATGAAGTCAACGAAACGCAAGACGAAACACTCGATCGACTCGAGAGAGAAGAAAACGAAGAGCATGAGCGGGAAGAGCGGGATAAGATGCTAGAACTGGAAGAGAAGATGAAAGACTCGAAACGAGAAATGGCAGTAGCCGATGCATTAGATGAAATCCGGTCGAGGAACGCCAGAATCGAGAGGGGTGAGCGTGGGGGTGGGGAAGAGCTTGCCCTACAGAGAGCAAAAGCGGAAGCTGAGGAAGCGAAAGCCAGAGAGGATGTTGAAATCGAAGAAGCTGCCAAAAGGGCTTTTATGACGGATAATGGGGATCGCGTCAAACGGCTTGTCGATGATGACAGCCAGGCTACCGCAGAAACTACAACTCCAAGTGAAATGCCACCGCCATCATTTCATCGGGTAAAAAAGGCCAAGAAGCCATTTTCAGCAGGTCTCGGCATAAAGAAAAAGACCTCTCTGGTCTGATTTTCGTTTGCATCTTAACGTCTTTTTGGAGACACTTCGTGTAGAAAGGGTCTGGTTGATACCTGTTTGAAAGCATGGCGTTTTAGGAAACATGAATTTGACTCGTTAACTACCTAATATTTCCTACTCACATCCGCAAAAAAGGAAGAGAGGATACAGATACATTAAATAATACAAAGGGCAAGAATCACAAACAAAGCCACCTTTTCCTCCACTCCAAACAACGCCATGCTGAATCATGCTTCTTTGCAGTTTTGACGAGCTTAAGACCCCCGATAGCTCATTGCATGCAAAAAGTATTAAAAAACGGTACTAAGGGACCACAGAAAACCCATAGCAGTATTATTGGGTAAGAGTATGGAAAAAAGAAGTAGATATCATGGACGTACTCATGATCACATGTAAGGCATCCAGAGAGCGTCACACTGCGCAAGATTATGAGGATTGACGGACCGAGAGATAAGATCAATAACGGATTGATTTGCTGGAAGATTGCCGTCCGGCGAGCTAGTCAAACTGACCGCCCGGTTGACGATGTAGTCGATATTACTTTGCACCATGTCCTTGAGTTGCTGGAGAACACGCTGCTGGGCACTAGCCCACATCACAAGCTCATCTCTTACGAAGATTGAAAGTTGCTGCTCCAATTCAAGCCTTGGCTCCGTAAGGCAGCGGGCGATGGCCATAATCGCACATGCAAATATGCCTTCTGTTGTCAGAGGTCCCATCAGAGTCTGGATATTAGGTGTGAGTCGGAATGGAACCTGCTCTGGGTTGTAAAAGATCGCTCTAGCAGAGTTCATTGCTGGAATCAACTCGGAGCTCCATACGTCTCCAGTACTCCGAGAAATGTGTATTTTGCTTGGATATCGGTTGCCCATGTGCATCACATATGTCATGAAAGCAATTGCGGCGTATTGGTAGGAAAATTGTCGTCTAAATAGCCAGAAGTCTGCAAAATTTGGATACGTCTGTTGAACGTATTGCAAAAGAATCGTGTTGGGTACCCATTTTTTCTGAATCGCGTCGAATATTTCCGTACGAAGGACTGCGGCTTGCTCCGGAACGCGCTGTTGAGAGTCAGCTGGGACTGAAACTGTTGCGGGTAAATCATCCATGATACTTACGTTTGCTTTCGCCTCGGCGAGAGCCCGCATCTTCTCCATCGTGAATAAGACGGGTTCATCTTTAGCCATTCCAGTCTGGCGACAGTGATCTTCGTATATGCCTTGCAAAGAAATGTAGGAAGGATCGTCTTTGACTAGCCGGATATGTGGTGCAAAGGGAACCATGAGTGGGAGATGGAAGTAAATATTGCGTCGACGGCTTTCCTTGCGTTTCCTCAAAACGCAGTTGAAGATTCTAAAAAGCTGAAGCATTCTCTCCTCACGTCGACAATGGCGAGCGGCTGGGTGTTGGACGGCAAATGTGTGCAAACTTCCATCGTGTCCCCGAATTCTCAAACGACGATGGCACACTCCAATACCACGAACTAGATCGACATTTGGTAAGAATCGATCGATACGGACGAAGTTTTGGTTTTTGTCATTGTGCTCGAGGTACTGTCCGGGAACTTCCACCTCATCGAATTTCATGAATTTGAACTCGCTGAGGTGAGAAGAGGAGCTCTCTAGATGAGCGAACTGCGGTCGACGGTCCAGCTTTTCTTCGAACTTATCTCTCCAACGTCGGAGCTTGTGAATGTACTCGTACATTGTCGGCTTTTTAATGACGAAATCAGCCTCAAATGACTTCCGAATGTGTGCAGGAAGAATGGTTTCCGCGAAGCGGGTAATGTTAGCTTCAGTAGAATGTGGAAGTTTGCAATCCTGGGCATAAGAAGTTGGCATACGCCCAACGTAGGCAAGGCCATCATTCAGCAATGCAACTATAAGTCGATAAGCATCTTCGTCTGGAGGGCACTTGAAATTTTTGTGTATCTGATCCACCATAGTCTCCATAGTCAAGGCAAGAAGAGGGAAAGCTGTTTTCAATCCCGCCATTGTCTCATCAGCATACTCCCATGGCTGTTTGTCCTTCTGTGCCACGTCCACTTCGCCTGAGGTTTGGCCATTCACGACCCCTTGAGGAACGGGCTTGGGTGAATGTATGGGTCGTGGGGAGCTTGATGCAGCTGTGCCGTCTGGGAGTATTGTAGGTTTAGTCTCTGGAGATCCACTTTTAACGGACGGAGAGCCCGCTGCTTTGACTCGGCTAAGTTTCTCTTGCTTCTGTTCCTGTAATTTTTTGAGACCGAGGTAGTCCTCGCGGCTGGTCCTGAGTAAAAAGAAAAGGGACTGAGGATATAGCTTGGCAATCTTTCCAAGAACCGCCTTGCAAAGCCTCGCCTCGCGGTGGGCAAGACTTGTGAGAAGTTGGGGTATGAAGGTGATCCAATACCAGACAGGAGTATCTCCCTTAAAGCCCTCGAACGTGCTCGCGATCTTGCCTTCGTCATTATCCTGGCTGAGCAGCCACAAGATACGGCTAAGTAGTTTTCTGGACTTATGACTCTTATACAGACCGGCTGCTTCCAAGTAGCAATTTATAGCGTTGCAAGCTTGATCTATATCAGTGGGATCTGCTTTGAACCTTTGGTCGCTGTACTGCCCCCATTCGGCCCATGCTTTAGCGAGTCGAAGGTCGTAAAACAAGGCTACCCCAAATGCTTCATTTGCCTCATTTGCATGATCCAGCTTTGCCAGGAACATACCCTTCAAAGTATAGAACTCAGCCTTTTGCTGCGCATTGAAGTAATTGAGATTCGTATTGTTAATGACTTCTAAGCCACTATTGAGTTCTTTCGGGTTCTGATAGTGGCACTTCGCTTGCTCCCTAAGTTTCAAAAATGCTTCCTGAATTTCAATGTTGGGCAAGGTATAAATCCGGCTAAGTTGGTTAATGCAAACATCCGGCATCTGGTGTTTCCGCGCAACGTGAGCAAATCTGTTGATTATCCATGCTGTTTCATGGTATCCTCGGAAAGCATAAGAATTGCTAGCGACGTTATTTGTCTGTGGAGGAAGGAGATTGAGATAGGTGGAGTTGATCAGCTGGAATATGTGCTGACGCCAGGTGACAAGATCCTGCCAAGCGTTGATATCATCCCAGACATTTGGTAGCCTATCTCGCCATGTGGTAAGAAGGAGTTTCAAATCAGAAGATTTGGTGTCCATGTTCCGTTCGTTGGTTTGTGAAAGACTTGAACAAATGACACTCGCATCGTGTAGCTCTACAAGCTGCTGGAAGTGTTGCAAGATTGGAATGTGAGCATTGGTGATACGTTTCGGGAGCTGATGCCACTTTCTGATTGAGAGCTGAATAGATTCATCACAAACATTGTTAAATTCCGTCAACGTGTCTTGTTTCGTGTGGTACTTGAGCAAGCCCATGAAAGCCTGGAAAAATGTCCGACGAGGCGTTGGGGCATCCGAAACTGACTTAAGAAGAGAGTCAATTTGCTCGCGATTGGTATCTCCTTGCCAATTCTCTAGATTTCGCCAGGTGGCTTCTAAAAGGAGGTCGTTAAAATTTTCATGTTTGGCAAAGTCGGTCAAGATTTCCCATTGCTGCAACTTCTGCGCACATATCATCCAGTGGTCTTCCCAAAGGAAGTACTCAGCTTGAGCGAACGGAATTGCACCGGTGCGTGCTTTAATTTGAGCGGATTCGTATAGTTGCTGGGCCTTATCCCACATTCCTTGTTGTTCATAGGAAAGAGCGGCGTTTGTCTCCACAAACTTGCAGCGTCGTCGCCAGGTGCCATAAAACATGTCATCTTCCTGTAACCCAGCATAAATTTCGACAAGAGCATCTAAATTACTCTCTCGGACAACGGGCGTATCAATCACCGGATCTATTGCATAGCGTTCGAGTGCGATGGCAGCCATGTACCAGGCATCGAACGTACGACTGAGAAACTTCATGACGTGGGGAGGTATTTTGAAACGCGGGCTGGCTCTGATAACTCCCTCAAGTAGAGCTTGGATGACGTTAGGTCGCTCATCAATCTGTCTATGATGATACTCGCGAGTAAGGAGAGAGACCATGCCTTTCTCCATATCAATTCGTTCATCTCGCGACAAGGATGACCAACAGATTACGAACAAATTTACCCAGACCTTGTATGCAACTTCAGGATCTGCGTGCTGAAGTTCAGTAAGTGGTTCGAGAATATCACGAGCTTTGACATCGCCAAGCTCGACCGAAAACTTTTTCTGATCTGCAATGAGAGCCTCTAGATGGTTGTCGACGACAATGCTTTCTTTGGTGGGATCTTTTTCAGAGTGTCCAAACAAAAATGAGGTGGGAGGAATAGTAAAGTCGTCAGAGTGTAGTTTAACGGCTGCCGTCATGTCAACGGAACCCATGACGAGTTGAGAAGCTTGAGTAAGCCAGAATGAATCGGCGAGTGTATCCCAATTCTGTGAAGTCAAAACGTAGCTTAGACGAGTATTGGCGGAACGCGTTAAGCTTTTGTCGAATATTGACATGAACCGGGTGCGCATATCAACATCCTGAGCTCTAGTTCCGACGAGGAAAGCATGCTCTAATCTCACAGTAAGCTCCGTTCTCGTGATTTTGGGATCTTCATAAACGCGAATCACGAGCTCCAGGAATTTCCCAAGCATTGTAGAATCCGCCCTCGACTCAAAGAGGAGCATCTTATGAAGAACCGCAGTCTTCTCCTTCAGGGTCGGCCAGGAATCAGTCGACTGGAAGATCCAACTTTCCACCATTTTTAGAATCTTGGTGCAAAGTGAAACATTTTGGGATCTTTCAGCAAGTTGTGCCAATACGCTGAGGAATGGCCGCCTCTGTTCACCCAGATTTGACATGCGAACGGCAATAAGATCAATAGTTTTTGATATCAAATCAATCCCGATTTCTAATTCGTAGGGATCTGGTGCTGACATTTGCGGGTCCGTGGTGCGGTTCCCAGGTGTGTGCGCGCTGGTATAGGCGGCAACATGATCTTTGGCGAGTTTTTGTGAGAAGATCTTCATGACATGAGGTATATGCTGGTCCATCTCCGCTGGCTGGCACTTTGAAAGCGTCCAAAGAATGTTAATGCCAGCCACGTAATTACCGCTCGAGATCGACTCAGTTGCCACGGTTGAGAGAAATGTCACGAATTCTGAAGTAGGCTTATCGACATCCATCCCGCCTTCTTCCTCTTGTGGCTCTTCTTGTGGTAGAGCATCCAACACTCTTCTAATTGGGGGTGGAAGTTTTGGAGAGATATCCATGTTTTCCTCGCTGCCATGTAGACAATCTTGAATTTCTGGGTTGTCAGAGCGGAGTGACTTTTCAATTAAATTTTGGATAGAGGGCATGCGGTCGAGAATCCAGCTATTTGGTTTTCCAGCTAGGATGACCCGCAAAACTTGTAGCGCATTAATCATGTATGTGATGTGTTTATCGTCAGGTTTGTCGGCCTTTTCACCGCAAAGGATAGGTTCCATCGTCTTCTGATACAGATCGATGTCGACATCAGGCCAATATTCCTGCGACAGGAAGTGACGGAGTAGAATCACAGACTTCTTGCATATATCCCCATATGTACCGAGAGCTTGATTAGCTTTGCTGGGTGGAAGAAGCTCTCGGAATCGGGCGGCAGGAACAGCAAACCGATCGACTAGGGTGCTGATGAATGAAACTAGGTATTTGATGAGAGGCGTCCTTAGATCAAGAGGAATCGTGTATTCTGGGCGCCCTTTGAGTGGCGTCGACACTGCACTAGTTGATGGAGATGCTTGCATTTCGGAGAACTTTCGCTTTGCGGAGTTTGGAGAAGATGTATCTCGCTGCCCGGTAACCCTTCTCTCTTCCCATGTCCAGATTAAGTAGACAAGGTGTAGAACTTGCTTCCGACTATCAAAAGAGATATTGCTGGGTCCGGAGATTTTAACCAGCGAGGGAATAATCAGGGGAATAAAATTTTCACGAGCTTCGTAAAAGAGATCGGGCTGCCTAACAAGAAACTGCAATATACTCATGACTTGTTGTAGGTTCGCGGTCTCCTCAGTTAGGATGCGACGTGGCCATCTCGCCCACATTGGAAAACGAGGATCCGGCCCAGAAACAATTCTCTTTGGAAGTGAAGGCGCCAAAATCTCCAATGCCTGGGTAACTAATGATTTGCCTTCGTTCTGATGAGCTCTCAACAAGGCAATGTAAATCTGCACCACAATTTTGGAAGGAGTTTCGTAATGAGCAATGAAATAACTGATCAAAACATATGCTCCATATTTATTGATGGTATCCTCCAGTCGAATATAACTCCATGCGAATTTGATGATATCTTTCCTGGTATCCTGGACAAGGCCATGATGATACTTTATAAGCAAAGCTGATATTTGGAGAAGCTCCATGCGACTGTGGTCTACACCATGCTGGTGTGATTCTTCGCTCAGGTCACCCAATTGTGGCTTCCAGAGCCGATTGTGGATGTGCTCAGTTAAGTTCCGATCGAGCACACCTGAACCAGCGGTGGGACTGTCCCAAGTGTTTTTGACATCCATGGCAAGTATAGGATTAACCAGATAATGAAATGCATAGGTTTTCAGCTTCTGTGACACGTTGCGCTGACTGTAAAGGTCCAAGCAGCGAATGATCACCGACCTTCGATAACCGATAGACGGGTTCGTGATTATGTAGTCATAGAAAAATTTAGTCACCGTAAGGGTTGTCTTCAATTCACAAGCAGAGATTTTATCGATGACCTCAAAGAGAAAATCAATGTCATCAAGAGAATCGGAAAGGTGGATGGTGAAGATCTCCAGTAGCTGGTCCTGTGACTGCTCAACTCTCAAACGCTCCTCTGGGGTTAGCTTGTCTCCTCGAAGTTTGGCATATAGTTCCCGACCACTGTTGAGAAGATGCCGTTTCAGTTCTGGTTGGGCTTTTAGCCAACCTTTCGTGGCTTCATGAGAGCAAACAGAGTGAACGAAATAGATTCCGTTAAGGGCTGCCGTGTTCCTGGTTGAAGAATCTTCCTGCATAAATGCTAGGTGAATCAAGGTCTCTGCGCTGGCAAAGATAACGGCTCGTAGGGCAGAACTTTCAGGGTCAGCTAGAAGCTGTCCGAAAAATCTCCCATACTTCTCCTCGTGGAATTTCGTTTGCATGAAAGTCCACGCCTCCTTTGGATATCTGTTCAAATACCTCAGAAGCGGTTTTCTGAAAGGGCTGCTACATGTGCGTCGCAGCCTATCTTCTAAGTACAGAACTTTGTTGACTAGACTTTCCATAAAAGACGTGGCTGCTGCCGGGAGAAGGTGAAAGATGTTGAAAATAGCAGCGACTATTTTCATGGGAGGAGTTTGTTCGACAAGCCCAAACGACGCTTTCTGCAATACGTTCTCGTCTGCAATAACCCTCATGTGATCCAAGAGTCGAGAACCAATTTCAACTTTGAAATAGTTTGTGAGTAGGGTAAGAAGGCGTGCAAGTCCATCTAACCCAGCAACCGTTAGACGTTTGGGATCTTGAAGATTCATCAAAATGGGTCGAAGTCCGTTCTGAAGCAAGTCTTTAGGCAGTTTATTAGTCTGTGTGAGAACATCGCGCAGACCAGAGTTCGCTGCATCAATTATTTCGGGGGACTTCGAGTACAATGACTTGAAAAAGCAGGCGATAATTCGAGCACGGCTATGGCTCTGGGGACCGCTAGCAAAATCGGGAAAGCCCATGGCTAATGAAAGAAGGCGAAGACAAGAAACGCGAAGATTGACTATTTGCTCGGCGGTCTTGAACTCATTTGGTTTTGCAGCTAAAGATTCATCGTCCACATCCGCAAGGGCCAATGATTCCATCAATAGTCGATTGAGTTGATCATTGAAGGTAACGATATTTTGGCGCAAGCCCAGACAGTAAGTTATCGCCTCAATACAGCCGATCTGGGTAGGGAAGGGTAAAGCTCGCAGTGGTTTGTTGAATATGGGCATCAAAAGACGATCTTTGACCGGGGTAATCAATTCGTGAACCTCTGCATTCAAAGTTGCTGCTAGAGTTGATATGCCTGCCTGAGCAGCCTGGCGAACAAATTTGTTCATATGAGATAATTCATAGCCTAGGACACCGCACAAACCTAGCACCCTGCTTTTCTCGTTCTTCAGTTCTTCTTTAGACATCCCTTCGTTACATTTTTGAAGAATGAGAAGCATTGTCTTCTGAGCCTGAGTGCGCGTCGCGCCAGGGAAATCTGAGGGCGTGTCCTTGATCAAGTACATGAGTGCACGAATAAATTCAACCTGGCGGTCGACCAACCATGCACTTCCCAAATCCAGTTCGGTAACGAAGAGCTTGATTCCTAATCCTCCAGCGGCTTTTGTGAACCATTCCTCATCGTGACAGGCATGGCAAAGGGTCCTGCCAAGATGAAGGAAGAATGGTAGCTTTCCTGCCTTTTCAGCCGAGCCGAATATGACCACAGCAGCGCTACGGACGTTGAAAATAACCTCCTTTGCCGCATCGTGTATAGCGGGATCTTCGGATGCCAGGCACTCAACAATTGCATCAGCCAGGGTCCTTGTATCCAGATACAGGGGGCCCTCTCCGAGAGAGACATTGAACGGACGTCGCATGTGTCGGGAATGTGCAAGAGATCGCCCAACCTCGACGATGGTAAAATGACGGCAAACGTCTACTAGAAAGGCTGATGCCGGCTGTTTTAAGTGGGATATTGTTGTTGCAACTATGCAGGCTTTCAACAATTTTTTCAGAGTGATCTCCTGGGCAAGTTTCTTGGAGGTTGAACATTGACGATCAGCCTTTTCCAGGATATCAACAGCTCCAGAGAACTTCATCTCGGCGAGATCGTTGGCCTGAAGGCGCAGAAGTGTTGCCAAGTCATCGGGCTGATGTTCAAAGCCGATGTATAGCTTGAGTTGCGAGCTCAGCATGCGGTAGGCTTGTTTTTTATAAAATGCATCTGCCTTCTTGGTAGTTGCTGACGCATTTGTGGGAACCGTTTCTAACAACTTTCCAAGCGCCAGATCAATTCCGACATCGAGTGGGAATGCCCTATCCCTGTTGGACCCGATGAGTTTCACATCTATACTTGGCGTATCGTCGGAATACTGTTGGAAGGATAGTTCGGGAGGGTGATTGAGGAACTTTCTATTCCGTCCTCCAAGTTTCCCAAGGATTCTCATCGTGGTGTGGGCGTGGAAATGGCTGTATGGGTTCGGTCGAAGATGATCCCAAAGCGCAGTCATAAGCTCATCCATTATTGGCGCCATGATAGGATCCAAATAATCGGCAGTCAGGTTGTCGACGCAGAGTTCGAGCGTCCGTAGCCCTTGGCTGACTAGATCCGATCCTGCACGTAGCGCAACCACCAATGGTCTCATAAGATGACTTAGATGTGGAAGCAAGTGGCTGAGGCGGGCTGGAACAGTCAGGGTCAATTCGACATAGAGGTCCCGTTCCTGTGTCTTTCTAGCATTGAGCAGAAGATTGTTGAAGGTCTCCAGGAGCATCTCTAGCAATGGGAGGAGCTCCTTGTAAAGGATCTCGAAGCGTCCACCGCCAATACTGCGGAAGAGTGACCTAAGAAGCCAGAAATAATTCATCGGCTCCTCTGCGGTGGTCGAATACTCGATGCACTTGGTTACAATCTTCGTCACATGCGGATGCAGGACTTGTTCGTTCTGTGCTGAAAAGAGAGTAACAGCCATAAACGAGAGCTTGAACAGCCTCAGGAGGATTCGGGTGTTTTGCACGTTAGTCGAGCCGACCTCGTGAATGCGTTCCATGAGATATTGTAGAGTCAAACCAGCAACAGCGGGAGATGTGGCTTCGCTCGCTAGGAAGAACTGCGGAAGATGAAGTAAGGCGCTATGCTCCAACATCAGACTGTGGAGATATGGGATTTCGCTTTTGAAGACCTCGTGGAATGCAGCTGTATCGACGCAGTGGAAGATGGTTCCGAAGCTTTCTAACAGGTCCTTCTCTTCGCTGCTCATGTGTCGCATGTACTGGGTCGAAAGGAACTCCAACGGGGATGCATACTGTGTTTCAGCATTCTTATCTTCAGAACCGTAGTACCTGAAAAGGCCAGCGCCTTCATGGAAGAGCTTCTTGATGATCCGAACTTCCTCTGCGTTGTAGCCAAAGGAGACCTCCGACCAGTTCACCGGCGTGTACGATGGGTCAAGCTTGAGTTCTTCGGGATTGCAGCTCTTAAGCTGGTAGAACAAGCCCTTCAGCCCCGTTATCAGCGTTCTGAAAAGGAACTTGTTATCGTTGACCGGGTCCGCATTCCGGTCCCGGGGATTGACGGCTTTGATAGGCGCTGCGGTGAAGATGTCGATTTCGTCCCAATCGGGAGGATGGTTCTTATCGGCAAGGTAATCCTCGGTCAACGAGTCAGCGTTTTGTTTGACCTGCTTCGAGGTCTTGACGGCATTTTTGAACTGGTGGTTCATGGTAGCAAATTTGTCGCCGATGGCATCGAGGATCATAATCAGGAAGTAGCGCGCCTCCTTCTTATTGTCCATGCTTGATATCTTTTCGGCCATGTTCAGCAGAAGCTTCGCGCTCATAGCCTGGAAGCTGGTTCCAGGAAGATCGTCGTGGAGGTTTTTGGTGTAGACCTCGAGAGTGCGGCGGATCTGGTCTCGGGTCAGAGACTCGCGCACATGGTGTATCAGATCGGCCAGCATGCTATATGCAAGGGGCCTAAGAGCTTCGTACACGGTAAGGCCGTCGCCGATCAGGATGCGTTCGTCCAGAAGCTCGTCCAGCTTGTCGAGGAAGATCTTGCGGTAGTTGAAGTTGATGATGTGGCGGATGGCGACGAGCAGCTCCTTCCGCGCGCTGGACTTCTCGCGGGGGCAGTCCTGCAGGAGGCGGACGACGACGCTGGGGAGCGTGGGAAGGAAGTCCTGGAGGTGGTTTGCGTACACCCGGAGCAGATACGCGAGAAAGCTCATGGTCTTCACCTGCAGGGTGACGAACTCGCCAAAGGCCGCCCTGTTTTTGATCTCTCTGCTGACGCCGGTGAAGACCGTCCCCTGGGCCTTGGCTTCTATATGGGCCTTCTCCTGCGGTTTCGCCTGGAGTAGCAGGATCCCCTTGATCAGCGGAACGAAGATCTTGACGTTGGCTGTGACGGAGTTGCGGTGAATCTGGAATATGGACACGACGATGATGGGGCACTCTGCGAGGACCTTGAACGAGTGCATACCCTTGGCCAGCAACTGGTTCTGCTGCTGCTGCTCCGGGCCAAGGTCGGACACCGACGTCGCGGGGGAGCTGGGTCTAGGGGACTGGAAATTCTGGGCCGCAGCGCTTGGGGTGGAAGGCATCCCAGGCGTGGAACCCTGCGCCTGCACCGTCTCGAAGGTGTCCTTCACGACCTGAGGCATGCCCTCGAACATGTTTTGGATAAGCTCCAGGAACGCTTGGACACGCGACTGCGTCGCTCTGACCTGACGGCGTTGCAGGTCCATGATCGTCTTCATGCACATGACGGCATTGTCTTCGTTTTCGACGCGCACGAGCTCTATCAAGAGGTCCACCATGTCGCCGGCGTACGGTTCGATCTCGGGAAGCTCGAGGGGTAGACGATGAAGGATTTCCAGAATACAATTCCGCAGTTTCTACCATCGTTAGCCCGCCTGAACGGAACAGCAGCTGTCCTGGCTGATTCTCACCTGTTCGAAGGAAAGGCTGATGAACACCGGTTCGCCCCTGAGGACCTTCTTGAACGCCGGCCATAGCTTCGCCAGAAAGATCGGGTATGTAGCTCCGGAACAGAGCTGCTCCAGCGAGTCGCGAATCTCGACGGCGGCGGCATGTTTGAATTTCGGCTCTACAGCGCGCGTTCACGGTCAGTACAGTGTTCCACGGAAGGCCAGAGGTTCCCCCCAGATACGAGCAAGCACTAACCGACGCCTGGATCACTCAGCTTGGCCACATAGGTGTCGAAATTTCGCTCAATCGATTCGCGTTCCATGACTGCGCGCGGGAGGCCGAATGGGCATTCCTGCCGCGATCAGACGTAATCAAGAACAGTGCCAGGCCCTCAGGCCGGCGGGAGACCCTCCAGCTCCAACAAGACGAAGACCGCTGAGCTCTTCGCCGGGATAAAACGCTTCCAATGTGCAGATTCCGCTTAGCCGTGCCGGGGAGGCTCACGCAGACAGTTCTCGCGGTAGTAGGGAAACGGCCAGCAGACCGGCGTGGACGAGGAGCTAGACGACGAGCACGGGGGTGCGGAGGGCAGGTCGACGCGCTCTCAGGCGTCAATGAGGTGGTGGTTCGCGGCGTGGGCAATGGTTTAGCTGTCTGCTCCTGATCGCAAGATGTTTCTCTATCGTGAGTCTTTGTGCTTGCTCCGGGGGTGGGAGGCCCCGGCCGCCGCGGTAGGGTTTGCGCTAGGCCGTAAGGGGCTAGGTGCTTATGCAGGGATGAGGTAAGCCTGCAACTGCTGCAAACACGCCGTGTTGGGCGTATACAAAGAGTAGAGGAAGAGTACGGAGTAAAGGAAGAGACAACAAGAGCAAGTAAAGGTGGAAAGGAGACATCATCATTAGTCTATTCGCTTGATTGTAATTGGCGTGAGAAGAACTCAGACGGACCGCATGTGCTTGCTGGTGGACTGGCTGCGGGCAACGGACGGCTGCGAGGGCGGCGCACTGCTGCTCCCGAGCGAGCTGCGCCGTTCTCCCCGTCGTCGAGCATCGCCCACCACGACCCGGCGACCAGCCGCGACTCCCGCACCCGAGCTACCGCCACTACCACGAGAGTCATCGATAGATCCACGGCGACGCCTCTGGATTCAGAACGCATGTCTAACGTTAGGATCTCGCCGGCTCAAAGGAAAAAAAAGAGACAAGCTGAGGTAGAAGAGAAGAAAGGTAGAAGAGAAGGAAACAAAGGTCTCTAAAGAAGACTAGAGTAGAAGGGCAGACGGGGAAATTTTACAGTACAGCCAAGGGACAACAACAACAACAATGCAGGAGGCGGCGACAAGCACGGTTACCATGCTTAGTCGACGTGTGAGGCACTAACCGAGTTTGAGCCCTCTCGGGGCCGCCGTTCATGGCTGGTCGAGGCGTCATCCTGCAGCTTGAGCGCGTTGAGTCGCTGTTGGCTTTCGAGCGTCAGCGCATCGTGGCCGTCGCTGGCCCCCGCGGCGTCGGGCTTGGGGCCTTCCGGCGCGGCTGCCGGTGCGGTCTCCTTGTTTGCCTTTGCTTGCTCCGCCAGCTGGTCCCATCGGTCCCGTCGGCGCTTTTCCCGCGCCTCTGTGGAGTTTTGATACTCCCGGTACTCGTGCGAGCAGTCGTCGAACAGCTGCGGGTTGATCTCCATGAACATCTTCATCGCATTGTACACCATGCTATGGATGGTCCTGTAGAGCAGTAAGCATCAAGGCCGCACATTTCATTATCTGACGAACGTACCTATTCCAATGGCCCTGGGAATTCTCGTAGAGAGGCGCAAACATTATAGGGAGGATAGACTCCACATTATCGCCGACCAAGTTGCAAAAATATTCGTTGTTCCAAAAGTAGAGAGCACGCTCCGCGACCTGGAAGGGTTGTCAGCACAGATTTCAATTTGTAGAAGAAAGCACTTACTTGGAAATGAGGGCTGGCGACGGATTTCGCAAGCTGGTGGAAGAGCGGCTCCTGGACTTTCACGAACTCCGCGGGCTCCATGACCTCGAAGATATCTTCCACTTCGTTCAGATACATCACTTCCTTGGTGCTGTTGACTTTCGGCCAATACCGGAGCAGGCCAAGGACAACCTAGGGCAACGTGTCAGCATGAGCATTTTTCGAGGGCCGATCGTTGACATACCTCTTCGGTCAGGGCCGCGTCCTTCTCTAGGAACTGCACGATGCAATACGCCAGCTGTGGGTGGTACATGCTCAGACTTTTGACCTTGTGCATGGGTAGTAGAACACGCGTCAGGAACAGCTTGTGCTCCTCCTTCAGGGGCAGGGCAAATCCGTTGATGATCGAGCCGAGGATCTCGAGAAGCTCGGCAATGCCGTTAAATCGTTCGGTTTCGTAGATAAACTGGAAGAAGACGTTGTTGATCGACCGCCTGATATATGAGCGCAGATTAAGGAATTTTCCGTATATCCGATGCAACGTGGTTTTCAAAAAGTCGCGCTCCCGAGGGTCTTCCGAGTCGAAGAGCTCGAGTAACTACACTATCCCTTAGCATCACGAACCTAGTCAAGACTCGACAAGTGGAGAAAGCTTACCTGGAGGACAAATTGATGGTCGATGTATGCTTTCGCGATGTTGGTGCTGAAGTCCTGGCTCTCGATGAAGCGGAGGAAGAACTCGTAGACAACCTGGATATGGGGCCAGGCGACTTCCAGGACCGGCTCATCCTCCTCCGGGTCGAAGGCGTCTCCTTGCGGGTTGACGGGCGGGGGGATAGGCCGGAAGAGGTTTTTGCTGAACATGTCGACCACTTTCGGGTACATCGGCTCGGTGATGACGGACCGGTTGTTGGCTACATAGTCAAGGAGCTCGTGGAGGGCCAGTCGCTTGATCTCCTTGGACTTCATGTCGCCACTGGCATCGTTGAAGTCGAATATAATATTACATTGGTCGATCTTCTGCATGAACAGGTCTTGTCTTCGGTTGGGGGGCACTTCGTGGAATCCCGGAAGCTTTTCTAGTTCCCGCTGGCGTTGGTCTGAGATGTCGAAGCGCGATGAGTGCTGTCTTCGCGGGGGTCTGAACCCGCCGGTGATGTCCTTGGGAGTCTGTAATCGGTCGATGAGATGGGGTTTCTGTCCGGTCTTAGGCGGTTGTAGATCCCCAGGCATCGTTTCTGCAGCTCCGGGGGGGGGGATGTGCTATTTTTTGTTAGCCCGGGATAAGCACATGGGTGGAGAGATGGAGGCATACCGGTGCGCTGGGACTGATGACCACGCTCGGAGCCATGGGGAGACCCTGTCGAGTAGGCGTGCCCGGCCCATTGCTGGCCGCCTGGCCCCCTATGTGCTGTTGTTGCGGAATATAATGCTGCTGATTAGGTGCGCCACTGGGTAGGACGGGGGCGTTATGGTGCAAAGTGATCCCGGCAGCACCCCCGTTGTCAGGAGCGCCGGCGGGTTTTGGCTTGGTCTCGTTGAGAGTGGTCGTCGACGAAGTGGGCGTGCCGTGGTTTGAGCCTGCCGGGGAGAGGGTCTGCCCTGGCTGGCCGAGCCCTGCGGAGCCCCCGGGGGACAGCGTGCCGGAGGAGGACGAGGCGTCCTTCTTCTTCGACGACTTGTTGGAGTCCTTCGCGCGGGATAGCTGCTCGTGCTGACATCGTCAGTTTTACAGCTCTTGCTGGGCGGTGGAAGCGGAGGGAGTTGTGTGCGGAGAGGGCGGGACGGCGCCATTGACATGCAACTTACAACTCTCTGCCTGAAGCCCTTCATGGTTGCTGGAGCGAGGCTACCGCCGCATCAACGGAGTGTCAGATGCCCCGTGCCCAACCACCACGGCCTTGCTACCCCTATTGCGAGGGTTGATATCGGGGTAGCCGAGGAGGAGTGCGAGTGCGAGTGCGAGAGTAGGAGGGAGGGTCTGCTCAGCGAACCGACAGCGCCGGGTTAGCGATGATGCACTCTTATACCAGAGGATGACGTCGAGGCAGAAGGGAATCCCCAGCGCATCCCGATGGCAGACCACTGTGGTGTTGACACCGCGGACATGGATCTCTCTCGGGCGTCCAGGGCCCAAAACAACGCCAGCCCGGGCCACCGATACACGTAGAAAGGGGAGCAGGGAGAACACGGGGGCAATGTTGCACGGCCACTCACCTTCGCGGCGTTCGAGGCCGGCAGCAGCGGTGCGAGAAGCCTTGTCCACACGTCAGCGAGGCCCTTCCGGAGTGTTCTGGCGACGCTGCGAGGTCGATACAAGAGGGCGGGGGGGGCTGCTTCGTCCCGGGGGGCCAGCCAAGTCGTGATTGGGCGAGCGCCAGCGCGCGGCGAGGGCGAGACGGGCGACGGAGGCACGGCGGGCGCGAGGGCGGCGGCGGGCTGGTCAGGGTCGCTCGCTCGCAGCAGAGAATCACGTCCGAGAGCGAGTCGCAAGGTGTTCCGGGTCGGTTTCGTCGTCCTCGCGCGGGCGTTTCTTCTTTTTCGCATTTCTCGAGACGAAGCAGAGCCGTCACGTGAGGGGCCAGCCGCAGGCGAAAAACCGCGGCGGCGAGAGAGCGACTACACGGTAGACGGGGTGGATGAGGCGTGTTTGACGGCGTAGGACGGCTGGCAGGCAGTGGATGGCGGCAGAGTGGCATACAAGTAGGTGGTTGGGCGGTGGTGTCAAGGCATGAGGAGCACTCTGCTGACGGTTCTACCAGGGATGCAACAGTCTATACAAAACGATATACGCAGTGCTGGATAACGATGTCGACGCCAGGCGAGACTGATCCAGGCAGAGAACGCACCGCGCCGTGGTATCCTGTTCCGTCCCAGGATGTCGTCAGCGTGGAGCATCCATGCATCGTCCGGGACGTCGAGAAGGCCATCGATACCCTCCAGGGCCATGCAGCGATATCAGACGTTGGTTTGCCTCTTCCAATATACCTTTGCCGTGGTTCGGGCTAACAAACGGCAGATGCTGCGTACTTCACATCGAGACTCTCCGTTGACTCTCCTGCTGAACCCAGAGGACGCTATGAGTCGGCCGCTCAAGTCGACAAGCAAGCAGACTAATAATATCCTACTGAAGATCAACATGCCCAGAAGAACTGGGCGCAGACGGAGGAAAGGCTCCCAGGATCCGTTTGTCCAGACTAGCCAGGGCGATGAGGCTGCTCTGCCGCTTGACAGGCTTGATGCCCAGGGCCTTCTCCGGCGGCTTCAGGACAATTCCCGGCAGTATCATGTTGAGGTTGTCGGGCCAGTAAATCGCACACACATCTACAGAGGTCCGGTCCGCCATGTAGCTTTCATTTCATGGATCAATTCCATCTGACGATGTCTAGGGCTGCCGGATTTTGCCTACGCCACCACGGGAAGCCCCTTTGTGCAGAAGTTCCGGGAGACAATTCTGCCATTCGAGTGTAAGTTGTCACCCTGCATCTCATTCACCAGACACCTGCTAAAGGGTTCTCTAGACGACAAATTGAAGAAGTTCAAACTCGACCTCAGTAAAGGGGCCATTTCTAACGTCGATATCGTCCCACCTCCAGCCCTGAGCAACAACGATGTTGCCTTTCAGTATATGTAAGTTGTGAACATTAGCTGCCATATAACACATAGCTAAATGCTCCATAGATACCGTCAAAATCCAACGGTAAAGCGCTCTATTGACTCAAGTGGTCAAATAACCGCAACAAACACACAGCGATCCCTCAAAGTGCTCACCCACCTTCTGTCCTATGACGTCCCTGCGGTGCCTACCGAGCCACGGCCCAACTGCCCGCCTCTTGCAGAGCAGGATCGGGCTGTTGTGGAAACAGTCACTGTCATCCGTGCCATCTTTGATCAGAGGCCCGCCTGGACTCGTCGTGCTCTCCGCAACAAGCTTCCTACCCCCGAGAAAAGGTACGCTCTTCGCCTCGCCATTCCATATGTCGGCTATCTCTTCCGGTCCGGCCCCTGGCGCGACGGAATCTACAAGTTCGGCTATGATCCTCGAAAGTCGCCTGACTCACGCATCTATCAAACCCTCATGTTCCGCCTCTTCCCTGGCTCGGGGGAGGCAGAAGGAGGAGAGCAGCCTGAAGAAGGCAGCGCTAACGCACCATTTACTACCTCCACCACGCCCATATCCGGAAGACGACACACCTTACCTCGGATATCATATGAAAACAACATCGATCCCTCCCTCTTCAATTCCCATGAGTTCACCGGGCAACCACCCCTTTTCCGGGACGGCAAAACGTGGATGATAGCTGATATTACAGATCCCTTCCTCGTGCGTCTGCTCAATCCGTCGTCCCTCGAATCCCACCCGCCCCGTCCCGTATGTGATATATATTCTTGCGGCTGGTACGGAAACGTCACTCTCTCTATTGCGCGAGCTATAATGCGTATGAAGATGTCAATGATGATGGAAAATCGAACGGACTGGCCTACCGACGAACAAATGACACCACTACTCGGTCTGCCGAACCACGTCGAGGGGGACGAGGAGCTAAACAAGATCACAATGAACGCCGCGCTGAAGACCGTGCCTGCAAATCTAGTCTCGGAAATCCGCACTGTCGTTCGAAACGTCCCGTGGAAAATGGACAGGCTTCGAGGTCGACATAAAGGTTCGACTAAAGGACCAGAAGAGTTAAGAGGGGAGAAGAGGGTCAGATGGGAGGACCAGCAGCAAGGGGCAGAGGGCGGCGAGGAAGGCGAAGAGCAAGATCAAGATGATGAGGGGGACGAAGATGAGGAGATGGAGGACTTTGACGAGCAGGAAGAGGGGCCGGAAAAGGGGGGCGACGACGACATGGCACTGGAATGAAACATGTCGTCGCTCCGCACTCTACACGAAGAGAATGACCCAAGACTATCAACTGTTAAATTTTGCAGATGTAAAACTAACGATATCAGAATAATACACTGTAAAAATTAGGCTGTGGCCAGCAAGAGCAAAGGGAGGTGCGAACCACGGAAACATCAAAGTCAAACACAAAGAGCACGAAGACGTAAAGCAGAACACTTTCAACCACACGGTTTCATCGACAACATTACATTCCTCCATTCGTAACTCGTGAACATAGACCACCGCTATACTATACGTCTCCAAACAAACACAGACGCAACCACAACAGACTTCTGGGCATTGCAATAACTCACCAGCAAACGTAAAGCTGGACAAACAGAGGCAGTAAGGGTACTGGCAAGCAGGGCCATGAATACTCAACTCAAAGATGGTGGCATCGATAGATCGCATAGGGAAAAGAACACCTGGATACTTAGCACATGTTACCGACAACGCCTCAAACACACACAGGATCGACCCTTTTCACCGACTCCTAGAAACTCCACAAGATACCCGAGAGAACGAGAAAATATAACTCTTCATGGATAAATGGCAACGCGACATTATTGGATTCAGCAGTCGGCCTCTGCTGCTGCTTTCAAGTCTTCTTCGGCCGCACTGGCGCTCTCCCAGATCTCGATCTCAGCTTTATTATCCTGAGCTGTCTCCTTTGCAGGAGGTTCTGGGACCGTTCTTGCAAGCAGGGTAGAGATCTGCGAATGGGCAAGGAGCTCTTCCTGGGCAGGCTGAGACGGCTCCTTGCTAATGGTGCCCGGAGTTTGCTCGACAGGTGCTGGGGTTTCTTCTGCTGGGGACTCATCGTCGTCTAGAACTTCAATGACGCTAGTGATATCCTCCCCTTCGGGAACAAAAGATTTGACGTCGAGCTCACCAAGAGGCGAGCGGGGTCCTTGTGCCATATTGATATCTTGGGTAACAGTGGCCGCTTGCTGGGTAGTCGCGGGCTCAATGTTTCCTTCAAAAAAGAGTGGTGGCGGTGGGATATTCTCCTTGCCTCTGTTGTCCCGCGCCCGTTTCTCTTCATCATCACTGATATCAAGGACGCAGGTTGAATGTTCCATCAGATTAGCCATCTCATCCTGCTCAGTGTCCGCGTGGATTTCAAATTCCCAGGCTTTCGGACGTCTCGATTTGATGTTGTTCATGACCAAAGGCTCCATGGCTGGCTTCGAGGCGGTAAAAGTGCCATTGAGAGCGTCTGCGATGGAAAAAGGCACTCTAGACATGTTACGTTTGGGGAAAGATGGAGGGTCGACACGGCGATAACCACCACTACGACGGCCAAAGGCATTCACACCCTTTGTCTTTGCCTTTGGTGAGCGGCCAGCAGGCGCCCGGAGAGGGGCTGAGAGCGACGTCTGACCTCGAATGGGACGTGCGGGAGTCGTGGCAGCTGAGACACTGCTTCGTGCCTTTGCGGGGCTTTTGAACGTGGAAATGGGCTTCGTGAAGATCTGGATATTGTCACCAGTATCGTGCTTGCTCTTGTTGCGCTTAGAGAGAGAGGCCATGAGTAGAGGGTCGATATTCTCGGAGTCATCCTCAGATATATCAAGTCGACGTTTCAAAGAAGTTGCCGTCAAGTCTGCAAAATCAGAAGTCTTGTTTGAGTCCGTCTGTCTCTGATGGCAATAGAGAAGGAAGTTTTCTTACTGTTCTGTTGGTTTTTGATGCTGTTGACCGCCCGCAGTCTGGCTTCACCCAGGACAGCAAAGGGCTGTCTCGCAACAGGAGACATTGGGAAGGTAACCGCCGCCATTTCTGCTCCTATTCTCACAACGATAGCGACAGAATGTCCTCGGTTATGCTCCTTGTGTCTCGTATAACTGTGCTAAGGGTTTACGAGAGGAGGAATTCCGTCGATGGATGTCCAGGAGGAGGGGGAATGGCTGAGGCAAGGCGCGAAAAGGAGACAGCCGCAACTATATAAAACCAACCAGGCAGGGCGACCGACCGCGACCGGCAAGTTCCCAGACGCGGGACCCTGGTAACAGCGAAGTATTCAATGCAGGCGCGGGGCGTGTCGAGGAGCGAGAGGGACCGGACGCTCTCACTGGGCTGATCGCTCGTCGCGAGACAGAGGAGATGCAGCTAGCGAACGAGAAGGCAGCAAGCTCCTGGCTCCGTGACGGCCTGCGGCAGGGTGGGCGGTGTCCTGGAGGCCCCTCAGCCAGTCGATCCGTGCCGCTTCGTGCCTTTCGCGACGTTGGGGCAGACGCCAGGGGACGATGCGGCGTTCTCGTTGGCGGAAAAGGCGAAGGGATACACGGCGGCCAGACTGGGTTAAAGTGGTTTTTTATCGCGAGCGCGTCGTGTAAAGCCACCAGACGCGATACCACCACCATTTCCCGGATGGTAAAGAAGAAAGAAAGTACTGATGATGCTTAGTGTTTGTGATAGCAGTGAAGAAGCATGAAAACGCGTTGACTCGCGGAATACTAACAGGTAACTCCTGGGTCGGGTGTTGACACTGACGAGGCATTGAGAATACTCGACGATACGGTCGACGCGTCCAAAAAAACAACCAGCATGGATACACGACTCAGCTGGAGATTCAGGATTTGCTATTTATTCATGGCGATGCCAGGGACGCTGTGCTACCTGTGTCTGGCCTGTATCACAGGCTGATCGTCTGTCCGTGAAAGCCGGTGTGATCGAGCCAATATGATACCCCCTTTTCCCCTTAGAACAACACCAGACAGTGGCAGTGGATTATTGCCAATATGCAATTTAAAGAGGCATTCAATTTAAGAGAGCATGCTGCCAGTCAGATGGCCTCTTAGCCACAGTCCAGCCAACACGAATAATCCTGCTACTCCTATCCGCTTTGCCATTCGCAGCCCTACCCGGTGCCACGAAGACCAATACATCTTTCTTTGGAACTGCACCATGGGCTCGGACTGGTTGAGATTCGGAAACGATTCTTCCGGCACGGGGACATTGAGGAACTGGCATAGTGGCTCCCAGCCTTGACTTGGATGGAACTCCAGCAGCTTATGCTGGGGAACTATCTTGCGGATGTGGTCGTGATGTTTGATAAACTGAGTTCGGAGGCCCTCGTGTACCTCAGGCTTGTGTGCTGGGATCCCTCCGGACATGATGGATACAGCACAGTTCATCATAGCCCATATGCCAGCGGTCGACCCAGGGTCAAGGTATGCAAGGAGATCCCAGGATCTCCAGGAGACGACTTCAATGATGGAATTCCGCATCGAGCGAAGCCAGGACTCACAGGTACGTGTGGTGAGCAACACCTTAGCGTCGGGATATGCAGCCAGGAGCTCGTCGGCGAAGAAGCAGCATGGCCCATCTGATACAGCCTAAAAGAGATGTAAGAACGAGTGATGAAGCATTGGACATGGGCGGGCAAGTATCTCACATCATAGCTCCAGAGCATAGCATCAAAGTCCTCACCCACAAATGCTCTGCCTTCTTCGTTATATTTAGCCCGCACGGCATCTAGCCAGAGCTGCACATGGCCGTTGTCCTCGTTTTTGATCATCTCTTGCCAGTGGTACGACTTGAGACCGAGAATCTCCAGAGCGGCACATATTGCTATAGAATGACGCAGTATTGTGTCAGAGATATCCATCTTTTCTTCCGGTCTTGGATTGACTTACAGGTGGTGCCTGTCCGAGGCAGCCCGAGGACGAGCAGCTTCATTGGCTTTGGCCGCGGGGTGACCGGCTTCACCTTGCTGTATCTTTCCATTTCGTGTTTGGCGTTATAGACGCTCAAAAGACCGACAATTACAGGCTTGGTAAGGTTTGGCGTGTTGAGACGACGGTTGTCCCATATCGTGGGGTTTGCAAGCGGGCTTAAGTATAGAAGCCCTCCCGCTTTGTTGTACGAAGTGACATGCAAGGGAGTAACAGGTTGCGCATGGATGATAAAGAACAGTTGCCGATCTCGGCCCTAATCGCACATTGATTGTGAGAGGCGTGAAAAGTGTTTCTGTTGGATTCATAGAATTATGACTAAGTGTTATATCAAATCCCATCTCGAAACGGGATGCTATCCATTGCACCAGATCGCTGTACACACTGAGCCGAAGCCCTCGTGCCCCATCGTACTGCATCTTCGGTGACTCGCCCATGCCTATCATTCCACTCCTCGGCCGTAAGGTTGTAGCAATCCTTTCCTGAATCCCGTCTTTGCTCTCTCCACTGCGCAATCTGCACAGAATATGCGCCGACAAAGGTATCACCAGCTGCAGTAGTATCCACTACCTTCTCAACTTTTGCAGCCGGCACCTCGTTGACCGACCTAGCCCACTTGCTTGTATCCTGTTGAGCTGCCTTCCCTGGCTCCGCAGCACTATACCACACTCCCTTGGCCCCAAGAGTAACAATCACATATCGCACCCCCATCGAGTGGAAGTGAACTGCTATTCGCTCTCTTCGAGCTTCCTCTGACAAATCCCCAAGATGGCCTAGCTCTTTTGGCGCCATCAACTCACATTCTGTCTCATTCATGATAAGATGATCAACTGACGTCCATACGTCGTCTGGTAATCCGCCTTCCGGCGCGGGCGCGGGGTTGAAGACCACCTCGACGTCCCGGTGCCCGGCCTGCTTCCCGACATTAATCGCCCTCAGGATCCCTATGACAGTCTCAATTGGAATTTCTGCCTGGAGAACGATAATGTCAGGTAACGGCGCGGCGAGCGAAGAACTGATGACCTCCTCCGTAGCCTGCATTCCAGTGTAATTCGCATTGGGTGAGAAGAGGATCCTGTTTTCACCCGCAGCGGACGTATCGACAATAATCACCGCGACGCCAGTATGCTCATTTTCAATTCCTCGTACTCGATCTGAGCTGACGCCTGAGTTAGCGAGCGTAGGTCGTAGGAGGGTCTCGAAGTGTGCGTCTAGCCGGCCAACGGCACCGACCATCTCGACTCTTGCAAGAGCATGCTGATTGGCAGTGGAGGAGGAGGAGGAGTCTGGAGAGGGTCGGGATCGAGAGAGACGACCGCAGGCTACGGCTTGGTTGGCGCCTTTGCCGCCTGGGCTCGTCGTGAAAGATGTTGCTGTCAACGTCTCGCCGGGTCCGGGGAATCGAGGGGTCACGGAGACCATGTCAGCGTTCAGCGACCCGATCACGCGAATAGACGGCGCCATTGTTGTGAATACCGGCAGTATTAGAATGATCGAGTCCTGTATATGTCGAATATCAGCGCTGGGAGGTGTTGTAGGTATCTTCAACGGACAGCTCCATTGCCCGGCCGTTCGGCGAGATCCGACGACGTTTTGCTCTTTCGCCGGCCAAACTGCCGAAGCCGAGCGTCGGCCAACAAAGTCAGCTCAGCGTTCTCAGCATCGCATATCGATTGTCTGTCGGTGCTGGGGGACTTTTGATTGATGATGGACTCTGGTAATGATAAGCTGGTGGTCAAAGCTGGTTGAGAATGTTTCCGTAGCAGATCCATGCTCAGTAGGATATAATGAGAACAACCCTGTTAGATCTAACGAGGTTTATTTGACAGTAAGTACTGCACAGAACTACAGGCTTTGGGAAGAAGAAATTAAGTAGTTATTATTGAAAAATATACATGGATGAAAAGGACATATGTACTAGCTGTTGCCCGGAGTCATCACAGTCTCGCCTTCTCCCGTCTCTTACTAAATTGTATAGCCTTCCTGATAGCCAGATCGCTGACCTTCACTGCTTCCTCAAACTCATATGATAAGGCGTCTTCGAACGACGGGGAGTTATACGCGGCGTGGTAGCATGCCTTTCGGTCAGCGTTCAGACATTCTTGCGGTACTGCGGCCAGCGACTTGGCCATCTTCATCGCTTCCAGGTATGCCTCTCCCTTCGGTACTATCTTTGCGGCCAGTCCAATGTCCTTAGCCTCTTGAGCAGCCACTGGCCGACCCGTAAGTAGTATATCGAGTGCTCTCCCTAACCCAAGTATCTCCTGAAGCCGGACCGTGCCTCCGTCTAACAAGGGCACGCCGAAGCGTCGACTGAAGATTCCGAATATCGCGTCCTCCTCAACTATTCGAATATCGGCGAGTAAGCTTAGCTCCATGCCTCCGGCGACAGCGTGACCTGATATTGCACAAATGACAGGCTTCTCTATTTGCATTCTTCCCGGCCCAAGTGGTGCTTCGTTTCTGCCTCGTACAGGAAGGAAGTGTGAGCGAGTGATGCTCGCGTCTCGCGGTGAGATGTTTTCGTTTTCTGCCGGTTTTTCCCATTTCTGGAGTTCACTTAGGTCAAAGCCAGAGCAGAAATTGCCACCAGTCCCGTAGAACACACATATCTTTTGTGTAGGGTCCTGTTCGAATTCTAAGAAGGCAGCTCGAAGTTTTGTGGCAGTCGGTGGATTTATGGCATTCTTCCTGTCCGGTCTGTTAATTCCAATAGAAGTGATGCCATCTGATGTCTTTTCCACAAGCACGGAGTGTGGCTCTGGATCTGAAGGGGGCATATCGGGTGGGTGGTTATTGTTGATCATTATGTCTAGATAAAGGGAAGTAAGGACTTTGGTTGACATTTTTTCCCCAGAAAGGGGAGGGAGCGCTCTTCACCCTTATATCCAGCCATGCGGGGCCTGGAGACCTCACCACGGCCCCTCAAACGTGGCCTTGGACATCTGCCCGAGCGATTTTTGATGAGAACAATGGGAGTATGTCGAGGTCCAACCTTCATAGATGGCTGCATGCGGTACAACCCCAATCAATAGAGTTCAGCCGCGCCTTATTGGTATTCAATACTTTCGATGGAGTATCAGAAAGGAAGCGATATATCACGTTGCAGCGTCCACTGCAGTGATAAGGCCTCGGTAGAGAGCACGGAATGATAAGTGGTACGGGGTATCTCTGTAGCAGTATCCATTTACGGGGTGCTGCAGCGTCGGCTTCCAAGTTAGATGGCCGATGTATCTTCGAATCAGGTATATCTCTCAATCCTCCAAGGAGGGAGAAGGTTAACTAGCTTTAGCTTGAATAAGCGCCTTGGCTTGGTTCAGGCATTGTCTTGGAGAATGCGATCGAACATCATTCGAGGAGCCAAAACAGTGTCAATAAAGAATCCATTTCATAGGCGTATCCACTAGTATCTTCGTCCGTAAAATCGGGGCAGCCAAGTATTTAGTCAGGTTGCTTTTGCCTTTGCCTGGCTTCATCCTTAAAAGACTCCTCCCGAGTCAAAATCGAGCCACTATGCAGATTCGTGAAGATAAGTTATGCGCGACTAGTCCTGTCGAGCGTGGCTTGTTATCGGCTGCATTGCAAAAATGCAGTCGCGCTGGTAGTGGAATTGTAGGTGCGCCTAAGAGTAGGGAGGCCTTGTTGATATTGATGGCAACGCAGTGCCCCATCGTGCTTGACCTCTCAGGATGCTAGTGTCGGGACGGAGTACAGCGTACAAAATAGTTTAGGACGCACTCATAGGACTAGGCTGGGATCGGATCGTCCTGGCAGCTTGTCCATCACTTGAGAGCGGAACGCATTGCGCACCATGCAGAAACACATCGGCGTGCTCGCCAAAAATAGCGACAGCGAATAGGTGACTCTTCATCATTGGACTCGTTCGCGGTGACGTTTCCTGTCTCAACTGTGCTTGATCTTCTTCTTATGTCTCCACCTCATCGACAACGGCGAGGTCACCGTGATCCCTCACATCAGGATAGAGATCGACCATAGTAGATAGGTATGAGCCACATGGAGGACGGAATAATCTCTTTGTTTTCTTCAAAGCCACTCATTTTCCCCCGTCCAGCCCAAAACTATCAATTGTATTGTTTCAAAGGGTGTTTGGGCAGAGTAGCGAAGGCTAGACTTGGTGTGGCTATCCAGAGACGTGATCAGTCACACCAGATTTCTTCGGCCAATGAATCCCGGAGAGACAATCAGACTCACGTTCGGCTTCGTTCTCATTTTCCTTTTTCTGCTCTGGTTTACAAATTAGCCCCATGGACACCGCGTCAACACAAGTGTGTCGAGCATGCGCTAATAGTGGTGATATGGTGCGAGCGCCCTATGATACGAAGACTGCGATGGTGGAGCCATATGTCATACATGAATCCTGCAAATCGCGGAGATGATGTGGTACAGTCAAAACAGCACGAGGAGAAAACATATGACTTGTTCATAACAGCGTTAGTCCTAAGGTAGAGAGAGGGGACTTCGAGCATGCCTCAGGGCCCGTTTCTATAGATCTGCCCGCCACCGGCGCGGAACTGGATGCTTTCCCTCCGTTGTAGGACCAACAAGGCACGGTTCAATGCTTGCTCGTTATAATTGCGACCATCTACAAATTCCCGTCTCAGTGTCGCGAGACTGGTAGTCCATCCAATAGGTAGTCGCCGTTTCAGTTCTTCTTCGATCTTGCTCACTTCAGCGGACAGTTCCTTGCTAGCCTGTCCATCGCCATGCACCGCAGCATCCATTGTTGATGCCAGGAATAGTCTCACTGCCTCGTCAACGTGCTCCTCGCCTGCTACTGGCGAGAGTGATAGCTTTGCTAGGGCCTCGGTAATGCGAATGACGGCTTCCAGCTGACGTACCGTGATCGGTATGGATGATCTCGCATTAGCGTCTAGCTCTGCTTGATGCACTCTCTTACGAATTGAGACAAAGTGCGATGACAGTTTCTCCGAGGCTTCAGGAGACAGTCGTGGTGCGCATCGTCTAGGATTGTTTTTTCCAATTAGTTCATTGGTCCTTAAAACATTTCGGACCTTGCTAGGTGGTACTTACGACTTGCAGTAGCTGATATATCTCTTCATCTTATCAAGAGATATCTCGGCTTCGGCCTGTTCCTCAATGCCCCTACCGCCTTGGTGGAGACTTATGATGTGCTTGGCCATCTTCTGGTCACGGCCTCTCTCGTGCATGTCACGCACAATGAAGATCATATCGAATCGGGAAAGAATTGTTGTTTGGAAATCTATGTTTTCACCCGCTGTCTTCATATCGTCATATCTCCCGAATACTGGGTTAGCCGCCGCAAGGACAGATGTCCTTGCATTGAGGATAGTGGTTATTCCCGCCTTGGCGATGGAGATCGTTTGCTGTTCCATAGCTTCGTGGATAGCGACTCGGTCCTCGTCCCTCATCTTATCAAACTCATCAATACAAACAACTCCACCATCTGCAAGAACCATAGCACCGCCTTCGAGATAGAATTCGCGCGTGTTTGCGTCTCGTTGCACGGATGCTGTGAGACCAGCGGCTGATGAGCCCTTGCCGGATGTATAGATGGCGATCGGCGATACCCTTTCAACAAACTTGAGGAGCTGCGACTTCGCGGTACCTGGATCACCAAGCAGCAGGACGTTAATATCACCTCGGAGTTTCATCCCGTCGGGTAATATCTTCTTTGAGCCACCCATGAGTAAACACGCGATCGCCTTTTTAATGTCACGGTTACCATAAATCGATGGCGCAATGCAGTCCGTAAATACCTCGTACAGGTCCGGCCGCCTGCTCATCTCAAGGAACTCTTGTTCCTCTTCCTCAGTAAATACTCCAGTTCCCTTGGCAGTCTGATCGACGTCACTTGTAATTCCGACAGCTCGAACATATGGGTTTCGTGTTGCGTCGTTCGACTTTTTGCCTCCCTTCGCTTGATAAATAGAGAAGACACCTACTACTGTACATCGTGTGCCGGGAACAACGCGATTTGCTAGATATCTATCGGCGGATATCAAAATATGTCGTGGTAGCTCTCCGACAGGAACTTGGTCGGGAGCTTCTTGGAGCTTGATAATCTGCTGATCGACAAACTGGCATTTTTCGTGTACAATGAAATAGGGGTCCATAGGACATTTATCCTCGTTAGGTTGTGTTTGGCGTTTGCATACTCGTGGAAGAGTAAGACCTGAAAATCCTCCGTCCACAATAATGTTGTCAGATTCCTGGCAGCCACGACATTGTATATGAACCATCGTAGCTTTGGAGGATATAGTCGAAGCTCCAATAACGATTCCGGGTATGCGAACGAGGCTCGATACATTTGAGGCATTAAGATCTCGAATGGAAGTCAGAGTCACACTTGAGTGAAGTAGGAGCTGATGTTCCGGTAGTTCGATATCACGTTGCGACGGGTAAACTATTCTCTGGGTGCACTGTTTCAAGGCGGCTTCAAACTATAGTATAGGTAAGAGTAAGCAGGCTAATCGAGGTCTCCATATAGCAACTCTGCGGGACGGACCAATGGAATAGTATCTTGTGGAGTAGTGGTGAGTCGGTGCGCAAGCTCTTCGTTGTATGCGATCAAGTGTGCGACATCTACGTCGCATAAGAATCTGTTGATCAGGACATTCTGCCGAATTTGATCTCTGTCATAACAGTTAGCTCGATGATTCTATTTTCCGACGTTTCACCTGCATAATTGACAAACCGGTAAACGAAAGTACTATCTATCTGGAAAGCTAGAATAAATTCTCGCAGTTGAGCCTGGATGTTGCTTCTGGCTTCCTCGGGCCCGTCTGATTGTGGCAACACACTCAACGAGTAAGGAGTTCTCCTATCCATTGTCGCAATAGTCTCGTATCAAGTTAAAGAGTATTAAGACTGAGACGCACAGATATAGGGGGTAGTATGTCGACGAGGAGCTCAAGAGTGGGATGAAATCTCAGTGGGATGTGTTTCTTGTGCTCAACTCGATTTTCCCATGAGACGCGTCGCGTTCCCGAAGACCGCGTAAAGTGGTTTCCTTTTCGGGCTCATCCATCGCCGCTTTAACACCACTTACATAAACGGGCGGGCAGGCATGCGCACCTTTAAAACGGCGTTATTTATCACGCCCACCATCAAAGTTGGTCCTTCCATAACGCACCACTCTTCCCAGGCTCTTTAGCATCACAGTGCCATATCCAAATTAGATCACATATACTTTATCTTTATCCTATATGAATGGAGAATCCTATAAATCAAATCTAAAATCCTTATCTTACAAATGTGCCTCCACTCCTCATTTTCGGCTTAGTTGAAGAAAGGGATGTTGAGCAAGTTCCCCCGCCGTTGCCCTCTCTTCTGGGAGCCACGCTAGCATCATTTTCGCAAATGATAGAAAGCTTTCTCGATCCTTGCCCTTTGAATGAGAGATTGTACTCTCTAGCTTTCGGTCGGGTATCAAGTCCTCATACAGGAATTGACCTATTATAACCGTTAGTAGTGCGCCGTTGATGAAATCTGTAGCAGTTCGAAATACCATTTTCGTCGAAGAACGGGCCGTCAAAATAGTCTGCTGAGCTTTCACAAAGCTTGCCGTTTTCATGTCTTATAGGCTCGGGCCATTTATAGCTTAACATCGAGTGGTATCTAGCCACCAAGTGTGGAGGTGGTGGTCCAAGTAGGGCAATCATTTCTGCAATGTGCGCTCTTGCACTATAACGTCCCTGTGAGTCGTGTATTTGACTGAATAGCTCAGTTCCTTCAAGTATATCCCAAGCCTAGTGCTATATTAGCTATAAATACCACAACGATCAAAATCCATGGAGGAAATGCATACGAGAACGCCCAGATTCCATATGTCGGCTTCCATGCGCCAACCACAGCCAAGGATAACTTCTGGTGCGCGGTAATGGTCAGGTTGAATGGGGTAGATGCCCGCATCGTCATCGCAGTCCAACCTCGTAGAGAGACCAAAATCAACAATTCTTGGGATATTTCTGAGTTTTATGAGGGGTCCAAAATCATTACGACAGCGGTAAACTGGTCGGCCCATCAAATCAAGCTTATATTCCATTGGCTGATCAAGCGTAGAATCCATAAAGCTACCTAGAACAGCAGGATCTTCGAAGGACATCATAATGTTCTCGAGTTTCAAGTCTATGCGGTAAGGTGTGAGCTCACGAAAATTGATAATTGAAGTTAGAATCTTACCAGTGTGTACAGTTTTGCATTTAGTGTGGAGGTAATCTAAACCTATAAGGAGAACCCGCAGATATGTTTTGGCGAGTGTAAGGGGGATCATGTCCTGTTCAAAGCGTCGCTTGAACACCCACATCGGCTCCCTCATAAGCTCGTATGCTAAGCATGAAAAGACCCCTTCTGGACTAGTAACTTCAAAGGATTCCAATGATGTTCTAAAGAGTGCGCGGCCACGGTGTGACAGGTCCGCTTTGGCAATGTGATTCTCAATCTCACGTTCGTCGTTCGGCGCGTAGGGCCCCGATTTGGTTATCTTCAATGCGACCACGCTTTCTGGATCATTTTTGTATCTCACAAGCCTGTCAGTACTAGAAGAGTGCATATATATGTATGTGTATTGAGTAAATGAAACTGTACCCTCGCATATCACGAGCCAACCATACTGTCGAAGAGATCCCCCAGCCAACCTTCACAAGAATCTGATAGCGGTCTGCAAGAACATCTCCTGGCCTCGCCGGGTAAAATCTCTTTGGGTTGTAGTTCGGGCAGATCTCCTCATCAATGAGTTCAGTTTGGGGTAACGGGGGTCCCGGAGGGTGCAATGGTAAAGGTTTTCGGCGGAGGGAGGAGAAAGATCGCGTTATAATATTTCTAAGGAAATTCATTTCCGAGAATCCACAGCAAATACTGAAATGGATCGAGTCAAAGTCATTCCCAGATTATGAATATGGGAATAGGACTACAGGTAACGCGAAAAAGGCCGCGACTTTTTGACTCCTGGAGGTTTGACGGGCTTTAGAAGAGCGAGGCACCAAGATCAGTTCAACCAATTGAGACGCTTTGGGCAAGCCGTCAATGTTCAGGAAATCCTAGAAAATATCGGCCGTCATTACGAACCAGTATTTGAGACGTCTGCGCAATCACCTCGATTCAGCCTAGCGCCTCCATTATGAACGTCTGCTTCTTTAGCTACTATGGCCTGAAGAAATGACTAGGCCACAGATTTCGCAGCTCTAGGACACCGTCTACGGCATACCGTGAACTAAGTCTATAAACGGAAAGCTAGGATTTAAAGACAACTTTCAGAAGAAGGCTTGGAGAAAATTGTTTTTTTTGCTTACCTATGGAGTTATGAAAGCAATTGAACGAATCCTACGTGTCGAGCCATGTACAATTACACAGTACAGTGCAATGATTTTTTACCATGCTTATCATCTTGATAAAGGTTTGTTCGTCACATTCTTTCTATACATCTAACACTATCTCCTAGCGTGCTTTGAAATAGCTGTTGATCCACTCGTCGTTCTCAAGTTCCTCAGCGGAGCTTCGCTTAGCTGGCTCCCATTGTAACATCTTTCGAACCATGCGAAGAAATAACTCTTTTTCTTTTCCACTAAGACTCGTCTCTCTTTCTTCAAGACTTCGAGATTGTATGGTCATTTCCCCAAGAATTACACCTATTTAGACCATTACCGTAAGCTATTGCCAAAGTCAACTTATGCGGTTGGGTAGGAACTAGCTTGCCTTTGTCAGAGAAGTATTTCTGACTTAGATTGCCTTGCTCAAGGAGGCTAGGTGGTGGAGGGCCAAGGAGACCAATCATCTCAGCAAGATGAGCTCGGCTTCGATATGTTTGGAGCTCTGGATCCTTTCCCGTGAACATGGAGTCTCCTTCAAAAATATCCCAAACCTATGAAACGGTGTTCAGTGACCATCCAACGGACCCTATTGACAAGTTAGACTTACCATACATCCAGCATTCCAGATATCAATACTATACGTCCAAGGAACCTCCAAGATGACTTCTGGTGCTCGGTAGATATTAGGCTGGACGTCTTCCAAATGCTCTACATCACCAGCCATCGCTGATCCAAAGTCGCAAAGGATTGGGGCACCCATCTTCTTCGGCCTTCCGAGCTCTCTTGATACATAGACGGTCCTTCCATCTATTTCCTTCCGAGAAGATGGTGTTTGGAGCTCCTGCTCTACAAACTCATCAAAAACAGAATCATCATTGAATCCAAACATTATGTTATCGGCTTTGATGTCTAAGTAGAATATAATATCAGCATAGAGTAAGAGCAAGTCGCAGCTTAGGAACAGTCGTACCAGTATGTATAATTTGGCATTCGGTGTGTAAGTAGTCTAATGCCAAAAACAGGCGCTGGAGCACAACCGCAACGACAGGGGAAGGCAATCTCCGCACTGGATTGCGATGTAAGAAAGTCAAAACGCTTTCCCATAATGGGGGATGCACAAGGCACCGATGTTGTCCTTGCCGTCCATCAACCTCGAAAGAGTCAAGCAACGACCTTACCGACATGCGACCTGGGTGAAACCTCGAGCCTCTCTTGAGACGCTCATACATCTTAAGTTCGTTATCCAGTTGCTTTCCCATAGATGTAGACTCAACGTATATCTTCACTGTAACATAGCGACGGTGACTAAATGTAAGCTTGATGCGTAAGCTATTCAATTAAACAGTATGAGTATCATTTTCCATGGGAGACTCACTCCATGTCCCGCGCAAGCCATACGGTTGACGTAGTTCCAAATCCCAACTTACCCACGACCTGATATCGATTTCTAAAGACTTCACCGATTCGAGTTGGATAGTATTGTGAAGCATCGTAAGCGGGAATAGTTTCCTCCTCGATTTTTTGGCTTGGTGGTATCCGGAAAAAGTTTTGATTGGAAAATTTCAATGGCTCCCATTTATGCCTAAGGCGAGGCAAATTTCGAAGAATTGACGGTAACATCTTCAGTAGAAAGGAAACCAAAGACAATGGCGGTCACTTTGAGCGCGAGGACTAGAAAGTACAGTCCGCCAAATTTTGGTTGACGTTCCTAGTGCATTTTCCACACAGCCAATCATCAGTTGCTTGAGCTTTCTCTTAAACTCTAAATACTTATCAGAAGCAACAAGGTGCCTTGCTTGTGAGTGCTGATAAGGTAAGTACTCCGTAGATAATTGTGCCTTACTAGCCTGCCAACGAGCATGGAATTGAGCACCTCTAGCCTACCATGAGTATCTCATTAGCCTACCGATGACAGACTAAGCACTCTCGATCCCACTCGGAGAAGGTGTGGGTCTATCCGCGATGCTTCCTAGTCACCCCACTCAATGCCAACCCAAAATCCGCTGTCTCGAGAAAAATAAGCGACTTCGTCTTTTGGTCTGATATACCCCTCTTGAGACTTCTCGATGACATCAGGGAGTATGTCAATAATATGGCTAATGACGCCCATTAAGGCTGCTTTCGAGCGTACTCTTCAAGACTGTGAGCTGCAGGCAAAATATCCGCGCGAATTTATACCGAGGTTATGCCGGAAGAAAGAATTCTGAGAAGGGAGCGATATAAAAATGCTGCTCTAATAAAGGTAGCCGTGTGGAGGCCTACTAGCGCAGTGACTAGTCAAAAAAGCCATGTCTTTTCTTGAACGTCTTAATGAAGATGGAAACTGTGATACCATACCTGGCATCTCCGACGTGCTTTCGCGGTGGTCACTACCATCCACATATAATAGTCTGCAGGGTGATAGAGAGGTTCCTCGACCAAGGAGAGATTCGATACGAAAGACTTCCTCTACTCCCTCGATCGCAAGACGAGAGTCACATGCCAGTGACCAATGTAGTAGCTGATAAAGTTGGCAATGATCCGACGAAGATGTCAAAAATGAGAGCAGCGGAAATGACGAAAACAAAGGCAGATTCAACACTGAGAGTGGTGAAGATAAAACCAGCCAAATTGTTAAAGAAATTGACTTGATTATGACATCTCCAACAGTTCTTCATTTGCGACTTTTAGCGAGGCTCGCTTGCTCATCACTTATTCAGAAAGCCTTCAAGCAGCTTTTCGCGATATTAGAACCGAAAATAAACTGCTTGCGGAACATTTAGAAGATGTTGCTGTGAATAATCTTAATGTGAAGAGATTGCCGATATCTTGTTTAGGACGCAAATGGTGATGAATCATTACTTCGTGAAGATACTAGAGTATCTAGACGGCAAAGGAGGCCAGAAGGAGAAAACAAAACACTGCCTAGCTCTGCCTTGCTCATGGGAAGTATGCCTTAGAGACTGCAGTATCGATGAGGTGCAGTGGGCAGACTTCCTAGCGTAGGTTTTATAGCGCGGTCATGTGACCAATATTTTGCCCGAGCTCAGCCCAAGGGAAACGCTCGCGCGAGATGTGTAGACGCATCGCATCATCCGGTTCCTCGATCCCAAGGCCCCTCTCCTCCGTGGCTTGTCTGCAGTCGATACCGGACCTCACTGTCACTATCGATCACTATCATGCACTGAGCTCCCGGCTGGCATCTCCTGCACGCTGCATGAACCCGCACGCCGGCCTCTGCATGCCGTCATGACAGCGCGGCCTTAAGTGTTGTCACTGACTGCGGAGCCTTACACGGCCTCCAGGTCCGACATGACATCGCCAGACTCCCGGAGATCGGTGGACAGCTTACCGGTATCGTCTCCAAAATCCTCCAGATCCCACCATGGATCCTTCCAGCAGGCCGAGAGTGGGAGACCTTTGCCGCGGCCGCGCTTTGGATCCCGCCGAAGCTCCAACGCAAGCTCAATTGCGAGTCTGGGATCGACATTCCATTCCCAGCTCCAGCAACATCAGGGTCAGGAATCAATAGCGGAATCCGGCCAAAATGGTGCGTTGTTCACTGTCGCAATGGGGGCAAGGCTGCATCTCTACTTCTTGTCATGTGCTTCCGCTAACTGACGGCTGTGTCTGCTTCCCTTAGCAATATCTACCCTTCTTCAGCCTCCGATTGTGCGGACTGGGCTTGTGCCGCACGCTTCTGCTCCGCCGAGTGGCTATCGGCCACCTTCCACCCGCGATATCCCTCCCGTGACGCTAACCAATATACCGCATGTCGATTCAGCGTCGTTTCAGCCATACCTATTGCAAGTTGGGTCGTTATATGATGCTTTACACCAGGCAAAGGAGAATGGCGATTACGATCCCAGCATACTCAGGAGAAACAATCCATCACTAGCGTCTTCGGAGCTTGATCAGTTACTGCATAGGGCACTAGATGGGCGGCTCTCGGGGTCCCTCTCGGCCGCCCCTCTGGAACCCTCCGCGCCCCGGTCTCGACCCTCATCCAGCCACAGATCTGTGCTCTCGCCCACACCACTCTCAACCATACCAAACGTCTACTTTGAAGAGAACTTTCAGCTCGAAAATCCGAGAACGTTCGACGTAGTCTCCGAGCGATCCGAAGTTATAAGCTCCCCAAGAAGCCCGACACGGCTTGGTTCGCAAGACGAATCAGCCTCTACTCGCCGGCCCAGTAGGAAAGCCCTCGCCACAAACGCTATATTGCAAGAAAAGCTCTCTTGGTACCTGGACACGGTCGAGATCCACCTTCTTTCGTCTATTTCGACCGCCTCTACATCTTTCTTTTCGGCTTTAGGGTCCCTGCGCGACCTCCATACTGAAGCTGCAACATCTGTTAATAGGATCAAAGTGCTGCGTGAGGATCTGGCAAAGCTCGATGTCGATATGGCTCAGGGAGGGCTGAAGGTAGTCAAGCTCCGCCGCCGACGTGAGAACGTGAGGAAACTAGCAGATGCCGTTTGTCAGCTACATGAGATAGTTTCGAGCGTCTCAAAATGCGAGCAACTTATTGAAAAGGGTGATCTTGAAAACGCTATCGACGAGCTGGATGACGTTGAGCGTCTCCTTGTCGGTGAGCGGCCTATCAAGCCGCGCCAGCATCTCTCAGACACAGACAGAGTGATGGACCTACGTGGAGTCAACGCGCTCGATAACGCACCGGATGATTTTGCCCAGCTCCGAGCTCGAATAGGCGCTGGATACGAGACCAGATTCTTGAACATACTACTGAATGACCTCCGACGGCATGTCGAAGCCTCTTCTCCGGAGGTGACTCTGCACCGGCTTGGCGCGGCTTTCCAAAGAATCCGCAGGGGTCAACGGACCGTTACACCAAGCGCACCGGCGTATTTGACGGTAGATAGTGAAATGAGATCGAAGCTACAGGAGGAGCTCTCGGGGCTCGGTCGGGCGCGCTATACAATGGCCGGGGCTACCTCTTTCAAAAACGCGGTTCTCCGGGAGATGAAGAATATCATTCGTCGTCATCTGCCTAGCTCAACTGACGAAGACAATGAATCCATCATGTCGGCTTCTACACATGGTGGTCGACAGCTGAACCAACAGGACAAGTCGTCGATTTTAGCCCGCAATCTCCGTTCTCTAGGTGCGGATGATGCCTTCACGATGCTTACGACTATATACACCGGTATCAGCGAGGCGTTGCGGAGATTAAGCGTTCAAGTCAAGGTCTTGCTGGACATCACCAGCAACTTAGGAAACCCTTTCGCATCAATGAAGTCCCCGACGAGAACCCAAAGCTCGCAAAGCCTAACTACAATGGCTAATTTCCCATCACCTAATACCGCGGCACGGGATGAGATCCTTCAAGTTTTGGATATGTCAAGCCTACTTGGTCAAGCTGTCGATATAGTTCAGTCGCAAATCATCAAAGTGCTGAAAGTGCGGGCTGGGCAAGTCGAAGACTTCACCCTCGACCAATTTCTTCGATACTTCACCCTAAACAGACTTTTTGCTGAGGAATGCGAGGCGATCTCGGGGAGAAGCGGAACTACCCTGAAGACAGTTGTTGATACGCAAATAAAAAATTATGTGGCCGGTTTTGGAGAATCCTGGAAACACCGCATTGTCCAGATTTTGGATACGGATAAGTGGGATTCAAAGGACTGCGGAGATCGCGAAAGTACCCTTCTAGCCCGTGTTCTTGAGGCCAGCACTCATGACGCGGAGGTATGGAGCGCAAGCTCTAGGATATGGGACGTGGGTGGGAGTAACCCAGAGGAAGAACCGGCTACCAAAGAGGCAGCCGTAAACGGTTCCGGGACTAGCAAGGAACGCGTCCGCAGCGCCGTCATCGATGAAGAGAAGTTCATCCTCCCGGAGTGCGCCTTTTCAATGCTACAAGCCATTGAGGAGTTCGAGCATTTTATGGCTGGTATACCAAATGTTGTCCCCGAAATCGCCCCCGTCTTGCTTGAATGCCTCAAACTCTTCAACTCCAGGAGTTCGCAGCTCATTCTTGGCGCCGGAGCCACCAAAAGCGCCGGCTTGAAAAACATCACGACCAAGCACCTTGCTCTCGCGTTGCAGTCCCTGAGCTTCATCACCGCCCTCATCCCGTATGTGCGAGAATTCATACGTCGCCACTGCCCCTCGACTCCCGCGATCGGTGAGTTCGACAAAGTCAAACGTCTGTACCAGGAGCACCAGTCGGGTATCCTCGAGAAACTCGTTGATATAATGAGCTCTCGTGCCTCTATCCGCGTGAACTCTATGAAGAGCATGGACTGGGAGTCGGAGTCGACCACAAATGCCACCAGCCCGTACATGGAGGTTTTGGTCAAGGAGACAGGAACCTTGCACAGGGTATTATCAAAGCATCTGCCGGAGTCGACGGTGTCGATGATCATGGGCCCCGTCTTCGCGAGCTACAAGGACCAATGGACCGAGGCATATCAGCAGGCCCCACTGAAGTCGGAGAAAGCTAGACAGAGGTTAGTCGTGTATTATCTTATCTATATCCCCAACTAACATGTCTCTAGGATGCTCTCCGACGTTCAGTTTCTGAGGTCCAAGTTTGAAAAAGTCGATGGTGGAACCGAACTTGCTAGCCACCTTACCTCTATCATCGAAGCAAAAACCATAGCCGCTTCTTCTTCATCCTCACCCCCTAAAACCGGGTCTCCGGCCATTCCCAGCCGCGACACCTCAGCCTCGCCGAGAAACGAGCAGGCACATAACGCTTAAGGCATTACTATCATCATAACGTTCCCAGCACGGTTTTCATTGTTTTCTGGCTCCTTTACTCCCAACTAAGCGAAGGATTTAGATGAGTTATATATCTCAGGAGTTCAATATTTACTTGTTTACCTATAAGGTTTCTTTAGTCATCCTGTACGACGAGCCCCTTTTTCTATCTTGAGGCCTTTTGATTGAACGTTAGAGCAACGAACATGTATACATACCATCGACCATTCCACAATATACGACTGCTGAATACGATGAGTCCTTTTTGGAAGTGTTGTTCCTGCCTTCCTCGTGTACATGGAGAAAGAGACAGCTCAAAGGAAAGAGCGACAGCTTGAGGGAAAGAGTGGCAGTTTAAGGAAAGAGCTTGCTTTGTGCATATTTCATGAACAGGGGTATGGTAGATATGCAAAGTGATTATACAGACTGGAGCCATAGTATTCCAGTGCAGTATTCTAATAAGTCTGTTCGTTGTGCTTTAACATCTGCTTCCACTCTTCCTATCAGACCGTAGAGACTATATTTAGATCCAAATCCTCTTAAATAATGAAACCGCTAGAGATTAGAAGTCTCATATGCAAGGTGCAGATTCTTGACCTTCATCTTCCGCTTGAGATCACCCTCGCACCCTCTGTCAGTCCCGACGGACGAGACCGCAAGCTCGCTCTCGTCGCTCACCGGCACCCGCTTCATCCAGGTAAATATGCCATCCACAAACCCCTTCTTCTCACGCGCGCCAGGTCTGTCAAAAGCACCGTCACCCTCGCCAAGGCCCGCGGCATCACGCCTCTCATCAGCGGCAGCGTCACCATCATCGTCACCGGCCAGCTCGAACTCATCGCTAGACTCGTCAAGCACCGTGAGAGTCCCATCGTCGATCCCCCTTTTGAGCTCGCCGGGAAATAGCATGTCGTATGCCGCCACGAGGAGAGGCATCAGTCTCCCCTGGTCGAGATCGTCGACGAGCCCGGCGCTGGCGACGGAGACGTAGGACATGTTGAAGGGCTTGGCGAAGCTGTCGCCGCCCTCGAGGAGGAAGTCGATGGAGTCTGAGTCAGGCTGTGAGATGGACGTGGCGTCGCGGGAGTGATGGAGATCGATCCAGCTGGAGGGCGGGTCTTTGGAGCTATCTGGTTCTTCTTCTAGCTCTTCCTCTGCTTCTTTTTCTAGTTCATCCTCTGGTTCCTCTGGTTCTTCCTCTGGTTCTTCTGATTCTTTCTCTGGTTCCTCTGCTTCTTCCTCTGCTTCTTCTAGTTCTTTCTCTGGTTCCGCTGTAGGCTGTACAGGGGGAAAGGCAAGAGTCTGGGCGTCCAGGTGGGCTGGTAGACTCATATCTGGTCCGTGACTCAGTTGATCAACAGCAGTAGCTTTCATTTCTGGGTCATGGGTTGGGTTAACGGGAGATCTTATGACAGTGATATCTTTCCGAAATAGACGAGAGAGACGCTCCTTGAGGCGGCGAATACGTGTGCGAAGTGTCTTATAAGTCTCAGTCTAATGGTCTATGAAGGGTAGATATAGACATGGCGACAGGCAAAGAAAGCGGAACTTGCCTTTGTGTCGGGCATAAGTGAGGGAGATCTTCTGCAGATAAGACCAGGCATTGTCCTTGTCTGCGGGGCGCCTTTCAGGCTGGTCAGGAAGGGGTATCGGGTCTGATGAGCGGACAGTAAGACTGCGACCAGGCCCGGAGGAGTAGTAAGACGTCGGGAAGGGCAGATAGCCCTGGTGGTGGGGAGATATAGGCAGACGCAGACGGGGAGTGGGCGTCGGTCGGGGGCGAGTGACTGCACAACAAACAGCCCGGCCTGCGAGTTACGATAATTGATATCTCCACCACCACCAGGTTAAGGCGGATGAGTAGGTAGTTCCCTGCAGCATAGACAGCCAGCTGATCCAGAGCATCCTACTCTGAGGAAGATACGTCCTGTGGTGGTGCCGGTAAAAATAGGGACACGGCTGTCCAGCAAGTCGGGCTGCCGGGGGGGTACGGGGAAGCCTGAAAAGGGGGAATTTTCTTCATGTCTGCAGCGGGCGATATCTGCCCTCAGGGGGGCCGTCCCAGACAGACCTGAATTTACAGCGTGCCGTGCAGTGTTAAGAGACGGCCGGCTCGAACCCACGACGCCGCCGACCGCAGGTACTTCTGCTGCGGTGGCGGAGTGTCGCGGGCAGAGGTACCGCCGCATCGCAGCGAGTTGAGGCCTCCTCGAGGACCTGAGAAAGAATGCAAGACAGTAGGATACAGGCGAGGTAGATGTAGAGGGCAAAAAGCTCGGGAGCCGGCCGGTGTCCCTACGAAAACTCGGTCGCGATGACTTGGTTGTTCTCCTCCGCCCGCCTTTCTAGACATCGCGTGGGTCGAGAGCTGTGGGATGCTACCTGCGCTGGAGACAGGCACACGCCTGCCGGAATGTACCTGCTCGCGGGGAGGGATTACGCCGTGTCCGCAGCGCTCACCACTCGACCAGGCCAGCGGGTTTCAGTGAGAGAACCCTTTTTGCCGCGTACACGAGGGGGGGGTCCGCGGGTAAAAGGGGCCACCACGGGGGCAGTCCGCGGGCAAGATAGGGCAAAGGGGGGTCAAAATGACGGGCGGAGGGCCGGCTGTCTGTGTACGCTGTCAGCTCACCGCGTTATGCTGTGGTGGCTGAGAGAGCGGACATTCGAGCGCTTCCAGGGCGGTTCGCGGGCTGTCTGGAGGGCCCGCGGGTACTTCAGGCGCAGGAAGGCCGCCAGACGCCCCGACGCGGTGGCCGAAGGGTCAGGACAGAGACGAGTAGAGACAGCAGGACGAGCAGAGGCAGTTCGAGCCTGGCAGACAGCGACGGTCTTTTTCCCGGCCTTGAAGGGTAACAGTGCAGGTCGACGTTGCCGTTGATATCACACGGCGGTAAGGCAGGATATCACCAGCACAGAGCAGGAAGACCAGGACAGAAGGAAGACCAGAAAGACCAGGAAGATCGGACAGAGCAGGAAGAGACAGCCATTGGAGGCATCCCGCAAGAGGATGGTCACTACATTGCAGGACGTGGTATAGATGGACAGATGGTGGAGAAAGATACTGGAGAGAGGACGACCTTTATATAGGCCCGGGATGGAGTCATCCGAGCTGAACCGTGGATGGCAAAGGGGCTCGACCGTCTACCGTAGTCTACCAAGTAGTACTCCGTACTCGTACCTAGAGAGTCGTTGGTCAGTGAATAGATGCGGTGGCCAGCCGTTGTGTACGGGCTGCGCCGCGCCTAGACTGCTCCATCTGCCGCGACGACTCTTCCGTGGCCTCTACGAGCCACTATCCTTGACTGCATCACCACTCGACCACCACCACACCGACCACTCTCCTCAACAGGCATGGGTGCCTCGGAGTCCAAGCTGGTCTTCAGACAGGGCATCTTTCGCCTTTCCGAAGACGCCAATATCCCCAAGGACGACCCCTACTGGACCGGGGTGCGTCCGCCCTCCTCCTCTAACTTCACCACAAGCACTGACCGATGCATAGTTCTGGGAGCTGCCAGAGTCCGTCGAAGATGTCTTCAGCCTGTTCTCGCCCACCGACATCCGGCGAACCCGCGACTCCGCCCTCCCCAATCTGGAGACCCTCCTCTACACCATCTGCGCCCGCCTCATCACCCTCAGACACCATCCCTCGTTCCCGGACCCCGAGATCGCCCCTCCCCACCAGGTCCTCAACTGCGTCCGCATCCTCACGCGCCTCCTCCCCTTCGTCTACGAGGCGGAGACCCTCGAGGCCTGGGAGGACGACTTCTTCTGGCAGCGGAGGCAGAAGATTCCGCGCAACGCACAGTTCTCCGCCAAGGTCCTCTTCGACGAATCCCGCGCTGACGATGCCGACGACGAGGGCGAGGGGGGAGATCCCGAGATGGTGGGCGGCGGGCGGACGACGGCGCCGCCTGTCGACGGGTGTAAAGTCGACCATGCCAGGCCGCTTGGTGAAGAGCTCCTGGATACCTTGGTGGATCTGTTGTTCTTCAGTGGGTTTACCATCCCGGAGGTCCCGGCGTCGAAGGGGAAGGTCGTCTATTCCATCTGGCAGAGTGGCATCGGCTGCAATACCGCCATGGGGTCGACTCGGGAGATGGAGAACAACAGGACCGAGCTTCTCAGGCTGCTGCTCACCATGACCGGCCAGTCCATGTACATGCAGCCAAGTATGTTCCCTCTTCTTTTCTTCATTCGACCTTTACTAACCCTTCAGGTATCCTACCGGTCAAGGGGGTCAAGGCTCTCACCCATCTAGTAACATGCGAGGACAAGAAGCTGGTCATGTCCATGCTCTGCTCCATGCTGAACACGGTAAGGCCCTCAGAAACCCGACTCGACATACCTAGCTCTAACATTCGACCAGACCATCAAGTATAACCCCACTCCGTGGCGGCTACCCTACGACCACGTTGTCTGGAAAGATCCCCGGCAGACGCACGTTTTGTACTGCCTGCACCTCATGCTCGCCTTTCTCCTCTACCCCATCCCCGAAGACGGCCGAGGCGCGCCGCCAAAGAACTACTACCGCCACTTTCTTGGGCGCCTCCATCAGCCCCGGGATTTCCAGTTCCTGGTCGAAGGAATGACCAGAATCCTCAACCAACCCGTATGCACCCCCTTTCTTCTCTCTGCCTTTCTCCTCTCTGCCTTTCTCCTCTCTGCCTTTCTCCTCTCTGCGCTGCTCGGCTAACCCTATTCCTAGATGCATTCAACCTCCGCCTACCTCCCCGGTAGCCAAAAGTTCATCAAATGGGCCCCGGAGATGATCATGCTATTCTGGGAGACCGTCCAGTGCAACAAACGCTTCCGCTCGTTTCTCGTAGACTCCCGCCGCGCCCACGACTTCATCATCATCTGCATCTTCTACGCTACCGAGTACAAGAGCGACCCGGCCAAGAGCGGCCTGGTCAAGATGTGTATCTTCGTCCTGCAGACTATCTCCGTTGAGCCGGGTTTTGGCAAAAATCTGTTCCGGAAGTTTGAGGCACAGCACACGCTGCCGCAGTCTATTCGTCTTACCAACTTCAACGGCACTTTTGGAGACTTTTTGATCATTGTGAGTACCATTCTTCATGTCTCTCTCCTGGCCCATCTAGATCTGACGCAGGAGACAGTCGGTTCACAACCTCATGACGACGAGTAAAGGGAAACTCGATGCTGTGTACCCTGCTCTCTTGGCTATCATCAACAACGTGGCAGCGTACGCCCAGAACCTTTCCCCGACTTGTGCATCCAAGATCCTTCAGCTCTTCGCATCGATGGCTTCCCCTAGCTTTCTCTTAGCCAACGAGGCGAACCATACCCTTTTGTGTTCCCTCCTCCAGTTTATAAACACTGTCTTAGAACATCAGTTCAGCCGTAAGTCACCCGTACTTACCTTTTGCTATTCGACTACTAACCGACTACAGACAACTCGTATCTCGTCTACGCGTTACTCAAATCCAGGCGCCGGTTCGAATCCCTGCGCGCATTTACTCTGGAAAGCGGCCAGCAGGAGATAGAGCGGCAAACCCAACGCCGGAAAACCACCACGAGATCTAGCAACGAGTTTTCGGCCACCTCTCACAGTCATTCCAGGGAGGACGACTCTGGCACGGGCGGACGACAGCCGTTGAGCCATGTGCCGGAAGAAGACGCAACGTTTGCGATCGGGGACGACGACGATTCACACGACGAGGATGAAGATCTTTACGACCGGTCCCCTCAGGTCACTTCCCCAACTGGAGAATCCGCGCCCGTGTCGCCGCTGGACGAGAACATCCCCTTCCAGCTCCGAGGTCTGTCTGAAAAGGCGCGGGGAAAGATGCCAGCTGGCCAGCCAACTTTCTCCCGTGTAAACAGCATGTCAAGCTTAAGCGGTTATGCTGCTGCTATGACTTCGAGTTCTCGCGGCTTCGTTCCCACGGCAGCATGGGTATGTTGAGACCCTCATCCTGATCATAACAACAAAGTCGCTAACCGAGATGTAGATTGAAACATGGGTTCCCGAGCTACCCCTCCACACTATCCTCACAGTGATATCGGCGATATCACCGCGTATCCCTGCCGCCGCGCTCGAGTCATCACTCAACCCCGAAGCACGAACGCTGATCTCAGAGCTCCCGTCCTTCGCAGCGATGCCCTCGATCAGCTCCATCCTCGCCGAGCCCTCGCCCATCCGCGTGCACATGTTCGAATGGTCCCCTCTCTCGCTCGGCTGGTACGAGTCCCTCCTCTGGGGTTTCATCTTCGTCCACGAGATGCTGATCGGAACGGCCGCCACGAGCTCGAGCCCGGGGACCGTGGGCGTCTGGAACGGCACTTCCATCAAGCTATTCAAGGTGCAGGAGACCGCGGCGCGAGGGCCGTCACTACTGGCGCCGAAGGGCGCTGTCGATGCCGTAGGGAGCAATCTTGTCCAGCGGATTGGGAGTTTAAACCTCACAGGGCGGAGCAGTAATGGCAACAACACGCAGGAGGAGACCAACAACGGCATGCGGGTGCGAGAAGTCTAGCAGGGCGTATTCTTTTCTTTTTTAAGTCTTGCTTATGACTCTGGATAAAGTAATTATGAAGACATTCAAACATCTATAGGTGTTATGAGTTATGGCTATCTATCTACCTCCCACATCGAGCCAAATTGCAACCCTCGTAACATCCTCCTCCGAAGTCCGATCCTCTTCGTATAGTCCGAACACCGGTACCGCTGTGAAGACCGCTCCCAGGGATCCCTGAGCTTAGCGGGCCCCATCGCAAGCCACACGTGGAGGGCCGCGACCATCAATTGGCAAGGGAAGAGACAATCCTGACCTCCCGGTCTGTTCTAGATAGATGGATAGCACTCTGCAATCTCCTTAACCTCGGGGTTGCAGGTTATATAAAGGCGGGCTTCATCCCGCCCCCTCGAGTTGCCTCCAACCACCGTCGCCACTATCGTTGAAGATGAAGCTCCTCACTTCCGCCGCCGTGCTCGCGGCCGCTCTCCAGCTCGCCGGCGCCTCCTCCGAGCAGCTCCAGAATATCCTCAAGAACACCGACAGGACCCCTATCTATAGCTATCCTACCGATGTGACTCGCGGCATCATCCCTGTTCCTGTCCATTCGCACAAGTAAGGCGCACTTCCGTCTTTGTCGTCGTAGTATACCTACCTATCTAACATCGAATTATAGCGACTACTGGAGAGATGTCCCCTTCTATACGGGTAAACACCCAGATCTACTCGATGATATGGGCAAGAAGTACTAAATGCAACATCCAGCGTTGTCCAATGGATGTATCTCCGTCGAAGCTGATGTTTTCCTGATCAACGACTCCCTCCTGGTATGTGAACGCCATAGAGCCGCAGCCCTGAAAGGACTTTTTCCTTGCTGACGAGGATACTTATGTAGATTGGTCATGAGAGATCCGCCCTGACTAGAGAGCGTACCTTCAAGTCTCTCTACATCGATCCCATCGTGGGCGTGCTCAAGAAGACCAACCCTAAGAGTCCCTTCGAAGACCGCGTTACCAGAAAGTATGCATGCATTCATCCCCACTCCCTGCAATGGCACAAGCAAGTACTAACAGCTCACGATAGCGGCGTTTTTGACTCTTCCTCAGGCCAGACTCTTTACCTCTGGATCGACGTCAAGAATGACGGCGAGAAGGCCTGGCCACACATCATCAAGGCCCTCCAGCCTCTCCGCGACGCCAACTACCTCACCAAGATCACTGGCAACTCCACCTTGATCCCGGGCCCTGTCACCGTCATTGGTACCGGCGGCACCCCTCTCAACCAGATCGTCTCGGTTGGCGACCGTGACTACTTCTACGACGGACCCCTCAAGGACCTGACTGGCTTCACTCCACTGATCTCCCCCATCGCCTCTACCAGCCTCATGGAGGTTGTCGGCGACATCAAGAGCGATGCCGAGAACCCGCTGAACAGCACCCAGCTTGCTGCCATTCGGGCCCAGCTCAGCAGCGCCAAGGCCAAGGGCATCGGTGCCAGATACTGGGAGACTCCTGGATGGCCGATTCGTCTGAGAAACGAGCTGTGGAGGACTCTCTGGAAGGAGGGCGTTACTTTGTTGAATGCCGATGATGTGCACGGTACCGTTGAGCTCTTTTAGATAGATTCAATCTCGCGACTAATATCCAGTAATACAATTTGACTTGACGTATCCATTGACTCTGAATTTGTAGGCGACATGCATAGTGAGAGACACAAGACATGAAATGATAGAGATAGCAGCTAGTGGGTGGCATCCTCGCCGCCTTTACCAAGCAGGAACTTCGGCAGAGGAGTGCCCTCCAACTCCCCTTCGCCCACCTTAACCGGATCCGAGGGCAGAAGGGCAAAGAGCACGCGCACGTTCGTCGAGCTCTTGTTATTCCACGAATGGATGGTGCCCCTCTGTATGACGATATCGTGCTGCTTCACCATCTTGGTAACACCGTTATCGAGCTCCAGTTCTATCTCGCCTTCCAGGATGATAGCAAAATCCAAGCTGACGGTTCGGTGCATCAGGCCGGGGATGCCGGGCGCGAAGTCGACGACGCGTAGGGTCGAGCCGACCTTGTCCGCCAGCTCAACGGTCTGGTTGTGTATGTCGATCCATGGATTGGTGCAGTCGGCGGGGGCACTGGTGGTTCGGTAGACGGTGGTGAAGCCCGTTTCTCCCTCCCTGGCGGGTTCAGGGTCGGCGGTGGCGGGGTTGTAGGGAGCAAGTTCCGCGTCGGAGTCGAAGATAGCTTCTCCTTTCTCGTTGTGGCCGGTCACGATGCGGCGAACGGTAGGTAAGAGAGACATTTTGTGTGTTCTTGTGATATCAAGTGTTCTGCTTCTTGCAACAGGTGTAGATATTGGCAACTTCGAGAACAAGTAGCCTGGGAGAGCTATTATATAGGGCACAGGGAAAGCCAATCTCTTTCATGCTTGCATCCCGGTGTCGTGCACCGTACGTAAGAAGACCAGCTGGCTCCAGTTGAGACGGACTGGCTTGTCCTTTTGGTGGGACGGTCTCAAGGAACCTGCAGCCATGATCGGACGGAGTCTCGACAGTTGACTGGCGCAGTCGCATAAATGTCCGTCTGTACTCGGGCCCGGCACGCAGATCCCGCGCCATCGAGCAAGCATCGTCAAGGAGATACCCGAGATCTACAGACGTTGTTAGTTCGCGTTTGTTGTCACTTGTTAGCGTGAAGTGGGCTTCTTTCTAAGCGTCACTCCCCACCAATAATTCACCCTTCAGCTACGACCACAAATGTCAGTGATGGACTCACACCTTCACCTCAAGAGGGGCTGAGCGCGCTAGGTCTTCTGTCCCGGTCGCCTATATAAACTCCTAATTACGAGCTCCCATCCACAGCAATCTTCTATCTACTATAAACGAATCCTATCTAACTATCTACTATAAACGAACGATGCCATCCTTTCGCTGCAGAAGGGGATGATCTAAACCTATGAATTCTGATGAATCCCCTAGAATAAAGCGTATCCCGTGAGGTTCGCCTCGCTATGGGAAAATGGTGACGGTCTATGCACCTCATTTTCCATATTTGTTTGTCGGACTATAGAGAAGGAAAAGTCACTCTTCCAGGATTGTGCAGAGGAATCCCATCGCGCAGCGTTAAGTGCTAGTGGTCTTATGTCGATTCATCGGCAAGGGCCCTTATTTCAGGGTGGGCTTGAATCTATATATTCTACTCTCTGATAAAGAGGTACGAATATAACGTCGTCAGTCAGGTGGACTGTCACAAATATGGAAGCGGCGGAACCCTTTGCGTACCAGAACTTACCAGAACTGGTACAGGCGTTTCCAGGGCAGGCTGGCCGCCGTCTGGGAAAAGAACTCACACTACCCGGAAACTGTCCCTCTCTCTGCCTTTGTACCCCGTCCCCTACCCAGTTCGCACGAGGAGAAGCAGGCTCACCTGATTTTATTCCACTGCGAAACGAAACCGAGCTGGAGTAGGCCAGCAGCAACTGGCTATAATGAATCATATAAAAATTTTAATACAGGGCGATCCAGAATCTATCTCGGTTTATCGTCGTTAAAAGCCTTTGGTATGACAGGGAAGGACAAACCAATATTCTCGCAATACAGGTAGTGCTTGATATGGAATGCTTCCATAGAAGTCTTCGGCTTCCAGCAGTTTTGCGAAAACTCCTCAAGGTAGTCAAAGCCTGTTTTAAGAGGATATGCGAGTTGATTTTATCATGAGATCGCTTGTTGTGAAGCCCCAACGTTCACGCGTACGCCCCAGACCATATCATTGTCAGAGGGCCGGAGGTGCCTAACTTCGCTGACCTTCTGCTGCTTGACGCGCGTCAAGCGTAACTACTGCGAGAAGACCTCAAACGCAGCTACGTTATCACACGCACGTCACGTTATATGACATGACGCAGCGTACGTTGAAGGAGATGCGAACTCAAGGAGAGATTTTCTCCAGGTCTCGATGTTCTACGAGATGATGTAGTCGATATGCACGTCTCTGACTTAGCTAGAACATGAATCAATCAACTACTTCACAATACGCTCTAGCTACGACTACAGCGCCTTACGTGCTACATACGTACTTCCAAGCGGTAGACGGCGCCCTGGCTGACATTTGTATCGTATACTTTCGTCGGTCAATCTTTCCGTCTCATTCAAGGGGAAACGAAGAGGTTGCGGAACGGCAAAAGAGCTCCACGAACAGGGTAGAATGAGATGGGCAAAGAACCACTGTCCGACCGGATATCCCGTCTTCGTGGTCTGGAGGACCGTATCGGCTAATGGAACTACCACGACCAAGCCCCGTGTGGTAGTCGATTTACGGGAGCTAAATAAAGTAACAGAGGTAGACATCTACCCAGCGCCCCTACAGTCTACTATAATATCCTAGGTCGCAGGATGCAATTATATCAACTATATGTGATGCCACGTCTTTCTTTTATCAGTGGAGAATCGCCCCCCAACATCGCAACCGCCTCTCTGTTATATCCCACAGAGGCCAAAGAGTATTATAATATCGCCGTCATGGGATTTGTTAATAGTGTTCCATACGTTCAACGACAAATTGTATTCCCATTCTTAGATTGACAGGAAGTTGAGGACCCTGATATCAACGAGACACCGGCGGTCCGGAACAACGATTCCCCAACCTAATTCACTACAAGCGCCTCTACAAGATGCTACCATTTTCGCCGCCCGTCTTTGCATCTCTTTTGTCGCAGTTCCCTAGCTATGGAGAATGTTATCGGCGATGCCGGGTAAGTCAATTTAGTATGCAGAAAGTCGATTTCTCTAAATATTATTGAACTTCTGAGGATATTTCCATGTGAATTGATATCTCTATACCCCATTTGTCTGGAGAATACCATGTTACCCCTCCGGATTTGCCAGAATATTCCCAAGTGCTTCAAAATTTGATTTTGAAGTGGTAGTTACCCTAAAGGATACTAATGATTTTCGTTAGATATTTGCCCTGCAAGGGCTGTATTAATATCATGGGTGGTACGGGCGAGAATTGTTCCCCTGGGCCGCGCAAGAAGTGCTTACGGTGTTCGAATACACACCGCCCCTGCGAGCCTGTAGGTAATTTTCGGGTTTTCCCTTGGGAAAAGGAGAATGCCGTTGGGTTTTCGGCCATTTTCTAGGGATTATGCTAATAATATATAGATGGAAGATACGCCTGAGCTGCGTCACTGGCTTTACCTTCGCGTGGCCGTTTTGGCCCTTCGGCAAGCGGACGGTCGAGTCGACCGGGACCTGTCTAGGAGGCTTAAAGAGGCCTATGAGGTGGTGATGGCCCCAACTAGGGATCGGATCTCTGCGGCCGCAAAGGCCAACGGCAAGGCTTCGGCAAGAGCTCGCCTTCGATATCTTAGCAGGCGTCGGGCTAAGCTTTCCAACGTAGAGAGCATCAACGGGGCCAACACGTCTACCCCCTTCTCCGCCGATGGATCTGCCGCCAAAACCTCTGCCGCCGCCGATACCGACGATAATGTCGATATAAAGACGGAGGGCCTGGAGGACGCCGATCTAAAATTACTTATAGATTATTGAGCGTTTTGCCGAAACCGATACTATTCATAGATACGGAGTAGATATATAGCAAATAATAGATATATAGCAAATAATAGACCCGTTGTAAGTAGTAAGCCGTTGATCGCCGATAAACCGTTGCAGCGATCGAACCGTTGCAGACACCCTACGAAAGCACCGTATCCTGATCGGCGCCGTGTCGGCGCCGTGTTTTTGCGGTTCCGAGAACACCAGCCGTCTTATGCACGTGATTTAAATCAGATTACCTAAGAGTAGTCAATTATTACTAAGCGGGCCAGCCTTTTCTGCAGGTGGTCTTCCTCTTCGACCTCTCGACTATATCATGGCTGCTAATCCCATACTGTCTCGCGGCGTTGTATGCGCATCTTCCTGTCCAATTTCCATGCATCAGGTGCCGCTAGAGGAAGCACTTAGCAGAGCCATTCGCCAGGATGTAGATCTAGTGGTCAGGCATGTGGCCGGTGCTCCAACCCCATGTCCACCAATCTTCTCTCCTCCCCTGGGCGAACCTGCTGAGACCACCGTATGCAAGGAGCATTTCCTGACTGTCTCCATAAATCCCGACCCTGCCTGTAAGCAAGGATCAGAAGAAGGCGTGTCGGGTGATGGTGAGCTGCTCGTCTTTGCGATTGAGGTCTTGGTTTACACAACCGATAAGCTATCAACTCTCTTCGTCTCCAAAGCCGACTCAACCGGTTATCTCTCTCTCCTCAACCGCAATCCAGACTCACCAGCAGCGTACTCACTGATTAAAGATGTTCTGAACGTATTCCTGTATCATCTCGTCTCCATCTATCACAAGCCCGATGTTAAACTCGTGCTCTCCCTGTTTGCTCGAGCCCAAGACCAATACCTCTTCCCAGGCAGCTCAGATAACAAAGGGAAACATATTCTCGATGATCGGAACTTGATCAAATGGTGGTGCCGAGTGATCGAGCGAGTTATGCAGTCCATTGAGCAGGACTCTGGCAATGCCGAAGTTAAACCGTCACCTTTTATGCAGAAAGTCACCTCCCATCTCATTGTCCCAGGATGCGATACATTTGAAACGAGAAACTTTCTCCCCACGAACGAGCGCGCAAGCAAGGGCACTGGGGTCCGCTGGAGGCTTGATTACCCTCTCCATCAGATTTGCTCTTATCCTGATGCGCCCCCGCGATGTCTGGTCCCTAGGTTTCCTGACGACCCCAAAGCGCGGTTCCTCATTGACCTCGATGACGAGATCACCGAAGATGACCCTCCGCATGGTTTCAAAAACTCTGGAAAATGGTTCAGCGTGAAGACCCTTGATCAGTTCTGGGAGATGATGTCATTTCGACAGGAATGCTCAGCCGGACGACTAGTAGGGTTTCTCTGGATGATTGTCCAGCCTTCGGTCTCTTCCATCCAGCCCGGCACAACAGATCGGAGCACGACGGGCAAGATTAAAAACGGCAACGGCGAGGCAGGGGTGGAGGATGCTACCGAGCGCCTATTACTCGCGTCAACTGGGAACGATTGCGACAAGTCGATGATTCATGTCAGCCATTGTGACTACAAAGTGCTCGGCGACTATCTCCTAGAACTTGACTTCTCCAATCAGCATGATGCGACCATCAACACAAAGCTGTGGGTGGAAAGACTCTCTTCTCTTGCCGGATCAGATACGAGAGGCATGAAAATATCTGGAAAACGCCCTCCGGCCCCCGCTTCTCAACCAGTACCTTTGAATTCGACACCCGGTACGGTGCAGGAGACGAATGTGCTCGGTGACGGCCTAATACGTAAACGAAAGCGGCAGGGCGAGGTCGTCGACGTTCCTTCCAACGGAAATTCGAAATCTCAACAGACGCAACACAGCCAGCAGGCGCAACCAGCGTCAAGTGCGCCTGCCGTGAACGTATTAGGCAGCAACTTAATACGAAAGAAAAGGAAGTAACGCGCATACGACACTCTCTCCTACCTAATCTAACGAATTTTACGGCTTCCTCACTATTGTTTTTTTTTTTTTTTCGGTTTGGCTTTATCGGTAGGGTTCCGAGCGTATATGGCGAAGGAAGGGGCGGTTACTACGGGAATGGGATAATATTCTCCAGTTTCCTATGTGTAAAGCCACGGGGAAAGGGGTCTCCAAAGAGGATATATAATGTACGGCGCTATCACTGGAAATTCAATTCACTAGGAGCCGTATAAACAAATATTTTATCAGAGAATATATCCACTTATTCATTCGTCCTTTCCAATCCGTTGCTATATGAGTCTCAAGAGATCATTACCAGGATAGCCTCGCCAGCAGGCCATGTGGATATTTCCGGACGAAGTACTTTCTCGTCTCATCTAGAATAAGCAGACCTAATCCAAAAGCTAGTGGAAGGAAGAAATGTTCCACTGGAACGGTGGTGGTGCCGACTGTGTTCTGTATACCAGGTATATAGCAGACTAAAGTCACGATTAGATTTTGTCCAACCAAGTGAGATAACATAGTTTAAGTTATGTGAAGAGACTTACAGATAAAAATGATCATTATCGAAAACAACATTGCCGCAAAAAGAAGCGGGTTCTGCGTTTGCTTGTTGAAAATCGGTGGCTGCTGGAAAATGCTCAAACGCCGGGTTCGAGTGGCTAGTAAATTGAAGAACTGGATGATGATAAGGTTGACGAAGTAGATGGAGGACGCCTTGTTGGAAATTTCGAGGACGTATTCAGGGTCATATTTGGGGTCCAGTTTGCCGAATTTGAGGAGCAAGTCGTTGAATGGAATTCCGCGTCGCTATCATGGTATGTTAATGACGAGATTGTACGCTCGGTGTTTACTTTCAAGGTAGTAGTGACAACTTACAGACATGTACCAGAATGCCATGACGAACGACAGCATGCATTCGTACACGCCAACGAAGCCGTAGGCGTGGAGAATAAACTGATAGTTGACCAGTCGGTCCGTTTTCTGGTTGCGCGGTGGTCGAAGAAGAACGTCCACTTCGGGTTGCTCGTACGACAAAGTAATGGCACCAGCAGCATCGGTAAACAAACTACAGAAATAAGTCAGTAAAGTGCATCACATCGAAACGTTCATAGTGCGCTTACCAAATGATAACCTGATTATACAGTTAGTCTCAGCTATTTTCAAGATGCTTTATGTTCAAGTGGTAGGGGGCTTACCATGAGGAACGAAGACAGAGCCTGGGGGATACCGAGGAAGGTGTTTGCGACAACGGGCCCTACGAGAAGCGTTAGGAATACAGTAATCAAACAACAAGCAAGGCGCTACACTTACATAATTCACTGAAACTTCCTGCTGGTAAAAGATAGCAGATGGTTTTCTTCAGATTGTCTATGAACTAGTCAGCAGAGTTCAGGAAAGTAAATAAAAGAGACCTACCGAAGGTGACACGGCCATATTTCACAGCTTCAACGATAGCGGAGAAAGACTCCAAAAGAACCATATCAGCTGCCTCGATTGCAATATCAGATCCGCTACCGAGAGCCACCCCGACGTCAGCAGCCTTCAAGGCAGGAGCATCATTAACACCATCGCCTGTCATTGCCACGATGTGTTCCCTTGATTGGAACTCCTTCACGATTCGTAGCTTCTGGTCGGGCGTTGTGCGAGCAAAGACGATTTCCTCATATTCGCAGAGCTGGTGCCATTGATTATCATTGAGGGTGGTCAATTCTGGTCCACTGATAACTAGAGGGCAAGGGCTGCTCTCCGCTTTCTCTTTGAGGTTATTGGTAGTTTCAAAGTCCGGGTTCAAATTGTCAACTGAATGGACCAAGCTATTTGGCGATTTGATAATCCCGCATCCAGTTGCGATGGCTTGTGCGGTGAGCTTGTAATCACCCGTCACCTAGGTAAAATGTTAGAGAACTACGAGTTCTATCAAAAAGGTCATAATATGATAGCCCTACCATGAATATCCTTATGCCAGCTCCGCGGAGCGTCTTGACCACGTCTGGAATTTCGTCTCTCTATTCGAATGTTAGAAGTCACGGCGTCTGAAATATGGGGTTTTGCGGGCAATAACGAACCAGGGGATCGATCAACGCCCACATTCCGACAAACGTCAAGTCCGACTTTGCGTACTCTAGGACAGCCTTCTCCGCCTGGCTCACTTTTAAACTGGCGTTAAGGGTTTCGGTGACGTTTTTTCTAGCAACCAGAATCACACGCTTTCCTTCACTTGACCATTTATCCTTGACACTCTCTATGTTCATTAGGTCCAAATCGGTGATAGGGGCAACAGAGCCATCGCTCTTCAGAACTGTAGAGCATCGTGGCAGCAGGATATCAGGTGCACCTTTGATAGAAAGTTCCCTATGTCGTGTAAGTAGCGGAGATAGGAAGTGGGACAAGGAATACTCACAACTCAGAGCAGGGCTTAGGGACGTCATTGGACATCTCAGATACCGGTGACATAATCCGAATCATGAACTTATTCTTGCTGCTGAATGCAATTTCGAATACTTTCTTCCACTGTCTTCTAATCTCTTGGGTGGATCCCAAGAACTCGGAGAACCGTAGGACGGCCTGGTCAGTAGGGTCACCGTAGATTTTCATCGATTGGGCAGGGAGCTTTAGCGTCGAGGCGTCTATTTCGGCAGCGTTGCAAAGCGCTCCTAGCGTTTGAGTCTTTTCGATAGCATCATTGCGAGACATTGAGCCTTCGTCGGCAGGTCCAAGAAACTGCTTTGTATCATCCGCCCTGTACTCATGCCCACCAGCAAAGCAATTGGTCACGAACATTTCGTTCTGGAGAGCATTAGTGTAGAACTTAATTGTTCCAGGTTAAAGGTGAACAGCTTACTTTAGTCAAGGTACCTGTCTTGTCGGAGCAGATCACGGACACGGACCCCAGTGTCTCCACCGTGGCAAGGGATTTGCAGAGGATATTGTTCTTTTTCATGATTTTGGCGCCAATGGTAAGACTCAAAGCGACGGCGACGGGAAGCCCTTCGGGGACAAAGGCTATACCGACACTAACACAGTTGACGATGAGGAGTGGTACATTGATCCAGTCGGGATGTGCTGTCCTGAGCCATGCAGCCCTACCTTCAATTAGCAAGACGCAGTCGACAAGAGTGGAGGATATAGAGCCTACCAGACCACAACGACGAGTATCACGACAGAGGCAATGAAGCTGACGATGATCAAGACAAAGCGTAGGATTTCTTTCTGAATAGGCGTAAATCCGTGGTTTGGCTTGCTCGTTAGATTGGCAATGCGTCCGAAGACGGTCTTGTCTCCAGTAGCAATGCAGATTCCGGTAGCGGTTCCCGAGACGCAATGGGTTCCTTGGAGACCGATACATCGCGTCTCCAGGAAGTTCCTATCGGTCGATTCAAGCGTTCCTTCAACGGGCTCCGATTCACCTACGAAGCAGGTTAGCAAGGACGAAAGACTTGAAGTGATCGGGAGGACTCGCCAGTGAGGATGGATCTGTCGAATTTAGCATCAGGGGACACCTCGACGAATCTGACGTCGCATGGCAGCTTGTTCCCCTGTTTGATCTTGATGATGTCCCCGGGGACCAGGTCGATGGCCGAGATCACCGCGGTCGAAGCATCACGGATGGTGGTGCAGTCATCCGGAAGCATGGTGGTGATCGAGGCCATGACTCGTGAGGATGACCAGTCCTGCCAGGCATTGAAGCCAGCTTGGATAAAGAACACGGCAAGGAGAACAATGGCAAGCGCCAGGTTAGAGAGAGCCGGGGGGTCTCCAAGGGGTTTCCAGGCAATGAAGACAAGGATACAGCCGAGGAGAAGGAGGATACCAAACCCACCGAAGAAGTATCCCATGATCTTGCGGAACCATTCGGTGGGCGGCTTGGTGGGAGCATTCTTGCCATACTCGGCTATGCGCCGTTGAGCTTGGTCGGCAGACAAACCTTGGGAGATCGATGTGCTCAGGCGAGTCAACAGCTCGTTGACATGTATCAGATGCCAGTCAACATCCGATAAGCCTAGAGATGTCAGCGATGTTGTATGGTAAAATTGGGAGGGGGGTGGACGCACTGTCGACGCTCTTGGGGGAGGCTCCCTTGACAGGCGATGGTTCGTCGTCGTCAAGCCTCTGGATCGACTCGTCGACGTTGTACGAACTATGTAAGGGCCCGGTAAGCAAGGCAGTCAAAAGTGACCCGGGACAGCCATCACGCACAGAGTACGATAGGTGATCGGAAGAGCAACCTCGGCGGGAACAACCCTACGGGCACTTCTGAGCGACAGGGAAGAGATGGAGGTCTTCCTGGCCAGAGAGCCGCGCTGGGTGCTGCCCCGAGCCTGCTCCTCGTCCGCATAGCGCACACGCATGGCCGGGTCGACGACCTTTTCGACCTCAATCTGGTCCGCCATCGCTGCCCTGAGCACGAGATTGAGAAGGGGAAGCAATTGGATCAGAGGTAGAGAAGTGTAGTGAAAAAGGGTCACCGAGGACGAGCCGCGGGCGCCCTTTTATATTGTGACATTGCTGCCTCTCGTTGTGCGGTCCCGACTATAGTTGCATCGGGAAGAGCAACTTACGTCACAGAAGCACGGGCAGAGAGAACAATAAGAGAAAAAGGCTGACTGGCATAGAGTTGCCTAAAGCAGCTTAAGACAGGCCTTGACTCGGCAGCTAATCCTCCACCGAACCGCGCGAATGCCATGCAGAAAGACCATGAGGGCGCCGGGGTGGTGGACGGACTGGAGCTGAGCTCGGTGCAGTTGTAAATGCCTCATAGCCAGCGGCTTTTCCCTCCCAGAGGATCGCAGAGCTGCAGCCAGATCTAGCCGTGGCGCAGCAGGGGGATAATCGGGGCGGGAGGGGCGACCGCCATGATTCGAGTGTACCGAAGTTGGGCGTGTTCTTCTCACAATTTTCCTAGAGCATGGAAGACATGGATCGAAGGGCTGGTAAGTTTGCCAAGTGAGGCCGGCGGACGGGACGATAGCCGTATCCCCGCAGTATAGTCAAGAGAGAGAGAGAGGCCCGTGGAATCAGAGGTTCGATGGCCTCCGTATCTAATAGCACGGCAGGGGACAGGATACCGCCGGATGGCCGCTGAGGGAGATCCTATAGGCCGGTCGGCGAACGAGAGCTGGAGGTTGAGCGGGAGATCCAAGCAGCAGGCAGCTGACGGCGGGCTCTATTGCTCCTGATTTCCATCCCGACTTGCTGCCATACTACGGTGGCATCCCCCGAGCCAGGGTGCGAGGCCTCGCGCGAGTCAGCCGGTCCGGGGACGATATAAATACGAGCAGGAGAAAGCCCTACAGGAGACACAGCAGAGATCCTCGATGCCTCGCGAAGAAATGAGAACTGTGGAAGATGAAGTTGACGTTGGGTTTGCGCAGGAAGAAACAAGCTTTGCCTGCGAGGGCCGTGCCACCACCACGACGACGTACTCTCTACGGAGTACTGCTTGACATACACTCTCTCCTGCTTGACATGCTCTACTGCACATACTCTACTAATGATACTCTCTACTGCTGGACATACTACTGCTGACTACTGACTACTCCTTGACGAATGACATACGAGCCTGGAGCTGGACAGTCTGGTGCATCGCGAGCACAGCCACAGCGGACATCCTGGAAGCTCCGTCTCGCTGCCCCGATTGGCCGCGTGTTCAACGGGAAATCTCAACGACCGTGACTCGGCTCAGCTATCCTAAACGGTGCAAGCATCGCACTCCCGCTTGCGAAGTCTGTCCAGAAGAACGAGCAGAAGCCGCTTCGGGCGCTAGATCGTCTCTAGTATGTATTCCACGCAGGTGAGGACTTCCAGCTGGCGGAGAGGCGGTCGGAAGGGGAGATGAGCGGGAGAAAAGGGGCTGCAGGGCACGCTAGGTCGCGCCAGTCCACCAGAGCCCGCTGAGGTTTGAAGAACTCGTCAGCGCGCCCTCGTCAGCGAGCCCAAGTCGTCGAGGTCGAAGTCGTCAGCTGCGCGGCGAGGCTGGACGACCGGCCAGTATATATATGTGTCGTCTGTCAACATCAGCCAACGCACAGCGAGTCCCGTCCTCACGATCGACTCCAGGAGCTTCGGCTGTCCACACTGATTGGCGAGCGCAGACGGGATCCACGGCCTAAAATCAAGTAGTCAGGCCGGCTGGTGGGCCGCCGGCTGCGGTTCTCAGGCGTCGTCGAGCTTCACACGGGCGACTCCTTAATCTCGCGCGGGCGTCGCACATTTCGATCGCGGCCACCGTGTGCTGTCTGCTTCTCCCTCGCTTCAGTATCCTCCAGCTCGCTCCCCGAGTCGACCGTCTTGGCTGCAGTCCTCCCTGTCGAAGAGGGGTTGGCCCATGCACGCTATTTTTTTCTTTCTTTGATCCTGATGAGCTTGTTCTCGAGCTGCTGAAACCAACTCCCAGCACCGTCGCCGTCGCCAGTCTCATCTTCTGTTTATTCCTGTCTCTCAAGCCCTCGCACTCTTGCCGTCGCGATCCATGGTGGCCGAAAGCGCGCTGCTCAACTCAGTCACCGCCTGCGGTCAGCATGGCCAGAGCCCCTGGCTCGTTGCCGCTGGCTGGGTCACCATCGGCTGGTACGCTTTTGTCGTGACCGTCAGCACCATAGGCACCGTCCAAGTGTGAGTCACTACCACCACTACTACTACTACTAATCCTCCGCCGTGGCGTCGCTGATACCGTGTAGATTCCGAAAATACTCCCGTCCTGTCGCCAAAGCCACCAGAGCTCCCTCAGACCCAAACCTCCCTCATGTCACCATCATCCGCCCCATCAAGGGCCTCGAGCCCTACCTCTACGAGAATCTCGCCTCCAGCTTCCTCCAGGACTACCCCAGGGACCGGCTGAGCATCTCGCTCTGCCTCTCCTCGCGCGACGACCCGGCCTACCCCGTCGTCGAGAAGGTCCTCGCCCGCTTCCCCGACGTCGACGCACGCCTCTACATCGAGCCCCGGTACGAGGACTGCGAGCTGGGGCCCAACCCCAAGATCCGCAACATGAGCCAGGCCTACCGCGAGCTAAAGGGCGACGTCGTCTGGCCCGTCGACTGCAACGTCTGGCTGGGCAGAGGTGTTTGCAGCAGGATGGCCGAGCGTCTCTGCGGCCTGGACTCCAAGGGCCAGAAGTACAAGTTCGTCCACCATCTGCCCATCGTCGTCGACGTCGACAGCCAGGTCGCCGCCCGCGACTTCGAGGCCAACGCCATCTTCCCCCAGGCCCCAAAGCCGGCCGCCTCCATGAACGGCAACGGCAACGGGATGCCCAAAACCGCCCCTAACGGCGTTGCACAGACCACGCCCCAGCGCACGTCACTCGTCCAGTCCATGCTCTCCGTCGGCGGTGGGCGGCTGGAGGAGATCTTCCTCGCGTCCTCGCACGCGAAGATGTACTGCGCCATCAACACCGTCCTCGTCGCCCCCTGCGTCGTCGGGAAATCCACCATGTTCCGCCGCTCGCATCTCGACCAGGTCACCTTGAACCACGTCATCCCTTCACGGCCATATCCCCGGCGGCCCGGCCTGGACTCGCTGTCCGACAACATCTGCGAAGACCACCTTCTCGGAGAACGCATGTGGAACGGCAAGCTCCTGGAGGAGGCCGACGGCCGGAGCGAATGGGGTAAACACGACCTTCTCTTCGGCGACCTGGCCATCCAGCCCGTCTCCAGGATGCCCGTCTCGTCCTACATCGACCGTCGCGTCCGCTGGATCCGCGTACGCAAGTACATCGTCATCCTCGCGACCATCGTCGAGCCGGGCATCGAGTGTTTCCTCTGCTCCGCCTACCTCGCCTTCGGCCTCACCACCGCCCTCCCCCCTCTCCTGTCCGGACGCGAAGCCTGCTCGAGCTACCTGTCCACATGGTCCGCCTTCGGGTGGATCTGGTCTCTCAGCGTCGCTGGCTGGATGTTGACCGACTACTTCCTGTACAAAGTCCTCCTCTCCTCCGTCACCATAGAAGTCGACGAGAACACCCCGGGCTTCGCGCGTCCCCCGGCCTCCGGCTCCTTCGCCAGACGCTCCTTTCCCGAGTTCTTCCTCGCCTGGTTCGGTCGAGAGCTGCTGGCTCTGCCGATATGGGTGTACAGCGTGTTTGGCGGCGCAACCATCAGATGGAGAGATCGAGAATTCAGAGTTGGCATGGACAACGTCGCCCACGCCGTCGGTCCCGCTCGGAAGCAGCGGCCAGCCAACCGTGTGATCACCGACGACCTCAACGGCCACGCCCAGCGATCCTACGGATCAGACGACAGCTGCGAAGTGCGACGGCGAACCCCAATCGAGAACCTGACGAAGTTGGGCATGAAAACTACCGCCGCCGCCATGGACCTCGACGAGACAAGCCGCTTGATCTAACATAAAAAACAACCTACGCCTGCGCTCACTTTAATCCCCACTAATGTCACCATCTTCATAACGCCTTCTTGCAACAAGCCAAATTCCCCTTCTTCTGTTTTCGTCTTCCCTCAATCGCAATTTTCTACGCTTTTCTCGTGCATTCGCATACCATGCTTCAACCTTGCTTCAACCTTGCTTCAACCTTGCTTCGTCAAACCCTCCCTTTCGTCCCTCCCTTTCGTCCCTTCCCTTACAACGCCTTTCCCTTCTCTTACAACGCCTTTAATTCCCTTATACACTACCTAATACTTCTTTGCTGTCGGTTTGGTGTGTTTTCTTAGTGCTGCAGGGTGTACATTACCCCTATTTTTGGGGATGTTTTGCCCTTGTTTTCAACCATTTTTGTAAATATAGATTGCTCTATCTCGAGTCTTAGGCTAAGTTGACGCTGATGTCGAGTTGCGTGTGGGGATTAATGTGGTTAATGTGGTTTTCTACACCATTTCCTTCCAGCTAGTGAGGATAGTCCTAATGATATGCCACTGAATAGAAGCTCATTAATGATTAGCTGTGTAGTATATAGAAAATCAAGTCAGTGGCACCTTAGATTTTTTCTATTATTTCTTCTATTTGGAACATGTATGCTTTTGATGGGTTTCCTACTTGCTCGCACCCTCTTCACCATCGCCCGCTTCTTCGACGGCGCTCTTTTCAACATCCGATCCCTTCTCGCATGTCAATAGGTATTCAACCACCTTCTGGCCCTTCGTCATCTCTCGCGGCGTGGAGGATTCAGCCTCAGCCTCAACGTCAGCATCCCCTTCTTCCTCTTCCCCTTCCACGTCATCATCTTCGTCAACCCCCTTCTCCTCCTCTATAGTCGCAGTTGCAGTTGCATTCCAGTCAGACTGCTCGGCCACAAATACGGCATCATGTCCCGCGTTGTTCTTCACGATTATATCAGCCCCAGCCTCGACAAGGGCCTTGACGCACTCCAAGTGAGAGTTCAACGCCGCCCAGTGCAGGGGCGTATTCCCAGAGTGATTTTTATGGTTGATGATCTGAAGATTTGACTCTTGCTCTTCCTTCTTGTCTGATTTCAGCAGCTTAAGTAGATAATTCAATAATTCTGTTAAGTTCCACGTATTAGATACCTTATTGTCATGCAAGAACGATAATGGCGTGGTACCTGAGTTTCCATTGGCCGCAGGCCAGTGTAGAAGGCATGAGCCAGTACCTCCTTCGCCCTCGTCTTCTGCATCGATGGCAGCTTTGATTATGTCGGCTGGCGAGCAGTTCTGCTGTTCGCTGAATTTGGCGATATCTGCTTGCAACGCCTCGAGATCCCCTGCACGGGCGTCGTAGATCAAGTCATCCACTGCCTCAAACGACAGGAGGGGTGTGCTAGTGGTATCCATGGCTCCTGGGTGGGTAGCTTGATGCCAATGTTCAAGAGAGCAGGCGATGTTCTCTTTTCTGCAGCTGGGTATGAGGTGAAGTCAAGGTGGTTAAAATTTCCAATTCTCCGCGGTGTGTTCCGGATTGGGAATATATCTCAGTTTCTTGGATTTCTCTTAGTCTCTATTGTCTGTGAGGTGATATATAGTATTTAGAATACTAAGATGGCTCTCGTTGTGAGAATTCAAGTTTTGTTCTATTTATTTTGTGGTTTTATATCAAAATTTATATTTAAATTTTTGAGAGGGGTAATTAACAACACTTCTTCTACTCAACCATAACAGATTATTCCATTAAAGAAATAATTAAATTGTTTAAAAAGAAGCAAGAAAGCAGTACTGATAAGATCACCTAGTAATTTAGAGCCATCAACCCAACGGTGTGTCAGGATTCCTTTACTCAACCTCTTTTGCCGCGTCGCAGGGCATCACGTGATGGGTAATTTGGCCAAAGAAATCGAGGATAAATTCATATCAAAGAAGAATTGATAGATTGTTGATTTACTAAAACTAGTAGGCTGACCAGTGAAGCTGTAACTATATAATGTACACCAGTGTTGAAGCACCCAACGCCCGTGTATCCAATACGCTCACCCAAAAAGGACAAATATTCAATCAACCCCCGAGATGCTAAACGAGGTACATGTTTCTATGGCTGCGCTTAAATCAAAATTGCCAGACTGCAGCAGAGTCCGGGCCAGCAAAACTCCATAAACAAGGAGCATCTCAATCTCGCAGCCAGGCTCTGCGCTTTTCTTCTTTTTTCTCCCGCCTCTTTTCTCTGAATGCTTTTAGTTCCTTCTTCGTCAGCTTCTTCCCGCTCCGCTCAGCCTTGAGGCTTCTCCCCTCGTGGCTGTTGGCTGCGGCATCCACATCGAAGAAGGCATTCAGCTGCCGATGGCTCTTGTTCTCGTCATTGAATTTTTCTGGGTTTAGATTCGCAGCTTGCCATTTGCCAGTAAACCGATTGAAAGTGCCCGTTGCGGTGTACAGGATATTAGGGTCCCCTCCGGCGCCAGCAGCAGCTGCCGCGGGAGGGCCTGCATCGGGTTGTTGGGCGTACCAAGCCGTCGGATCGTAGTCACCGTGTATGGCCGGGTCATAGCCGCCGGCGGGGCGAGTCCGGGGTTGCAGAGACGCCGCAGCCTGGTCAGCGGAGAATTCAGCTACCTTGCCATCATCAATGACTCCTGGAGGCCCTGGCTGAGCAGCGTCTGGTACGCGTGGATTCTCCCACTGAGAAACCTGCGTGATGCGGTTGTAGAAATAATAAGCCTGTATGTTATCATCCCATATCGCATCCCACCCATCATCTTCCGCGGCCGTCCCTGGCACCGGCTCATCGGGAAGGGGGGGAGGAGCTTCTTCGTCAGGTAGAGGAGGCTGCCCTTCAACTTCGACAGCTCCCGAGTTCACCTCACCCGCGTCCTCAACCTCAACATCATCCTCCCCATCCTGATCCGTGTGATCATCGTCTCGATCCTGCCGCGATCGCTGTTCTCCGCGTGTGTCTGGTGAGGGCTCCGTGTCTGAAGGCCGCGACTGATGGCCAGGCAGTGTCTGCTCGTCAGCTGGAAGGGTGGGCTCTGCCGGCGCATTCGTCGCCATTATCACTGCATACAGATAAATTTATGGTATATGGACATAGGGAAAAACCATCTAAAGACATCGCAACACCTTGCTGCGTGGTTGTTTGATGCCTTTAGCGTGGTGACGGGCGACTTCAGCCACACGGTCTTTTTTTCCTGCAGGGGCCGAGACGCCCGGCGGGGCTAGGCCGTTTGTGGAAGTTCATCACGTGATATGCATCTGCCGCGGGGTTTTGATGCCGTATAAATCAACGAACAGCAAGATGGGGTATATATATGCAGGTATTCTTACGGATTCTACGCAGATATGATCTTGGTCTAGACCACAAGCCGCTTTTGGAGCCACCGTGCAGCTCATACACTTATGAAAAGAGGGAGGCTTCACAAGTCACACCTTTATCCAACTTCGGAAAGAAATAACTTCACAGAGTCAAGAAAAGTGCAAAATTCCCAAGCCGTTAACATGTCCCGATGATGACGGGCTATCTTTTTGATAAATGTCCCGTGGGCTGACTTCAATGTACCGTGCACTGCATGTATGCAAGTACAGCAGCCTAACGGTTCCTATCAGGTCCGCATAATGATAATGTCCGAGTTCACTCTACCCAAGTAACCCATACTCCGATTTGCCCGGGTTGAGCTTTGCTACATATGTACTGCTCGTTACATACATACTGCATAGCCGTACACGACACTTCATGTACAACGGCATTGAGGGGTATACCTCATTCCATTCCGGAAGAAACCACCCCCGCAGTGTATAGCTTATTTATAGGTCATGGTGACTGGTAAATTAGAATGAAAGTTCCTGTCCTTTGATTGCTGTATGTATATATGGGACCTCGTGCTGAATGGCAAATACTCTCAATGACTTGGATTAGAGGGGATAGGAGCTTTAACTATGACCGGCAGCCAAAGTCTACCGGCACTATCAGTGCTAAATGCTAATCCGAGTCAAATGGGAAAATGACACAAAATCAGGTTTGGTTCCTTACAATTTGCGCAGTGTAATGGGAATATCTACGGAACGGGAACGGCTATCAAACATCATTGTCTACGACCGGAGATAGGCGAGGAGCACAGGTTGCGGGGTCCGAAACAAGCAGCAAAGCGGACTATTCTGCCCGAAACGCCTAAGCCGCAAACCCGTGAAATCGTCACGGGAATACCTTGTTACCTAGCGCCATCGATGCATGCCACAAGCTCGCCATCATGACATACATCTATTGAAAGGCCGACACGATATAATCGTTCAACTGCGGTGAATTGCTGGAGAAGGCACCGACATGGTGGGTGACAGGAACGTCCTGCTGTGTGAGAGGGGTTGGAACGGATCCAGGTCGGCCAAGTGGTAGTCTATCGTATATTTCTTGTTCTGCCAACAGCTGAGCGCCGTTGGTTCACTGAGGTAAATGGGCACCCTCATACGTTTTACAGGCGATGGAACTTACCCCGCCTATTCTCAGTGATACATGGAACCAGTTGTTGAGTAAAGAACCAGCGATATAGTTGGTAAAGGACAAGCGGGGTACAGGCCTCGCTGTACAGAAAACTGCGGTGGAAGATGCTGTTATCGACTGGCTGTTCAACTGCGAGAAAAATTTGAGGATTGTATTATGGAAAGGGGTTTGTTGAGACTGAAGAGAGAAAAAGGAGCGGTTGAAATGGACCGTGTCGAGAGAACTCCAGGGGCATCCAGGGTGCTTGCTCTGCAGAGATCGATAATAATCAGATGCACAGAGACGGTCTTGCCCGAGAATTGCCACTGGGGCAGTGATCTTGGTGTAAATCAGAGTCTAGAGGACGAGCGGAGCCCACGACTCGACGAATATGATAGTTTGGTTCCGTGCCAGCGAGCCTGCAGTTTCTCCTCCTTGACGGCGGAAGAGACAGCTGGGGCGAATCGGCATCGAGGACCACGATCAACAGATCTAACTATCACTCGTAATCGGCACTTTTTCTGTGCGACAGTAGAACATGTCACCTCGTCAAATCGACAAGCTGCAGCTTCGAAGAGGCAAAATTGAGCACTCCCGTCAATCCAGCTCGATCACTTACCGTTTCCAGTGGACGAAATCAAGGAAATGCAGGTGCATCTGATAGACGAGGGGGTGGCTGGATGGACAGTCTGAGCACAAACATTAACGACGAAGGGACGGAAAATGAAGATGGACATCGAGTTGAGACCCCGACAGTTAAGGTTCGCTGCAAATTATAGGGTACTTTTGGCTTTCAGGAACCGGGATTGAAGTCAATTAAAGCTATGCGGCGTTGGATGGTTCCAACAGCCCAAAGCCCGATGATCTGTCTGGAGAACGCGGCCTTCCGCAGGACAGTTAGGGACTACTGTACTAATCAGGGAAGAGAGTTCAATTAAGGATGCCAGCTGAGTTGAGCTATGACAACGATGACGGCGATTGGCAGTCTATGCCCGGGCCAACTAGTTCGGTTGGAGCGAGAATCGTTGGCGTTGTTGGCTCTGGAGCGAGGAGTCAGACCGCCCTCTCGGAGGTGGATGGGAACCCGGCGGCAACAGAAGCCCGGAAGCGGGGAAGAACTGAGAGCAGCCACCGGACTGGGATCTAGAATCTGGACATGGAGGATGGCTGGTCGTACGGGTGTGTTTAAGGAGAGAGATAGGGAGGCGAGAGTAGTTAGTTCGTTATGGCAGAAGGGCGAACACGTCGGGAGAGCTCTCTAGCACCGCGTAAGGAGGTCACACCGGCTGATAGCCACCGATCCTCCATGTGCTGAGCACGGTAGAACTGCTCGCTACTAGTCGGGAGAGACTATCCCCTCCGTCGTCTGCCATATTATTCAGCTGTCAATTATTGTCGCGTATCCGGGCAGGTGTGAAATCGATAATCAGACGCAGGAGATCAGATAGATCGAGTGGCTGGCGACCTGTCCCGAGATATGCAGGATTTAGGTAGATAGCTGCGTGTTTACGTTTTATGCACGGCGCATGAGCGAGGTTTGTTCCTTCCTTCCCCGACCGAGCCCGACGCGTAGTTTCCTAGTTATGTGGCTTTGACGTCTCTCATATTCTGGGCAAGAGCGAGCCTGTGACGAGATGTGTAGCGAGGGGGAGCAAAAAAAAAGGCGGAAGGAGCGGCCTGCCAAGCCCTCGGAACCAGAAAGGGGGGCCGGCGGGTGCAGATCGCACCGCATCGGGGGGCCGAGAGCCGCTAGCCCTGAAGAAGTAAATGATCTACAGGCGCCCCCCCTGGCTTAGCTAAGCCCAACGCTCTCTGTGCCTTTGGGCCTTTTGGGATGAATTATGATAGTTCGAGGGCGTTGGCATAGAAAATACGAGTTGGCTGCCCCCTGATCATCCCTGATCCGGGGAATATCCAGCAAGAGAGGCGCGGAGTTTTGCGGTCTCGCCCTGCCGCAGCCTAATTTACTCCTCTCTCTAGCATGGCGACGGAAAAGCGCTGGCGGGAGTTACGGAGCAGTACTCCGTACGGGGTAGGCTGTTGCCACTCGTCGAATATCAAAAAGCCTCCCGCAGCGAGCTATGCGGAGTACCCTCGACGTCTGGCGGACATGGAAGAAGGGGGCTTGATCAACATCGAGAAGATAGAGAAAAGAAAAGGGAAGCTGGGAGCAAGGCAGGACTGACGAGGAGAGTTGGCGATGCATGCTGTATTCGTGCGACCTCTGTCACACGGCGAAGGGATACGTACTGCCCGGTTGATCCGTACCTTGACCGGGAGCCTGCTGAATTCCAACGCAGGAACCAGGACAGTGGATTAGTTAGTGGTCTATGGGCAACCAGCCGAGCAAAGAGAGAATTTGAGGTTCAGTAATTTTCCAGCGCCAAAGCGTGAGTGTGGGTATCTCGGCCTTGACTATTAGCTCTTTGGCGTAGAAGGGAGCCCTTTTTTCTTTGTTGCGGTCAGGCGCAGAAGCTCATGTCTAGATCAGTCTCCCTCCCGCAAGAAACCTTTTCTTTTGTTTTTTGACTTGTTCCTGCGAACTATTGTTTCGGACCTTTGACCTGACCTTTACTGAGACAAGATTCTCTCCCTACTTTTGTTGTCTTCGCTACTGTTGTTGGTTCATCATTTCTGGTTATTTTCAATGCAACCTGTAAACGCAATTCTGATGATGATAATGCCGGGGAGGGGGATCCACAGATATTCAGCAGGACAGTTGCATTTGGTATGCTCACTACTCTGTAATCCATGTAAAAACCATGCAGCCGCTGCTCCTCATACCAGCCAAGTGCTTTCCTTTGGTGGAAGGAAAAAAAGAAAATACTCAATATTGTAGTTTTCCCTGCAATGATGGGGAAGAGGTGGGGAAACAGGTCTTGAAAAATAGCGTATCTTCGAAGCAGAAATTGTTTCCAAGTCTCACAGCTATGTGTTACTATCGCCCTGTCCAGTACATTTGGGCTGTACAACCGTAAAGGGAGCTCCATGACTGGATCACCCAAAGCTGCATGCCTTGCTTTGATAATATGATATGTCCTGTCGGGGATCGCGGCTTGGTTGGGCGGTGGAGAGAGGGCATCTGCAATGCTCGACGACCAGGTGTGCATGCTCAGCCAAAGTGCATCTCGAATTGAGCTATGCATGCATGTACAGCTAAGACCCGCCGATCTTAATACAGCAGTCTGGACTTCGAGCAAACGAGGAGGCGGCGGGATTTGCAATTGAACCCCAATGTGGCAAGGGCAATATCTCCCTTTCTTTTGAGTTTGGCTGTTGCACAGAGTATTGTCTGCCAGTTACCCCTTTCCAGTCCCAAGAAAGCGCTGTCAAACCTCTACCGACGGTCTATATAAGGAGGTCGATGGCTGCCCATCTCCTCGCCTTTTCCTTCTCCATCAGCATCACTCTCAAGCATCTCACAGCAACTCCAAGCAGTCTCAACTCCTCAACAACAACTTCTTTTCTCAAAAGAAAATCCTCCAACCCCAATCATTCAAAATGAAGTTCTCCGTTGCCACCGCTGTTTTGGCTCTTGCCACCGCTGCCGTTGCCGTTCCCGGCGCCAGCTACCACCCAACCCAGGCCGACCGCGACCTCAAGATCAAGCTTGAGAAGTTCGAGAAGAACTGCGGCAACAACAACCAGGTCTCTTGCTGCAACGAGGAGGTCAAGAAGCTCGCTCCCCAGAGCGCCGGTGGCCTCATCCCAATCCTCAACAACCTTGACCTCAGCGACCTCTCCCTCATGAAGGGTTGCTCCAAGCTCGATGTTGCTGGTAAGCATTCAGCTTCAGCTGTCTTTCAGATTGCCGCGATTTCTAACACATGACAATAGCTCTCATCGGTGTCCAGGACCTCCTCAACTCCAACTGCAAGACCCAGGTCTCCTGCTGCGAGGTTGGCGACACCAGCCAGGTAAGACATAAAGCCACTTCCTGCATCGACATTCACATCTTTCTAACACATCAATCCAGGTCGGTCTCATCAACGCCAACGTCGACCTCAAGTGCGCTGTCCAGAACGTTCTCTAAATGGCTTCGCCCCATTTACCAGCCACAGGGGTATCATACCTCGCCCTTCAAGTTCCGGCATGGATGGTCTTGAATCAGAGCATGGTTCAGCCGACATCAACCGGCAATCAACTTGGTGGTCTTTTACCCAGACCAATGCCATCGTGTCTCTCCTTTAATATTCCTTTTGTTCTCCAAGGGGTTGAGATTCGGGGTTGAACAACCACCTCCACTGTCGGTGTTTCTGTTATTAGATAATAATACTCTTAGTACTTAATATATCTTTTTGCGTCAGCAATTCTACTGTCGTCCATAAATAATTCAATACCACATAGTTTCGCGGAATCCTTTCAAGGATCTCTAGTAAACCATCTGAAACCTGCCATTGGGTTTTCCTCGAGTCTCTTTGTGCCAATGATCAGCCCCTGTTCTGTGGTAACATGGCGGTTTTATTTTCGTGGTTGCTGTGTCGTTGATGTCGTGCAGGGAATGTCGCCCCCAAACTCAAGTGCTGCCTCGGATAAAATATACTTCCGGCCCGCCTCGGACAAGGGTAGCTCGAGCATCCCTGTCACTCCCAAAACTTGGCTTTTTCGACTCGTGCGACCTCAAACTACGAAATCTACTCGCGCTCTCATGCGTTGAGGGGATACAGAGTACGTACGCTTGGTGTTGACCTGTGTGCTCAGCGACTGAATTTTATGGCGGCGATTCCCAGACTATATATGTGCGATTATATGGCTCCTAAAATTGAGAAGAAGGACAGTATGACATCGATGAGAGCCATGACCATACCGACCTAGAAATGACGAGAAGAGAGAATGCTATGTCATATTCAAGTGGGCTCCTCATGATCTTTGCAACCAATAAATCGACTATGCATATCGACCGCTATCACCCTGCACTACTAGAGCTAGAAGACGGAGAGGAAGCATCGGAGTATGTATGCTTAAGGGAAAAGTTTCATAGCATGACTATTGCGTGAAATTTCACCGTGACTGTCTCACTGGCCTAGGTATGGCTAGCAAGCTTCGATTGAACTCTCCGAGGGTATAACAATGTCCAATTTATTGTGCATTTCAATCCCATTGAAACCCTAGAACGCCTATTCCAAATACACAAGCTGTACTTTCGTCTTCTCGTTCTTACCACTAAGCTGTCCCTCCATTTGTTATGGCAGTGTTACTCGTTTTGGTGGCGGTGTTTGAGGATGGTGTAGTCCTCCGGAGCGAGTGTGGCGATTGTCTTTTGCTGAGAAACCGCCTCAGCGAGTTGCGGCTTGCAGAAGTGCTTGATGACGATTCCGGAGAGGCGGGTAATGACGGTAAAGAATCGCGAGTTGGGAGACTTTCTAAGGAGCTCTTTTCTGTCTTGTCAGAGTCGGTAAGGAGGGGTAGGCGAGTAGTTAGTCCATTAGCTGAGGATCGGAGCTGGGTGGATGCATTCTTGTCCGTGGATTTTGAAGCGTCCCCATTCATGACGGACGCCAACTCGGGTAATAGCCAGTTTTGTGAATCTTGATTAGATAAGTCAAGGGAGCTGAATGCGGTGGTAGCCGAGGTGCCAGCCTTTTGCCAACCAGAGTATTGGGAAGAGTTTCGCCCCAAGTTATCGACCTGTACTTCGTCAACAAATGGCAGAGTCGATCCGTTAAAGGCTTTGCCAAAAGTTTCAGGTTTCAAATCAAGTTGAAATTTAGGATCTGGGGGAAAGTATGCATGGCTTGCTTTTAGGGAGACTGGAGACTTTGGGAGGCCCAGCGCTGGCTCTGTCGCAGCAGACATTGCCGTCGAAGGCCGAGATCTGAGTGTCGAGAATAGAGACAGTCGGCGGGTGCGCCTTTTCCCTTCCTTGAAATATTGCGGCTGTCCTTCATCTGCAAGCTGACTATTTACCAACAACAACGACCGCTTCTTGGATATTTTTGTTGCGGTTGATTCGGCCCGGCCATTCTGCGGCGAGGACGGGAGTTTTATCGATGCTGGATCCACAAATTCCTCGTCGTCGGTCCTGGTCGAAGAACGAGGCGTAATGTCGACTTCGGGCTGGGGCGGCTCCTCGGGCGTAAGGTGTGGAAAGTCGAGCTCGAGCCGAGGTGGTTTCTGGTTAATCTCTGCAGTTTCTGCATTCTTGGTCGTCAAACTATCATCTCGGGCCTGGCGAGATCGTCGACGAGAAAATAGAGCGGCAAATAGGGACATGATTGACTGTTGCTAACGATGAGCAGAAGGTAGTGGAGGAGAGTCGAAAAGTTTTTTTTTTTGCTCCTGAGGATAAAAGCTGCCACCAGAACTCGAGAGGATGTCAAAGATGTATCAAAGAATATGCAGTCGGAAAATTGAAACCAAAGAAGAACAAAACGGCGTTTCTTCAATGAAAATGGTCGCTTCTAAAAAAGCGAGAGAGCGATCTTTGGCACCAGAGCAGCCCGTGGCGTGAAAGGAAGTTTGCACTACTCTTCGAAACGAGGCGCCTTCACATCAGTTCCTGAGACGAGCTTCGTTTCGAGTGTGTTGATGCAAGCCGTGAATCTGACAGCATCACTAGTAGGGAAGAGATCGAGAAGTGAGATCAGTGGGGTTTAGGCTGAAGGAGCCGAACGTGTCGCTTTCGTCCAAGGCATCTTTCATGCATCCTCGAGGATTTCGATAGGCTAAGAGAGAAGAAAAAAAAAGGGGGGGCAAATGCAGCCTTTCCTGCACGCCTCTGTCCCCGATGTTCCAAATTTTTTTATTTTTACCATAGTTTTACGCCGTACAAAGGATGTCATTCGCTGGTGCTGGCGCACTGAGGATTGCGATGTCGTTGCGACTCCGACGAGATCTAAACAAAGGGTATGACGGAAATGTTGAGAGCTCCCGTCTGGCATTGACAGCATGACAGTCTGACATGGGCCCCTGCACCTCCGGAACGCCTACTCGCCAGCTCACTCGCGTTGGCTATGAAGCACAGGGATGAAGGCGGTGCTGGCGTTGTTGTCGATGTCGTGAGAGCTTCTAGGGCTTTTTCTTTGGGTCCCACAAGGTTCCACCCTCGGCTCAGGGGCCCGCAAGGGACGCTAGTTTTATGCCTGTCTGATCCTTGCACCGGTGCGCCCAATCTATATATTTTATTCAAACGATGGTTGTCGGAAGGCTTCACGAGCCGGTGGACGGGGAATATTAATGCACCGCGTACGGAGTATTACTGCAATGTGTAACAGCCCAGGGAAGTATCGAGTAATTGATTACCAAATATAAATCTACTCTGAAACAAATCAAGTCTATCTAGTCTGGTTACAAACCACGACATGTTCACAGCTTGCTCTGAGGGGATGATGTATATAGCTTGTTGTTGGCCGCCACGACGTCGGCCGCCTCCTTCTCGATGCGGCTGAGGAGTTCGGCGCAGGTTGGGATGTCGCGGATGATGCCAATGACCTGACCAGCAGTCCAGACCTATCCCGCAGGCGCGGTTAGCATAAACTATGACTGAAGCAAATTAAGAGATTGGAAAGGCACTGGAACTCACTCCGTGATCGACATCCCCATTTATGAAAACCTGGCGTCCACGCTTGCCGCTGACAAGATGTGCGAGCTCGGAAAATTCGCCTGTCTGGCTCTCCTTCTCGATCTTGTATGCTTCAGCCGTGACTTTGTTATTGAAGAGTCGGGTGGTGTTTCTCCATCGACGCAGGAGGAGCTGGGTGTCCGACTCGTCCGCGTTGACGATGGCCTTCTTGACGTTGATATGGATAGGAGCCTCGACGGTGCACATGAACCGGGTGCCCATGTTGATGCCGCAAGCACCGAGGGCCAAAGCCGCTGCTAAGCCGTTTCCGTCCGCAAACCCACCTGACGCAATGAACGGAACTCCCAAATCTTGCCTAGCACGGCTCAAAAGAATGAAATTTGTGATGTCGGTCTCCCCGACGTGCCCACCACACTCGAAACCGTCGATGGAGAGGAAGTCAACTCCGAGCTTGACAGCGGACTTGGCGTGTCGGATGGTTGTGCATTTATGAAGGACAATGCAGCCGGCTTTCTTCAGCTGCGAGATGATAGGGCCCGGATTGTTCCCTGCAGTTTCGACTATGCGAACCCCTTCTTCAATGATAACTTTGGCATAGGCGGGATAGTCTGGAGGTGTAAGAGCGGGAAGGAAAGTAAGGTTTACGCCGAACGGGTTCTTGGTCATCTTTCTCGTCTTTCTGATCTCATTTCGGAGGTCTTCGGGTGTAGGTTGCGTCAAGGCGGTAAGCTAATAAGTGCACGACCATTAGCCTTGACACTCCGTGATCAATAGATATGAAGGGCATACAATTCCAAGACCCCCGGCATTGCTAACGGCGGATGCAAGCTCAGCGTATCCAACCCACTGCATGCCACCTTGCACAACAGGGACTAAGATAGCTGTTAGCACGTCCTGTTGACTTAGAGATTTCACCGAGTTAAACTCACCTCTAATCCCAAGCTTCTGCGTGAGCTGGGTATTGAAAGGCATCTTGACGGTTGATGTATCTATATATAGTCTTCTTCCCGGGTTCTAAAGAGGGTGAGCGGTCTTCAACGATAGACTGAGATGCAAGACGCAAAAGAACAGGCCCTTGAGCTGTCCTCGAGTCTGCTGGAGGAGCAGAAGCCATCGCCGGCTCGCCCGCACCAGACGCCGAGGACCGAGGCACCCTGCTCGCGTGATGGCTCACGTGACGCTCAGCCGCGGCCGCCCGCTGGCAAAATGAAGAATGATCCCTCGACACCTTACAAGATCTACGAGTCGAAAACCCGTCGTACCATAGTAGCTGGTATACGCGTGAGAGGTGCCCCGTAAATTGTCAGAGCCAGGCATCCTTGGTGAGAATGCCTTGGGGGTCCCCAGTATGTAAGATGTTGAACTTGATTGCTTTAGAAGAGGTAATGGTCTGGTAGTTGAAGGAGAATGATAATTGACAAAACACACAAGTCATGTGGCATTATGTGACCCTGATATGAAACCCAGCTCGCTCATTGAGGGAGGGGACTGGGCGATTAACGACGGGTTGAAATAGGCTTCCTTACTCTCAAAACCTCGTGCCATCCCGATGAGCCACGACAGAATGCCGCAGCGTAGAGTGAGATGTCGCCAAGAAGCATCTGCTTCATCCCGAGTCCATTGTCCACAGGAACTGCAGTAACGGCCGGTCGAAGATGGAGGCTGAGGTCTTTGGTCGTTAGAAGCGAGACGAGAGGAAATCTCGCGATGTTTTTGTGTCGGCGGCCGGGAGCGGGCAAACCTTGTTCCGGCCATAATCAGGAGGACGCCGATTGGCTCCGAGATCTGCCGGTCGTCTTACATAAGCCGAGGGCCATCTGGACGCTGAACGGGAACGTCGGCTTGGGCTTTGCTTGCTTGTTCACGGTGTGCTCTGACACTGGCCAACTCGCGCGTACCACGAAAGATGTTTTCCAGCAGACTAGCGCAGCAGTCGCTCAGACGACGTGAGTGCTCGGATGGTGCCAATTGAGTGGCCGTTGTGCTGACGGTGTTCTAGTTGCGACACAAAACCCATCTGCATTCAGAAGCTCGGTCTCCCAGTTTGCCAGACCGGCCGCCATTGCGACTGGAAACTATGCTCAGATCAGGTCAGTCTCTAGACGGGCCTCAGGACGCATCATTTTGAGTCCTGGTGGACTCGCGTGTCTCCTTCATTCTCTGAACCGAAGACTGCACGTGGATCGAAATGGTGCTTACTGTCGTTAGACTTGCTACATCTACCTCGACGCCAGATTCAACGCCCATCGAGCCAACCAATATTCTCGCCAAACAGCGTCTCAATCGTCCGGTCGCTCCGCATCTCAGCATCTACCGACCCCAGATAACTTGGTACCTGTCCAGTCTCAACCGTATTACTGGCGCAATTCTGTCCGGTGGCCTCTATATCTTCGCCAGCGCCTATCTCATCTCCCCTCTGCTCGGATGGCATCTTGAATCCGCTTCGTTGGCTGCCGCATTTGCCACCCTTCCGATTGCCGCCAAGATCGGAATGAAATTCACCATGGCCCTTCCATTCACCTTCCACTGCTTTAATGGCGTGAGACATCTTGTATGGGATCTTGGAAAGCAGTTGACCAACCAGCAGGTAATCAACACCGGGTGGGCTGTTGTTGGACTCACTCTTACCAGCGCCCTCGCGTTGGCTATCTTTTAAAGGGAATTCTACTAGTATTCTGAGCCACTAAGCATTCAGCTGCGCTTTCTCTTTGTATTATTGCCTATTGTCGACTAAATGTACATGCTTCCAATTCAATACCTTTCAAGTCTCCTTCCATAAGTAAAGCATTTCCTAACTACTATAAAAGGAAGGCCACATAGCAGGAAATTAGGGTGCATAATGGTCCATGTATTTCTTTTCTATGAAAGGACCGTATTAGACATTATTTCAAAGAACCATGTATGCTTTTACAGGCTGAAAGAGAAGGGACATATCAACGTACCCTACCTAAGAGCTAGTTATTAGTATTAAAGCCACAAAACAATATTGTACAGTATCTCCACCTATTACTCCTTTCACTGCACAAAGTTGCTCAAAGCTAAACAGAAATAAGCATTGCCGAATGTAGCTTATCTTAAAGGTGAGGAGATCCGGGTTCTTTGTCGTGCTTGGCTAGGCCGCTGCGGGTGGTTAAGCTGTGATGCGTGGGCTTAGAAGTAAACAGTTTTTTTCTCTTTTCTTTTCGTTTTCTGCTTTTGGATGCCGTATTTTTTTTTTTTTTTTCAAGTCGAAGTCAAGGTATTAGTTGCCGGTGGGTTGCACTCTTCCATACAAGTGGGGTTGTGGATTTATTGCGTTCAACAGTGAGATCGGTAATCGGTAAGTCGTTATTATTGTAGTTCTCATGCGGTAAACATGAAGTAGAGAAACTAGGTATTCGCTAGACTTTTGATTGATCCGGTTGGAAGATTCCTCTGTGCGTGTTCAAGCTGGGCTTGGAGGTGGGTTTGGAGGCGTAGGGCGAGGAGATAAAGGTGCGGAAACCGAGAAATCGGAAGAAGGATTGCGAGCATCAACCTCGATAGGAGGATGCTGGTTGGCGTGAAGGCATTTGATTTCCGACTTTTGATACCGAATGCCACAAAGGCTTCCAGGTTGATCCATAGGTAGCTGCATTGTATGGACTACTACAATGCTATCAAAAGAACGTGCACACAGATAACTGAGGAAAGTAAATAGAGTCTTGATAGCTTAAAGAGAGCGTAGGGAATAAGGACTCTGTGTGAAGAGGAGGAAGAGGAGCAAAAGAGAAAGAGAGTTTTTGTGTGAACTATTAGACGAGAAAAGCTTCAAGTGAGAGTTACTCTGTAAGATGTTACCTTAAATATCATTCAAGGGTCTGGCCAGGCTAGGCTTGGGAGACAGCAAGCCTAGAGGTTCTACCCGGACCACGTGAAAGACTGATAGAGCATAAGGATGGGGTTGTGTTGTGTCGGGGTTCTGCTAGCTTCGGCATGCAAGCTGCCGTCGAACACTCGTAGCCGTCCCGTCGGAGCCTCGTTTGACTGGCCGCCTTATTCGCTTCCCGTAAAGGGGTCACAGCAGAGAGAGAGCTAATTTAAGCAATGCCGGACAGCATGAGCGCAACGGCGGAGATTCTATCCGCACAATCCAGAAGCCGTAACGACCACGAGGACGACGGGCCAGGTCAAACGAGAGGATATAAACAAGGACATATGATCTCCTTTATCTTCCATTTTAATTCGCCGAGCAGCAAACTCGAACCAGGCAAGCCTTGCGGGGGCCTATTGGCGAGGGACGACTCAAACGGTATCCTATATAACATCGGCCGATATACGCCGTTTGGAGCGGGTGGGAAACGGGACGTAAGAAGGCGCACTGCTTGGTTGCGATGTAAAGAATAGCAAACACGTCGGCCAAAGGAATGTCCTTGGGGCAGATATGTCTCCAAGCCTCGTAGAGACTTCTTAGACAGTTGCAGCTGTCTGTGAAGAGAGAGATATCACCTGGGGCCCGGCAGCGCGGCAGCTCTGACACAAGACGAGTAGAATAATGCTATATTATTGATGATACAGCCATTATAGCTTGATTTAAGAAGCACTCTGCCTCCGTCATAGGTATTAATTTCCATGTGTTCAACGCTGTCTGATGACCTCCTGCCAGTCGCCGTACGACGACGGCCAGCTTCGGAGACGTGTTCAGAACATCGAGACAGGGACGAGGATGCTGGAAACTATGCAGATGATCTAGGCGAGCAGCGTCTCCTTCGTCTTCTTAATGATCTCGTGTTCAAAGAGAGGAGCGTCGATGCTGAAGCTGTTTGGAGTCGAGGCCGACTACCGCTTGTCCCGATCGGGGTTAGCGCCATTCTCGCAAATCTCGTAGTTTTGGAGCATCTTCAACTAACGAGCAACGGACATTCCCAGGGTGAGTAGCTGATAGCGCTATAATCGTCGTCGATGGCTTCCAAGATATCCCCTATCCGGACAATTGCTGGCTTCGTCCAGCCTGCGCGCAGGCGCGCCCCGCGTTTCCTCTCGTGCCATTCACAATGCCAATCGAACTCTCGACGAAGAATATCATCTACGCATACTCCCAATGAACAGCAAACTGCGCCAGCGTCGACTGCGCGATGGCAACAAACACCCCCTGCTATGAAAGCACCCGTTAGACTACGCGAAAATATCAACAAGGTCGCTTTCCCTGTCAACAATAACCCTGGTGTATTGGATAATTTCTACACTCGAATGCTAGGAGAAGGCGGAGAAAAGTTGTTGTCAGAAGAGGTCAAGTGGCAAGCAGTTACGCACAAAAGTTTTGACCAAGGGAGGAGAGGGTTCAACGATCGATTGGCCTATCTCGGTACGTTCACCATTCGTCCTGGCCAGAGGTTGTAGTTCATTTGCTTATAGCAATCTATGCTCTAGGCAAACAGGTAGTTATGCTCCAGGCATCCCTTGCCCTTCTTCAAAATTCCGCGGCGCACGCCAAACCACTCAGACCGGATCCACATGGCAGGCGGCCTCAGGAGTCTCCCGTACTTGAAGGAATTGAAGTCCTGTCACAGACCACGAGGGCTCAATTAATGAAGAGGAAGGAGATGTCTGGCCTGGCTCAGCAATATGGTATTGCTAATGTTCTTCGATGGGTACCAAAAAAGGTAAGCCATATAACAGAGAAGAGTCTTCCCTAGTTATAGGTTCGCTTGGTCTGACTCGAATTTTCCCAGCAAAATGACTTGACTGAGTCTGGTGTCGACACGGTATACATGCACGCCATGTATGCCGTCATTGGAGCCATAGCCCTCGAAAACGGAAGCCAGGTTGCCAACGAGCTGACTCGCGAGAGAATCCTGAAGCCTCTCGGCTTCCACCTGGACTGATAGGTCTGATTGACGGTGCAGTGAATATAGATATACACTTGGCTTACACGGCATTGGCACGGCGTTGAAGATTTTTTGTTTCAAACCCTGAGCCTAGACGTTGCTCTTAATCGGTTGTATTATTTCTACACGATTTTTTTTGATCTCCAACTGGCTTGTATTATACTATATATTCGCAGATGTATGATATGGACGTAAACCAGGGCTTCCCACAGCGCCAAACCGCACACACACTGCGTAGTTCATTGGTAGATTGTGTGACTTCTCTGACACCGCCCGCGCAACATGAAAATGCCCGGCCAGTTCTTATGAAGTCCGTATATTTTTGGTCTACGCATCACAATATCGCTAAGCGCAGCAACTGAGGACCCTGATATGACCTGACAGAAAGCCAGAAGCCAAGATTAGAGACCAGCCCTGTAAACAAGACCGGAGGTGTTGGCTAGCACTGTCTGAAGGATGCGCGATTGTGAAGAAGAGAAAGAAACAGAAGAAAAAGTCGCGAAGATTTATTTGGTTGGAGGTTTTTATCGGCTGGCGCTAGGCTGGATGTGGACACGCCCGTCACCGAGATAACGAACGAACCACCAGAACGGCCGGCGAGCGAGGGGAGAGACAAGACAGCAGACCACGCGGCCACCTTGATGCACTGGGAGTCAGGGCGACGGACAACGGAATGAGCTGACGGCCTAACTAGTTACCTCTCCTTTCACCTCCGCTGTCTGAACAAAACTATGATGCGTTAGGGAGGGAGCCTGTTGTTGCCTCCATCCATCTCCGAGATCAACCAGACGAAGCTGAGAGGTCTCTACCTATCAACAATGGCTTCAGCGGTCTTCTTTCTCGACCTGAAGGGCAAGGTATGTGCTCGATCTGTCTCTGTCCGCGTCTTCGGGCGTTCGCTGACACCCGCATGCCCCTCAGACCCTCCTTGCCCGTAACTATAGGGGAGACATCCCCATGTCCGCAGTCGAGAAATTTCCCATTCTCCTCAGCGAGGCCGAAGAAGAGAGCTCCGCCGTCCCTCCCTGCTTTTCCTCCGAAGGTGTTAATGTAGGTAGCTTTCGCCCTCTTGCGCGTGGTAGTGTTGGATCTATAAAAACTAACCGCGCGACAGTATCTTTACATTCGTCATAGCAATCTATACGTCCTTGCCCTTACGAAACGAAACACAAATGCCGCCGAAATCCTGCTCTTCCTTCACAAGATCGTTGAGGTATTTACGGAATATTTCAAGGAGCTAGAAGAAGAGAGCATCCGTGACAATTTCGTCATCATCTACGAATTGCTCGATGAAATGATGGATTTTGGTCACCCGCAGACGACAGAAAGCAAGATATTACAAGAGTACGATCTTCATTTTGCTACCGTTCACCGGAACATGGAGAGAGGCATGGCTAACCTTTGGTCCTCTCGCGGTATAGATATATCACCCAAGAATCTCACAAGTTGGAAGTACAAGCTCGACCACCGATAGCTGTCACAAACGCCGTTTCATGGAGAAGCGAAGGCATCCGATACCGAAAGAACGAGGTGTTCCTTGACGTTGTTGAGTCGCTGAACCTCCTTGTCTCAGCCACCGGAAATGTGCTCCGATCAGAGATATTGGGAGCAGTGAAGATGAAATGCTACCTTAGTGGTATGCCGGAATTACGGCTAGGTTTGAACGACAAAGTCATGTTCGAAACCACTGGCCGAGCAACCAGGGGCAAGGCTGTCGAGATGGAGGACGTCAAGTTCCACCAGTGCGTGCGTTTGTCCAGATTCGAAAACGACCGAACAATTAGTTTTATCCCACCAGACGGCGAGTTCGAACTTATGAGCTACCGGCTGAACACCCAAGTCAAACCGTTGATATGGGTGGAGTGTCTGGTGGAATCTCACTCTGGCTCACGTATGGAGTATATGCTCAAGGTATGTACTCATCATCATCATCATCACCTAACCCGTACTACCCATGCGAGAATACCTGCAGCACAGCGTTTGTATATTGACTTGTGGTTTTTTAGGCAAAAGCGCAGTTCAAACGACGCAGCACCGCCAATAACGTGGAGATCCTCGTTCCAGTGCCCGAGGATGCAGACTCACCAAGGTTTCGAACAAACGTGGGCACTGTCCACTACGCTCCAGAGAAGTCTGCCATTATATGGAAAATCAAGCAGTTCGGCGGGGGAAAGGAATTTCTCATGCGCGCCGAGCTAGGGTTACCTTCCGTCAAGGGGGATGACGAACATGGCGGTGGCATGACTGGTGGCTTCGGCGGGAGCATGGGTGGTGCAGGGCAGGGTGGGAAAGGGAAAAGGCCTATCAATGTCAAGTTCGAAATCCCGTATTTCACGACAAGTGGCATTCAAGTTCGCTACCTGAAAATCACGGAACCAAAGGTATGTCTTGATCATATCAGCGTGATACCAGTTTATCGTTCCCCCTTGCCGTGCCTTTTCTTGACAGCTGTTGCTTTTATCCACCTGCTCTTCCTATCGAACCATTACCCATCGAATCCGAGATATCCCCTTGTTCTTTTAAGTCTGCTCGCGTCGCTATCCCGCTTTATCGCCAAGAGACAATTGTCTAGCTTCCTTGCCACGTTTGCTATGTCACACACGTTTCCTTCTCCGTTCCCGCGGTTGAAACTTCCCGTTATTACGTTTCAACATCCGGCCATAAAAATGTGGCTTGTTTATATTTGCTTTTCTTTCTTGGTCGCCATTACTGACCCGTCGTTGTCTTTTAGCTCCAATACCCCTCCCTTCCTTGGGTTCGTTATATCACCCAATCCGGAGACATTGCTGTTCGCTTGCCCGAGGCTCAGTAATCATCGCGGGGTCGCTTTACTCAGATTCCTTTATTCCCACGAAAAAGCAGGTTTTCATTGGGGCTTTAGAGCGGCACTTTTTTCATGAATAGCGTATCTGTCATTTTATAATGGAGACAAAACCGTCACCCGGCTTATCGCCATACCTCGCTTCTACGATACTTTATATAACTGTCTAGTACTTACTTTGCATCCCGCTGTAAGTTCTAATGGTCATGCTAGCTTGATGGAAAGAACCAAACTTTGCAATCGACAAGGCATGATTGAGACATGTATCTTGATTAACAACCTTAGCTAGGAGCGAAGATGAACGAAGGAGCAACCCCTCTGTCTACAAGATGTTGTGTGACCGAAAATCCTTCAGACTGGCGTGGCTTGCGCGTGTTGACACTGCTGGGATGAGAGAGTTTACTTAACAAGCAGAAGGAATTTGAAAACGTATGTGTGGCCAGGGGGTGCGCCAGGAAAATTAAACCCGAGAAAGAGACAAGATTGAGGCTCTACACAGAAACCTCATGGACGTCATTCGCGAAGAATCAAGCTAACTGGAGTAGCAACCAGAACCGCAATGTAGAAGAAAAACGTATTGGTAGAGGATCAGTAAAACTCAAGTTCCGGCAATTTGTCGAAAAGAAAGATGATGCAAGCAGCGTGAGGTCAAGCATCTCTATTTGAAGGCTCAGGATTGTCTGGAGCATTCGGGCGTTCTCAATATTGCACCGTATTGGCCACTTTGGAAGCTCAAAAGATCCCTCTTTGAATCAAGCGGGTCACCGGCTTCAGGGTCAACTCTGATAGTAACAACTACTCCATGGCGATCAATCCCTATCCAAATGGTTAAATAATCATGTTATAGCGACTGTAGAGACGAGTAACGGCTTACTTTGGGCTTGTGAATGGCGACGTACCCATCTTGGGGGCTGGAAGCAACGTTGCATAGTGTCTATGAGACAATTGACATCTCTTTCTCTCGGACAGGAGAAGGCAATGAGGCCCACAATCAAACCTAGGTCGCCAGCAAAATGCGTGTAGGGAATATTGCTGGAGTGGTTCCTGTTGTAGGTGCTTGGTAGAAGTTCGGGAACCCAATCCAAGGATCCTCGTCCCGCAAGTGTATCGCTATTTCCGTAGAAAGTAGCGATTGAGAGATTCCGCCTCTCATCGTGGTTGAAACGAATTCGCCTCCAGGGAAGCGCATTATCCTCGCTAGCACGGCAGTCACCTTGCTTCGCAAAGAAATATGACGTCGATGACCGGTAGAGAAGGCTACAAACAGAAAAATCGCTTCCCCCAGGGTCTTGAACCGGTACTACTCGTTCAGGAGTTCGTTGTAGCCAGCCAGTGGAATATACTGTATCAAAATTCCCGCTGTTGTTCGGTAGCCAAAGTAGATCACTGTCGTAATTTTGCCGTTCTTCGACATCTGGCTGTATATAGTCCACTTTGTAGAGGAACCTCAGCCGACTATACAGATCGTTGGTCATCGCTGGATATAGGAGATGATCAGAGTCTAAGGTTTCGATCCGCGGTGACGATAAAGTAGCAGCCGGTAGTTGGATGGCTAGTGTGTCTGAACAAATAGAGCAAGATAGGTCGTTCGATGGAAGCGCTTATAAAGCTCGGAGAAGTTAGTACACTCCTGAAAGATGCGCTTAGCAGAGATGCCGTTGGGCTTATTTTATTACCGAATTCTTCAAAGCAGCTCTAGAGCAGAGCCTCATGAAAATATGCCGATTAGTGAGATGGTCAAAGGGAGAGTCCGAGAATTGCTTTCTACTTGCATCGCAAAAGCCGATTGCGGTAATAGATCTCCCTCGTGTTTCATTTTGGAGTCGTAATGGCTATCATGCGTGCATGTTAATTCCTGCGTTGATACCCAATCGCCAGCCAAGTCAAGGCTAGCGGCACCCTTCACCCTGCACTTAAGAAAAGCTGACGACCAAGGCGGAGACCAAATGAGCGGCCAGCGTTGAGTTATGTCATAGCCTAAGCCTGGTATACAGGGTGGGGGGTACGACAGGCCGTGAACCGAGAGGAGAGGGATGTGGACGATCGTGGTTGGATTGAAGCATGCAGGAGAGAGCCACACTGTTTCGACATCATAGCCGAAGCATTCCCAGTCGGAAAGGCTAGTTATTATTTGACTTGAATCAATTGATTCATCTCCCCGTGCCCTCTCAAGTTGCTTCGACGTCCGCGGAGATAGCGATGGATGTTTGGCAGGAGAAAAATGCGAAAAGAGAAGTAGAAGGTGCTGAAATCGACGTCAAGGAAACTTGATATCACATCTTTCTTGGGCGACGGGTATCTTCTCGACTAACGGGCCTCTTTGGCACTCTGTTAGAATAGCCTCTGGAGGGTGAGATGACCAATTAGCAACGCTAATGGCTGCTGCATGCTGGCCAATAGAAATGGCGGGTTGACCGAACCCTGGAAAGAGAGGGAGGGAGGGGAGTCTCTGAGACGAAACCTAACAAGGCTTATCCGGTTTGCCATATCTCATCTGTCGTTCATTTGCGGTCTCATTAATCAAAAGTTTTGGGGAAGAGGTGATGGACGATGGCCACGACCCTCTTATATAGGTAAACATAGTGGGATCGCGCTTTGCATCAGAAAGTATCAGTCCTTGGCGCAGCAGGAACAGCCCCGTTTTTGTTTTGGATGCCTTTCTGCCTTTCGAACCAGTTGGACCACTGAGAGCTCGAGAGCGATGGTGTCCAACACAAATGATGCTGGAATCAATACTCGATATAGACAAGTGCAGTCTTCAGTGGGACGCCCCAAAAGGTTGCTAGAGCTTCGTATCAGTGAGAAGAGGGCGAATTGAGCTTCTGATGGGCCATCTGCCCATATATGCCGGGCGCAGAGTGAACCTTTCCTTCATACCCAAACCTGCCGACCCATGTGAAGAGTTTAGGGCGCAGTATAACCAGTGAACTATTCGACACGTGATTCATGCTGGGTTCCAATTGTCGAGTGGGATGAACGGGATTGATGCCTAATGGCCAATGTGCGAAGGGAATCCTATGGCATCGGCTGCAGCTCTGATGCGGAATGTCGGTGTGATATCATGGCTTGGTTTTTGGGCTGACGACCTCAGATAAAGAGCAGCAGGAACAATTGGATATTCCTTTCCCGATCCACTCCTTCTCCCGATCCACCCCTTGTTTGCTCAAGGCAGCCATAAAATACTTGCTCCATGGTGGCCGACAAGCGTGGATATACCAGCCGAGCGAGTCTAGGTCGGAGGAGCACAGGTGTTGGGACAGTCAGTCGCGGCTGTTGATCGTCTCTCATCGGAGCCGAGAGGCTAGCGGATGTCCTGAACCCGATCCGAGGAGACAAGAAATACGGTTGGATTCTCCATCAGATGCTTTAGTTTGCTGATCCTGGGACGTCGGTGCGTACCTTTCATCGATGCCAACTAGTCCCACCTCGAACAAACGTCTCACTTGACAGCTTCCTCCCGATAAACGTTAGGACGACTAAGTACGCTTCAGACACAAGATATACACTCAATCATACAAAAGCATGAACTTATCTCTACCGATCGAACCTGTGGTCTCTAGTGTTCCCCGCCCTCGTCCATATCGAGTTCTTAGATATTACAAATTGCCTTACGGATTTCCTTGAGAGATCGTATCATGCATGGATACATTGATACTCAATGTTTTTACGGGTTAGTGTTCGCATAGTTACTCCTGGTTTAGGACTTCCATGGTCAAGCCCTCAGCTACACTCTACCTCCTGGCCTTTTTGGCTTTCCGACACTGGCTATCAAGGTAAGCCCAGCCTTGCAACCAAATGAGTGTCATGAAACGCCGTGTAGCAGAGACCCTCAGCTCGTACATACTGAGCCAGACTTGATGCCAGCGAAGGGCGTAATCGTTCCTCGCGATCAGTAATAAACACATCAGATTAGATTAGATTCCGGGCGGAGCTACGTTGCCCCGCGCCGGCCTCCCCCCTGAGCCTTTCGGCCTTGGCCGCCTTCTTCCTTTCTTCCTGCAGCCCTGCTGCGCCCTCGCCCTTCGCTGTTCCAAGGATTAGGATCAGGGCGAATCAGTCGACGGAGGCCTTGGTTGGTGTGGACTGGATCTCTTCGGTGGTCGGCAGCTCTTCAGCGCTCTTCCTCCGGTTCATGCATGCTGTGTCACGCCAATCCCTCGTGTTTTCGTGTCCACCGTGCCTCTGACTCGCTTCGCGTACTTTGCTACTTTGCTCTCTCTTCTCCTCTGCCCGCCCGAGCATCTCCTTTTCTCGGCCAAGTTGCTGTTTAGCCGCGGGTAAACCGAGCTAATCGCAAGCCGGGAACCCAAAACGGCGCTGACAAATGCTCCGGTCATTTGTCGGATTCTGGGTTGAAAATATGCAGGAAATGCGAGGCATCAAGAGGACTGCCCGGTTACGTACGAAATCACATCAACGATGAGGACCGTGATCGTCATTTAGTGTTGCTGACGAGTCAAGCCGCCTTCCCATGCCTGCAGGCGCCGGCTCTGCTGGAAGCCTGGTCCGGGTAAACCGGGAAGGCCCTGGCTATCGAGGAGCCTTATTGTTGGATGAAGTCAATCTACGGAGTAAGATCCAAGCGATATTCCAACAAAATACGATACCAAAACAGCATGCCTCAACTTGTCCGTTGTTCCCGTAACACGGAAGGAGTGGACCTGTTCTGGATCTCATCCTCGGCCTTTCCAGGTCCGAAATTCTCTCTTCTCCGGCCCCACACATGAACGGGGGGAACATATTTCATAAATCTTTCTCGTTTCTCTTCTTTATTGCGTTCCGTGCATACCTTCTGAGTTATTAGACATCATGTCGGCTCTCCCAACGGGTCTCTGATGATTATATCTATCCCAAAGAAGCATATTCGCCTTTCCACAGTAGGAACTAGCCCTCCTGGCTTAGCCTTTGCTTTGCTATTGTTATATCTTAAGCTTGACATACATTGTCGAGGACGGCATCTCCTATGACTTCGATCACTACAGGGATGAGCCCCTTCAAGACGGAAAATATCAGCGAGGGCTCAGACTCAGACACTATTTTTACCGGCAGTGATTATGAACGGGACAGGGAGAACCTGAGAATTACCAACCTTCAGGGCTTGACCCGGCCAACTGGAGGCGTTGATGTACAGAAAGCCGAAGAGGATTTTGCGGTCTTGAATAGAGAACTATCCAAAATCTCAGAAAAGTCGAGGCAGCCTCCTGTGACAGAATCAGACGACCTAAATGAAAAGGGCATAGATGGTGAAGGCGCTTCTGATGGCAATGGGAATTTTGACCTGGAGACAGCCCTCCGTGGCTCTCGTAACGCTGAGGTGCAGGCTGGAATACGCCCAAAGAGAATAGGTGAGTTGATCATTGATTCAAAAGATCCAAGATGGTACTGATACTAATTTCTCGAAGGTGTTCTTTGGAAAAATCTCACTGTTCGAGGCATGGGTGGGGTAAAACACACTGTTAGGACATTTCCTGATGCTGTCATTGATTTCTTCAATTTGCCCGCTACGATATATCATCTGTTGGGGTTTGCAAAGAAAGGAAAGGAGATCGAAATCCTCAAGGGCTTCAAAGGTGTGGCCAAACCCGGCGAAATGGTCTTGGTGTTAGGCAAGCCCTCTTCCGGCTGTACCACTTTCTTGAAAGTCATAGCAAATCAGCGATTCGGCTATACCGGTATTGACGGTGAAGTTCTTTATGGGCCTTTCGATTCATCCAGTTTCGCGAAAAGGTATCGTGGAGAGGCGGTTTACAACCAAGAGGATGACATACATCATCCTTCCCTTACCGTTGGGCAGACACTGAGGTTTGCTTTGGACACAAAAACCCCTGGAAAACGACCGGCAGGCCTCTCGAAGACTGAGTTTAAGCAAAAGGTATTGCTCTTCCGGACTTTCCGGTATCGATTATTATTGTTTTTGTGGCCGTTTTTAATGCTCGCGTGCAGGTCGTTAACCTCCTTCTGAAAATGTTCAACATCGAACATACTATCAATACTATCGTCGGTAATCAATTTATGCGCGGTGTCTCTGGTGGCGAACGGAAGCGAGTCAGCATCGCCGAAATGATGGTGACCGCTGCCACTGTTCTGGCATGGGATAACACCACACGCGGCTTGGATGCGTCCACCGCTCTGGATTTTGCCAAATCTCTCCGGATCATGACCAATATATACAAGACGACAACATTCGTCTCATTATATCAGGCATCCGAAAATATATACAATCAATTCGATAAGGTGATAGTTCTAGATCAAGGCCACCAAGTTTTCTTCGGTCCTGTGGACGAAGCCCGGGCTTACTTCGAAAGCTTGGGTTTCAAAGAAAAACCACGCCAAACCACCCCCGATTATCTAACCGGATGTACCGATCCTTTCGAGAGAGAATACCAAGATGGTCGGAATGGGTCCAATACTCCTTCGACCCCAGGAGAACTAGTCAAAGCATTTGAAGAATCGAAATTTAATGTAAACCTCGAAAATGAGATTACTCAACATCGTTTGAATATTGAGGAGGAAAAGCACGTACAGGAAGACTTCGAAATCGCCCATCGTGAAGCGAAACAGAAATTCACGTCAAAATCTTCTGTTTATCTGGTGCCATTTCACCTCCAAGTCTATGCACTAATGCAACGACAGTTTCTCATCAAATGGCAGGACAAGTTCTCTCTATGCGTCTCATGGCTCACGTCTATACTGATCGCCATCGTTATGGGGACTGTCTGGCTGAAGATTCCAGCAACAAGTTCCGGTGCATTTACCCGAGGTGGTCTTCTCTTTGTCGCCTTACTCTTCAATGCTTTACAGGCCTTTGGTGAGCTTGCATCAACTATGCTAGGGCGTCCAATAATCAACAAACAACGTGCCTTTACCTTCTATCGTCCGAGCGCCTTATGGATCGCGCAAGTTGTGGTCGATATGGCATTCTCTTCAACCTTGATCTTTGTGTTTAGCGTCATTGTTTATTTCATGTGCGGGCTCGTTCTAGATGCAGGAGCGTTTTTTTCCTTCTATCTGGTGATAGTCACTTCCTACCTTGCTATGACTCTCTTTTTCCGAACAGTCGGCTGCATCTGTCCTGACTTTGACTATGCTTTAAAGGGAGTATCCGTGCTGATCTCATTTTACGTCCTGACGTCTGGCTACCTCATTCAGTGGCATAATCAACAGCTTTGGCTTCGATGGATTTTCTTCATTAATCCCTTAGGCCTTGGGTTTTCATCTGTGATGGTAAATGAGTTTAGACGTCTCACCATGCGATGTGAGGCTGGATCTCTCATCCCAGGTGGGCCGGGCTACTCAAACATTGAACATCAAGTTTGCACACTCCCTGGCGCTAATCCCGGATCTACAGCTATCTCTGGGTCTAACTATCTGGATCTCGCGTTCAATTATCAAACAACGGATCAATGGAGAAACTGGGGCATCATAGTAGTCTTGGTCATTGCGTTTTTATTCGCTAACGCTTTCCTCGGAGAGGTCCTTACTTTTGGTGCTGGTGGAAAGACCGTCACTTTCTTTGCCAAAGAGTCGACGGAGCTCAAGGCCCTTAATGAAAGACTGACAAAGACGGGGAAGGGTCAACAAAAAGACGACAATGACAGCACGGGTTCAGACCTTCGGGTCACTTCCAAAGCCGTCTTGACCTGGGAGGATTTGTGTTATGAAGTCCCTGTCCCAGGAGGCACACGACGCCTTCTCAACAGTGTTTACGGGTATGTCGAACCTGGCAAACTCACTGCTCTCATGGGTGCTAGTGGCGCTGGCAAGACCACTCTGCTAGATGTTCTAGCTTCCCGAAAGAATATTGGTGTTATTACTGGGGATGTTCTTGTCGATGGCCGTCCCAAAGGCACTGCATTCCAGCGCGGAACGTCATATGCTGAGCAGCTTGACGTACATGAATCTACGCAGACTGTCCGCGAGGCCTTCCGTTTCTCTGCAACCCTCCGCCAGCCATACGCGGTTCCGGAAGCGGAGAAGTTTGCATATGTCGAAGAAATTATTTCGCTCCTGGAGCTGGAAGACCTTGCGGATGCTATCATCGGCAGTCCAGAAACCGGCCTTTCGGTCGAGGAACGGAAACGTGTAACTATAGGAGTTGAGCTTGCTGCCAAACCACAGCTTCTACTGTTTCTTGATGAACCAACTTCAGGACTTGATAGCCAGTCTGCCTTCAATATTGTTAGGTTTCTTCGAAAACTATCCGCTGCTGGCCAAGCCATCCTTTGCACCATTCATCAACCAAACTCCGCTCTTTTCGAGAATTTCGACCGCCTTCTGTTACTCCAGCGAGGTGGTGAGTGTGTTTACTTTGGCGACATCGGTGAAGACGCGAACGTTCTTATCAATTACTTTCACCGAAACGGTGCCAATTGTCCTCCTAATTCAAACCCTGCCGAATGGATGCTCGACGCAATTGGAGCCGGGCAAGCATCGCGCATTGGGAACCGAGACTGGGGTGATGTCTGGCGCTTTTCCCCGGAGCTGGCAAACGTCAAGCAAAAAATCGCCGAGATAAAGTCAGATCGGATGAAAGAGACCGACGGTCAAGCGGTAGACCCAGAGTCTGAAAAGGAATATGCCACTCCGCTATGGCATCAAATAAAGGTCGTCTGCCACCGCACTAACTTATCATTCTGGAGGTCTCCCAATTACGGTTTTACGCGCCTTTATAGTCACGTTGCTGTCGCTTTAATTTCGGGTCTGTCGTTTCTGAATTTAGACCATTCTAGAACATCACTCCAATACCGCATTTTCGTCATATTTCAGGTGACCGTCCTGCCTGCTTTGATTCTAGCACAGGTAGAGCCTAAATACGACTTATCTCGGTTGATCTTCTACCGGGAATCAGCAGCCAAAGCCTACAAACAATTTCCTTTTGCGCTGGCAATGGTACTTGCTGAAATTCCGTACAGCGTTATATGCGCAGTGTGCTTCTATCTACCCCTATACTTTATGCCCGGCCTTCGCAGCGAGCCTGACCGTGCAGGATACCAGTTTCTCATGGTTTTGATAACGGAAATATTCTCCGTTACGCTGGGTCAAGCAATCTCAGCCCTGACTCCTAGCACGTTCACAGCTGTTCTTCTCAATCCTCCAGTTATTGTTACGTTTGCGCTATTATGCGGAGTTGCTGTTCCAAAACCTCAAATTCCAAAATTCTGGCGTGTGTGGCTTTATGAGTTGGATCCATTTACTCGTCTTGTTAGTGGCATGATTGTGACCGAGCTTCACGGACTTGAAGTCAAATGCGCCGGTTCGGAACTAAACCGCTTTACTGCACCACCCGGCGAAACTTGTGGCTCATATATGGAGAAATTTTTTACTAACAATGGTCCGGGATACTTGGTCAATAACGCAACAGATGTGTGTGAATATTGTGCCTTCAAGGTGGGCGACGAGTTCTATAGGAACTTTGGTCTATCTTTTGACAATAGGTGGAGAGACTTGGGTATCGCTGCTGCTTTCATAGGATCAAATCTATTTCTGCTCTTCATTGGGGTAAGTGAAAATTGCCCTAGTCTATTAAAAGCATGCCAATAACTAATTTAATCTCCGTCTAGTCGCGATATCTCAATTTTAATAGACGGTAAAAGAAAATTTGTTCTTGAGCTGAGTTCTTGACTAATGCTTGTTCTCAATTAAATCTATAAATTTACTACGCGTCCCATATTATCCTGACTCTTCAAGCAAGTGTTTAATTCTAGCCCATTCTTATTTTGATACGTTCATATGTTTAGCTACAAGCACAACACACAAACGGTGTCGAACTTTGTCTGTGAACCAAGTCCTTTCTTGTCTTTAGTGCCGTTGGATATACCTTGAAGGTCCTCTGTGATGTCTCTGGGGTGCATACCCGGTATACCTTGTGATATCCCTAGACTGCCTATAAAAAGATAGAAAGAAGCAAAGTCTCGAAAACGCATATTTAAGTCCGAGTAAATTGACTAGTAGATATATCGAAAACTAAGAGGAGGTACGTTATTTCAGCGCTCTTGAGCTACACCTAGATTAAATAGCAAGATCGCAGCAAAGAAAGGAGACATACTTCAGATTTTCTCTATCCGTCATATCAGAGAATGCAGTAGAGTCAAGGTCGCGTCCTTCTAGGCCACCTTCCTGCTGAGATTGGATTTGATCGCGACGTTTGTTTTCCCTCCACAACAGAAAGCCAAGTAGCGAAACTATGACTACCTCGATGAGATGCGAGATTATCATGGACCATATTCCAAGCGGATAGGTCGGCCTATAATAGTGTTGACGTGTCAGCCACCAATCGTCGTTAATATATTTTTACCTCTAGGCCGGCGCATTAGGAGCCTTACGCTTGGTCAGAGACATAGAAAAACGGGCCCGCTATGTTCCCAGTGCAATATCCTAAGAACAGAACAGCATTTGTGACAACTTTCTTTGTATGACCTTTGACATCCCGTTAGATATATATCAAAGCTAAGATCTCTGAGTTTCTTACCAGCGGTATTCGCAATCTGCATACTGAGTATCAAAACAAATGCAGCGTTATATGGCCCAGTCAAGTAGTAGCAGATCAGACGTCCAGCTTTCTGATCGTGGGCAAGGAAACGGAGTCCGAAAGCGCCTGTGATGTTAGGTAGAAGGAAGATAATTGTGAAGAGACACCTTCGGTTCTCAAACTTATTGTTAAGAAAAACGCAAAGCAGAATCGACAAGGCGATGATAATACCGTACGGTACCTGCACAGCAATGTTGTTAGATAACGGATAACTTGTTTATATGATAGCTTAGAGAAGACCTACCTGCATCAAAGTAGTGATGAGCGTAGAGAACCCAAACCCTTGGATAATTATCGTTCCAAAATTGGATATACCTCCATTTGGGACATTGCATCTGTAAGTTGTTAAGAATATGTGTCAGAAAATTATAATATAATCAGTGCTTTCTAACTCACACTACCCCAAGCAAGAAGAAAAGGTATATCTTGTAATCCAAGAAGGCTTCTTTTATCTGATATGGCTTAAGTTGTTTATTTTCAACTCCCGTCTGATTAGTCCGCACTCGTTCAACAGCTCTGCGGCGGTCTCTGGGACTGAGAAACGGGGCTGTCACTGGGGAATCAGGTAGGAAAAGGAATATGACTATTCCCCAAATGCAACATAACGCTCCACTACAGCATTAGATTAGTGAATGTGAGCAAATAGTGGAGGTGGCCTCGATTCCGAACTTACATTATAATGAACTCATATTTCCATGAGGGTAATGCTCCCTTAATACTTCCAATGCCATATCCAAGGAGACCACCTATTGCTATACCAAATCCATTCGCGGTATACCAGAGCCCAAGACGTACTGGTTGTTCCTTTCGTGTGTACCACATACTCGTAACCAGTAGAAAGCCTGGATCGGAAGAGGCTTCAGCCGCACCTGCAAGAGTACGGAGCACTGCGAGAGTCGTAAAGTTCTTGCATGCCGCCTGCAGCATCAGGAAAAACCCCCTAGAAATGACGAATTAAATATCTTGAATGAGGGAAAGGGGTTAAAAATCGTCAACGAACCACATGAAAATGTTGACCCCTAGGTATTTCCCTGTTTATTCCGGGATTAATCAACTTATTTTCAATCGAATAAGGATCAGATAAGAGTTCAAGATGCCTACCAACTGGGAACCTCTGTAGCATGAAGTTTGTGGGAAATGCCCAGATTAGGAATCCAAAATAAAAGAGACTGCTAAGCCAGCTGTACTGGGTTCCCTTCAAATCTAAGTCCTTCCGAATGCCAAAAATTGCCGCGTAACTCAAGGTAGTCTAATGTCAAGAAAAGAATATGATTAACATTAACAGTTGTGACAGACTCGCTTTTTTTTTAGTTGTTCATATTTTCACTGACCTTATCAATATAGAAGAACGCATAACAAACAGCAAGATAAGGAAGGATCATTAAGTCAATTTTCCAGAGTAGTCTTCGCGCCTCCTTTGGATCAAACTGTTCATCGTGAAGCTCGTCTGGATTGGAGAATAGAGCCATCGCGGTATCACCGCCGCCGGTTTTCGAAACCTTCCATTTCGATGGGGTTTCTGTATTTTCAATCTGTGAGGCTGATGTCCCGTTGCCATCCCCAGGTTTGACCTTCATGGTGGCTAGGTAATAGATGAGCCTGTAGATGAGTTATGATAACGAAGTCGGTATGAAATAGGCTAAGTCACGATCGTGTAACTACTCGGTTGCAGACAGCAGTTGCACAATGCAAAAGATCCCGTAGGCGATCCGTTGAAGTATATATAAGACTGCTCTTTGGGAAAACGAAGAGCAGAAACTTCGGAGATTTGACAGCGTGGTTTATACAGCTTATTATTTGACTGTATGATGGTGATGTTGTATGACCCCATGGGGAAGCTCTCCACATTTCTTGCATAGAGTTTCGAAGGGATTGGGGTCAAACTCCTTTTCTGGACTATTTTCAGGCTGGAGAAAAGGTTGTCGAGTGTTTTTTGCTAATCCCTCGGCGACTGTCACAGTAGTGCTCCTCATCGTGTCGACTGCGGAGTTGTGCCCTGTCCCGACGATTTGCCAACGGAGATGACGCCGACGGGATACTTCGTATCAGGCAAGGCAACCTAGTCACCTAGCGTTTTTTCCTGAGAACCAGGATCGTCATCTTCTCATCTACTTGCGGGGCCATCAAGTAGCAAAACCGAAAGTTGGATATATTCGAGCTGACATTGATGGTATGTCGTGGAAAAACTGGCGGACGGCGCCGGGGTCACACGCGCACGCATCTATTAAGCAGAACAATCAACACTCGACGGCTCGCTATATATCGTGTATTCTAGGTCTAGGTAGTTGACAACTCTCAATGATTGCAACAGGGAGGCACTAAGTTCAATTCTGCAATCGGGGCAAGTCCGTGAGGTTGTTGGTGTCGCGCAACTCGCGAAACCCAGTAAGGATTATATTTAGTTAAAGTTAGTGAACCATTGGTGAGCCCCCTGATCTTAAAGGCGGAGTTAAGCCCCTTTCAAGGCCGAGGTTATTCCTAACGATCAAAAAGCGTCGTATCGTATTATATTGAGTGTTAAAGATATGAAGCATTGGAAATACATTGCAAGACTTAGGATTGATTGAGAATTGGTCAAGAGAATTCATGGAAGCTCTATTTTCTGCTTCAATGTACAATGTACAAGCTAGATAAAAGACAAAAGCAATATGTAGGCATGGTATAAACATCATTAAAGGGTATGTATGCATGGAAAAAACAGAATCCCAAAGAAATATAGAGATAACCAACTTATCACTCGCCTTCCTCTCTTATGTTGTGCTGCCCAACTATGGTCAGGAAGACCTGATCAAGAGTGGTCTGGCTGACAGAATAATGGGCAAAGCCAAGGCTCTCCTTATTTTGTTCAAGAAGCGAGAAGAGCTTGCTAGTACCGATACGTCCACCATTGCTGTCCTTGCGGTACTTAGGAGGACCAGTGGCGATGTCGTCGTCGGTGCTAGACTCACGCAGCGAAGCGTCAGAAAAGTTATCGAGTAGCTCAGAGGAAGATGAGCCGTCAAAGCTAAATCGAAGCTGGCCGTGGTACGTCTTTCTTTCAATAGAAGCCGCTGGAAGGGTGTTTGCGACCCAAGAGCGGATTCCTTCCATATCTGCGTCAGAAGTATGAGGTGCGTCTTTGTGAACAATATGCACATGATAAACATTGCCATGGCGGCGGCGGAGATCATCGGTAGTGCCGATAGCCAGCATTCTCTTAGCCATTATACCAGCGCGGGTGGCTAGAGCATCGGCTTCCTCCATGGAATGGGTTGTCAGGACAAGTGACCGACCAGGAACGACAGACTCGAGGGTGCGCCACATGACTCGCTTCGAGGCGGCATCCATTCCAGACGACGGCTCATCTAAGAGGAGTACTGACGGATTTCCCATCAATGCAATTCCAAGAGACAGCTTTCTCTTGTTTCCACCGGAGAGTTGCATAGCCATTCTGTTCCTATAAAGAGATAGTCCTACAGCTCGGATGACCTCGCGGACATTGTGGTCAACGTCTGGGATACCTCGAATGCGAGCATAAAATTTCAGATGTTCCAAAACGGTCAATTGGTCCATGGCGTCGAACTGAGGGCAAACACCCATATGAGAGCGCGCTGCTGCACGCTGGGTGGTGGCTGGTATGTTTTCAACAAAAATTTCTCCCCTGCTGTTGGAAGGCGTGATGTCTCCTCGAATCAAGCTGATGGTAGTCGACTTTCCGGCACCGTTAGGGCCGAGAAGAGCAAATACCTCGCCACGGGGAACGCCGAATGTAACATCCTCGACTGCTGTGAAGTCTCCAAACGACTTGGTCAGATGGATGGCTCGAAGACCGTCATTAGAAGCTGCCACGCGCTGAACCTCATTTCCTATATCAGGATCGCCGTTTACCTCCTCCTCTGCGTCGGATTGTTTCGTCTTTGTGAAATAGCGGCGGAATGAAAGACCGGAATCCCAGAACAACAATATGCCGAACAATAGGAGAGCTTGTAGAATGAGGTAAAGAATAGGACCTCCATAAGCTGTGATGTCGCCAGGATAACTGACAATCTCCTTATCCCTGCAAATAGTCGAGAAGACGTTCAAGGACACGAAAAGGGCACGGATTACGTTTCCAATTGGAGATATCGCCGCAATAACGAAGTGCACAACCAAGAGAAGGGATTGGACTTGCTCAGTGGGTGCATAGGTGACGACACTCATGTATGCCACGAGGTAGATAAGGAAGAGAATACTGAGATGATCAAGTTAGCAAAATGCGCAGGAAACTGGAAGCCTTTGTTGACTCGATCACTTACGCTTGTCCTCCAGCTGCAAATGCAAAGGCCGCCAGTTGGGATGTAGCGAATATTGAAACGATATATGCAAATAGTGTCGCAGTGATGGCGTAAAGGAAGAAGACGACAAATACATATTCCAAATGGTACCAGCTCGAGGAAGCTGCTCCAAAAACGATGACGGTGATGACAGCCGATGTAAGTGCAATGAGGAAGTCAAAAGACAGGTAGGAAAGCCAGAGTGGAAGACTTCTGACTCCGTTACTGTAGTGAAGGTCTCTTACGTGTCGAAGCTTCTCCACAGTAAGGTAAAGGGCAAAGAAAGCTGGATAGGCGGATAAGGCAAGACCAAGATAGACGATGAGTTGTAGTGTACTTGAAGCGGAGGAAACCCAAGGTATCTCGAGAATCTGATACTGAGTAGTGATGGAAACATTGTTCATGAGATTGTCCATTTGGTTCATCAAGATCGAAGACAAGGCGATGCCGGAGTTTCCCCTCCATGCAAGAGTTGGGGGCGACATGCTATCTCCAAGGTAGAAACCGCCAGGGGTGACGTTCCTGAAGTTGTTGCTAACATAATCGTTGAACTCCTGGAGAGAGTTCACGAACTGAGTACCAGTGCGCAACGCGTCGCTAACGTTCGCTGGGAGCGAACCGCCCCCGCCTCCAACGGCGGAGCCTCCAAGGGACAAAAGGCTTCCAGGGGAAATTTTGCTGCTTGGCCCGATTACGAGCTTGAGCTTGACTTGATTGAGAATGGAGTTGACGTTGGTCTGTGAGAGCGAGGAAACGCCCTTACAGGATGGAAGCTCATAATCCTTGACCAAAAGAGAAACTAGTCCGGAAGCGATGATTGGAATGAGGAATGCGGCGACGTATGGAAGGTAGTTTCGACGAAGAATAATAGCTCTTTTGCAGAACAAAACCCACGCTTGTTGAGCCATTCCGATGCGGCGGCCGCTGAGGAGGTTGGGGGTTGGGTCGGATCCTTTTCCATTCTTTCCATCTTCTTCCCAAGCTTCCGTATCGCTGTGAATTTCTTCGGCGACCTTCAAGAAGACATCTTCAATTGTTGGGCCACTAACACGGTACTCAGTAATTCCGTTATCTTCCAGTTCAGCAACAAACCTCGCCGCATCCGAGGAATTAGCAACCGTGTAGATGGTTTGGTCGTGAAGCGTCTCTGTCCGGAGAGTACTCGGTAATTGCAACTTCTCCGATCCGGATTTCTGGTAAACATAAATCCTATATCCAGATCCAAGTTTGTGTTTGAGCTCAACGCTGGTGCCCTCGGCCTTGAGCTGACCTCTAGACAAAATGGCGATGCTATCCGCGATCACATCAGCCTCATCAAGGAAATGGGTCGTGAGTAGAATAGTTCTTTTGCCACGCTCGGCTAGAAGAATGTCCCAAATCTTTCGTCGAGATATGGGGTCAAGACCAGAAGACACTTCGTCGACACAGCATACGGATGATCCTCCGGTGAACATCATTGCCAATTGAAGTTTTCTCTTTTGACCACCGGAAAGATTCTTCGAGCGAGAGTTCAATTTCTTGTCCAAGTCACAGGAAGCAATAAGCTCCGCGATTTGTTCCCTGGTATCAAGCTGTCCGAGAGTTTTCAGGCCGTTGAAAATCGAAATATGCTCCTGAACAGTAAGGTTGTCCCAAAGAACATTCTTCTGAGGGCACATGCCGAAGCCGCCAGCGTTTTCAGGGTAGAACACGGAAACCTCTCCAGAAGTGGTCTTCGAAACTCCAGATATAGCATCGAGGGTGGTTGACTTTCCACTACCGTTAGCCCCAAGTAGAACCATGATCTCGCCTTTGTTGACGTTTAGGCTGAGATTGTCGACAGCCAAGACAGTCTCTCGTCGACTACCAAAGTAGGGGCCAATAGTTCTGTGGAACCAGCTTGGTGTGTACTGTTTGGTGAAACCGCTGAGAGAGACGGCATAAGGTGCTGTGTCTGATCTGGAGCTCTTCCTGCACTTGGAACCGGTACCGTGAAGCACGCGCTCGACAAAGGCGGCGAGAATGGGGAAGGCGATGATGTGAATGATTGCAAATACCCAGAAAACAATTCCAGGAATGGCCCAGGGGCTTTCCGGGGCGGCTTTGACTAGATTAGCGGCTTGATCCTGTCGCTCCCAGCGTGCCATGAAGATGACAAAGTTGATAAAGTTCATCGGTGGGAACAGTAGAGATAGGATGGCTACTGCAGCAGCACTGGTTGGCCGAACGACCTGAGCGACGATGCCCAGAGCCAAGGAGGTAATGACAACTGTGATACCACTAAGCTGTGCCTTTCTGAAGAAGGAGGCTCCAAACAGAGCAAACGAGGCAAGGGACAGGCCGGCGAGAAGCTGGAAGACGATCTGGACACCGATTGAGGACTTGCTGAAAACAATAAGTTTTAGAATGATGGCCATCGCGATCCAGCCAGGGAGGTAGATTGCATCGAGAGTAAGATGGACTGCAAGGAAGCGTGCGGCTTGGGATTTCCAAGGACTCGTTGTCGGAATCATACAGTCGATAAGCTGGGAGATCCCTAGCTCTCGTTCGGTTGCCACGATACCCGTTAGCTGGTAGGTGATGCCAATACTGCCGACGAGAAAAGCGACACCAAGGATGTCAATGATCGTGCCAGTAAACCGGATACGGTTTTCCGTGATACGCTCTTGATCAGTTTTCGATGTGTACGGGTATTGCATAATCTAGAAAGCCTTAAGGTTAGGAATTAGGGAATGGTTATGAATCTCTGAGATACTGACCTCTGGGTTAGCCACTTTCATGCCGCTGGCGGAGGCAATAGCCACGTCTACGGCGTGCTGGAATGGAAGGATATACGTCTGCGCATCGTTGGTGGTGGACCTGATATCGATCTTCTTTCCGAGAGCACCGTCCGCCTTGATAGTATAATTCCATTTACCGCCAGGTCCCTCAGTTGGGGAAGAGGCAAAGACAGCAACAATCACACAGGAGCTCGTGCCTAAGATGGTACTCTTGCAGACATCTTGGACTTCATTTATTGATGGGAGAACGGTAACTGTCTTCCCACTTGCGTGTATGGGAATTGAGACTTCGTTGATGACCCGCGAGATGGGACCGTCGGTAAATCCATTGTTGACGAAAACCACATTTGTCCTAGAGGTAGACACCGAGCGCAGTGCCTCATCTAGGGGCAGAAGAGGTGTAGCTGGAGCAATTCCATACCTCGAGGGGACTGTGAACAAATTACGGGCGTAAGACCTTGAAGATGCATTAGCAATTACATTTCTGAAGTTGAGTCGAGGGGGGGAAAGTACTGACAAGAAACCGACCAAAATAACTGGAAGAATGAAAGCTCGTAGAGGTGTCGTAACAAATGATCGAACAAAGGCGAGCAAGAAATTCTTCCTGATGAGTGCCCAAACCTGCCGAGTGAAGGCCATTTTGACAGTCTATTCCAACTGTAGACCAAAACGCCGGTCGGCGATAAATGAGGCAAGAGATGCTTATATTCAGCGCAACATGGCACAGTGAATTACGAAATTTGGGTAGTATAATTATTATCAATGTCCATATGGGGGACGGAGTAATATATAGGGCCTGCCGAGATATGGCTTTCGAGGTGAAAAGTGCCGATGACGCGCGGAGACCGTGGCGTGCGGACCAGGGAATGGGAGCGGCCGGGGCACTAAAAGGCACTCAAAGAACACAATTTGCCAGTGCATAAAGTGATCCAGGGTTGTTGCGGAGATACGAGGTGCCCAGCATCGCATATAAGAAGGGAGAAGGCTGCGCAGAGCAGATTCGCCGGCGGCTCTGGAACCGAAGGATGAACGAGTGGACCACGAGCCAAGCGATTTTGCCTGTGATGAGAGAAATGAAAGAAAACTTCATCATTATTATCCACGGACTTCAGGGGAGGGTCCGTCGAGTTGGGGAGATAGCTACCGCGCCGGGACTCGTGCTGGACGCCAACGAATTAATGCTCCGTGGTGCTGGCGCCAGACGAGGCCGAGATGCCCCGGCCCAAAAGCCGTCAAGACCAGGTGGAAGAAAACCCGGAGAACAGTGTGACTCTCACGCGATGAGACTCTTGCATCGGCGACGAAGAGGCCGACATGCCTGCGCCCTGACTCGTGGTGTTCGATCGCGGTTGAGGATCGATGTTAGTTCTTTCGGGCGTAAAAGGGGGTCAGTCTGGAGTCGCTAACGGCCTTAAAGAAGACCAGGGAGACAGCGCACCCCGGTCAAGCAGCATAGTAAGGCAGTAATAAGCATGTTGACCACGCGTGCTAGCCGTTGATCTGCCCTCGGAGACCGATGCCGTTCTCCTGGTGCTGTGAAGTTATAAGAGGACCAGGCGACTCCACGGACATCGTTGTCAACTAGGTACCGCCTAAGGAGGTACCTATCTACTATTCCCCTCCTGTGAATACTCCTACAACCTGTCTTGAGCGACTCTTTATCCGGCTCAGATCGCTCGAGGAGTGTGATCAGTGCTGGGGGGGCCACATAGTAAACACACGCTGCCTCCGTCGCGATGACAGCGCTTCGCTGTCTCTGAGGACGATGATGTCACCATCTAAACGGCCTCAGAGTCCTCGTAGTCTGACTTGTCTGTCTGTCTGTCTGACTGACTGTCTGTCGTCTGTCTGTTGATTGGAGTCTCGGGTTTTGGGCTCGCCAGGGGCGGCCTCGTCCCCCGCCAGCCAGCCAATCAAGCCCCCAAAGACGCTGCGAAAAGGCGCCATGGATCGGGTTTCCGGGGCGACAGAGATCACACGCGGCGCCACAGGCCTCCCAAGCTCCCAGGCGTCTGCCCATTTTTGCGCTGGAAGGGATCCGGCGCTTTAAATACCGGCGGGCCGCCGTCATCGTCATACCTGGCTTCTCCGCTGCTTGACTCACTGCTCTCCCTTTATATATATCTCTGTAGCTGTCAACACAACCCAGAGACTCACCAGGAGACCCAGAATCCCCTTCGACCCAGCCGAGCAGTCTCAATTGTCAAGATGACGAAGAAGATCCCCACCTTCAGCTCGTTCGGCTCGTACGCCAGCGACTACCAGTCCCAATCCACCCTCCACCGTAGTTCGCTGCCCACTCGACCTCACAATGAGTCCATCCAGCGTACCTCCTTCAACCCTGAAGCCTACACTAAGCCCTTCTGCGAGTTTATGACTGCATACCCAACTATCTTCCACGCTGTGTCCGCGTTCGCGGCCCAGCTCGAGTCCCACGGATACACCCGACTCACCGAGCGCGAGACCTGGTCCTCCAAGCTCAAGCGTGGAGGTAAATACTACGTTATCCGCAACGACAGCGCCATCATCTCCTTTGCCGTCGGCAAGGACTACCAGTCTGGCAATGGCATGGGCATTGTTGCCGGCCATGTCGACGCCCTGTGCACGAAGCTGAAGCCGATCCCAAAGCTGGACAACAAGGCTGGCTACGTTCAGCTAGGGGTTGCGCCTTATGCTGGTGCCATGAATTCGACCTGGTGGGATCGTGACCTCGGCATTGGCGGTCGAGTGTTGGTCCGCGATGCCAAAACTGGCGCTGTCGAGAAGAGACTGGTCAAGTTGGACTGGCCAATTGCTCGTATTCCAACTCTGGCTCCCCATTTCGGTGCCGCCGCCGCTGGGCCCTTCAACCAGGAAACACAGATGACTCCAATCATTGGAGTGGACAACTCTGACCTTTTCAAGGGGCCCAAGGAGTCTACCGTCGATGCAGACGAAGCCGACAGTTTCGTCTCCACCCAGCCTAGCGGCCTCGTCGAGGTCATTTCCAGCGAGTTGGGCATCGAAGACCCAAACACCATCATCAACTGGGAGCTGGAGCTATTCGACATCCAGCCCGCCCAAGTCGGCGGACTGCACAAAGACCTTATCTTTGCCGGCCGCATCGATGACAAGCTCTGCTGCTGGAGCGCCCACGAAGCTCTCCTCGCCTCCCCCGACAACGCCTCCCCGGGCATCGTCAAGATGGTCGGCATGTTCGACGACGAGGAAATTGGTAGCTTACTCCGCGGCGGAGCAAACTCCAACTTCATGGGAAGCGTCATGGAACGAATTGCCGAGACCTTCTCCCACTCCTACGGGCCGAATGTGCTCTCTCAGACCGTCGCGAACAGCTTTCTGGTCTCCTCCGATGTCACCCACGCCGTGAACCCGAACTTCCTCAACGCCTATCTGGAGAACCACTCCCCACGCCTCAACTACGGTGTCGCTGTCTCCGCCGATCCAAACGGCCATATGACCACCGAGGGTGTCAGCACTGCCCTTTTCCACCGCATCGCTGAGAAGTGCGGAAGCAAGCTCCAAGTATTCCAGATCAGAAACGACAGTCGCAGCGGCGGTACCATTGGACCCATGTCGAGCGCCAAAATCGGCATGAGGGCTATCGATGTCGGCATTCCACAGTTGAGCATGCACAGCATCAGAGCCACCACCGGCAGCCTGGACCCTGGCCTGGGCGTCCAGATGTTCAAGGGCTTTTTCGACCATTACCAGGATGTCGACAGAGACTTTGAGAGCTTTTAGACAGTTACGCTATATTTAGGGGTTATATGGTAGATCATCTAATCAGTGACGTTATTGGACGATCCAAATAACACAGTAGTCTTAGAATAGGATAATATTTGGAGACAATGAGAATATTACTATTGCTCATCGGAGCTATTCCCTCTATTGCATTCTGTCTGACCCTTCTTTCGCCCATAAATTCCGCAGATTCGTGCTGCGTTACCCAAACGGGCAGCGGACAGGGGGCGCCGATAAGATAAGCTCGAGCACCGCACAGACCCCACTCTGTATAAATTCTTATCGAACTTTTGGGCCCGCGGGATCATCACTAGATACCAGCATAGATCATTCAAGGTGCAGGGCATAGTCTTTTATAACATTCACAGCGATGACTGAACCTTCGAGCGCCGGTGAGGCGGCCAAACCAGTTCACAGCATAATTCTCGACGCCGGACCGCTGATCAAGAACGTACCCCAAATCTCAACCCTCCTCGCACAATCACACGCCCTCCTCACCACGCCATCTGTAATCTCTGAAATTCGGGATCCAGACGCGCGTCAACGAATCCAAACCCTCTATTTCCCGTTTCTCACCCAGCGAACTCCGAAGCCGAACAGTCTGAAGGTTGTGGCGGAATTTGCGCGAAAGACAGGTGACAGGGAAGTTCTTAGCAAGAATGACTTGGAGATTCTGGCCTTGGCCTACGAGGTAGAATGCGAAAGAAATGAAGGTGACTGGAGATTAAGACGGGAACCTGGACAGAAGAGCATCAACGGGGCACCTCCTCCGCATCTAGCCACGGCAAAGAACACCGCATCGGAAGGCGAACCACAGCCAAACCCAGACCATGCAGAGGAGGAGAAACAAGAGAAAGAAGCGCTGGAGGAGCTCCTGAAGGAACTCGGTGATGCTACTCCGGTCATATCAGAACCAGCTACAATAACACCAGCTGCGATTGCTACCCCAGCGATATCAGAACCCGCTACAATATCACCAACTACTGTTGAGGAAGTCACACAAAGTCTAGCAGAGAGTGGCATTGAGGAGAGTTCGGAAACGCTTCCAGCGACTATCACGGATGAGAGAATCGAGCTGCCAGCTCAGAATCTTGAAGTCGACGGCTGTGAGGACACTGGCGAAACGAATGAAGATAGTGACGAACAGGAGGACGAAGCACCCATAGACGAATCTGATTCTGACCCAGATGGCTGGATCACCCCGTCAAACCTTAAAAAACGACAGATCCGCGACGCAGCACTCGGTACAGCCGGCAAAGAAGCAAAAACGATGCAAGTCGCAACCATCACCGAGGACTTTGCTATGCAAAATGTCCTTCTTCAGATGAACCTTAACATCCTCTCACCAAGCAATATGCAGAGAATCAAGCAATTGAAATCCTATATCATGCGCTGCCATGGCTGCTTTACGACTACGCGGGATATGAGCAAGCAATTTTGTCCTCGATGCGGACAGCCCACGCTGAATCGAGTCTCTTGCTCTACCTCATCCAAGGGCGAATTTAGATTACACCTCAAGAAGAACATGCAGTGGAACAATCGAGGGAATAGATATAGTATTCCCAAGCCGGTTGCGGGCACAGCGAATACGAAATGGAGCGGACAGGGCGGTGGCCAGAGTGGATGGGGAATGGGGCTGATATTGGCGGAGGACCAGAAAGAGCATCTCAAGGCTGTTACTGAGGAGACGAGAAGAAAGAAGAAGAATAGAGATCTGATGGACGATGACTTTCTACCCTCCATCTTGACTGGAGACAGGCAGAGGGCCGGTGGAAGAATAAAAGTGGGAGCTGGCCGTGCGGTCAACTCTAGGAAAAGGAGATAGTGAAGGGTCATATGCCGGCCAGGTACCTATCATTGACGAATTACGCACGAGGACATGATTATAGATTTGAAAGCACCCATGATTTCAATTTACTCCCTTTTCGAGTGACCTGTGATTGTGCCTCTTTGGTGAGGTTCGTAACGCTCTGTGCAACGCTATATGGTGATAAATCGAGAATAAATCGAAAAATTGACATGTAAGCTTTCAGTGTGCCATAAACGATGAGTTTTCTCTTCTTAATGTCGACATGCCCGGTCCGTTGTGAATCCCACAGTATAAAAACGCCGTGCGCCCCCTTTTTGTCAGGCCCAATCAATTCAAACTTTCGGCTCTGAAGCAGATGATATATTAGTATGTCAATTATCGATAGTGCGTTGATTTCTAATTTCGACGTACCAGGTTGCTGGGTCAGAAGCAGTCCATATCGCTTCTTCAAGGTAACTCGTTGTCTGTGACCATCGGCAGCGGTTAGCACCCGTGCGTGAACTGCAACCAACAGTTTGTGGAAATCATCGCTCACCTCGAGTACTTGTCATCTGGAGAAAATCTGGCTGGATGCGCGGATTTGGTGACCTGGCCGTTGAGCACTTTCTTGAGGGTATAGACTCGCTTGCCCTCTGAGTCGAGTGTGTACATCAAATGCATGCTGTGACGGCTTGTAAGAATCTGCAGAGAAGAACTAACTGGGAGAGCAAACGCGACTTACACTGCGACGTCAATTAGTATATTCTATAGAGATTTCTTGCTTGCTTCTCAGTCGGTCTGGAGCTTTCGTCGGCGTCGAGAAAATTATTTCGATGTGAGCGAGAACACCGGAAATATGTTTTGCCGCGCCGGCCTCGCACCCAAAGACAAAAAACTTCTTCACACGCTCGAAAAAGATTCCCCAGCAGCAACAACAACAGCGTTCGTTCCTCAGCTCTTCCAAAAAGAAAGGGGAGGTTGGTGAATCGGTGGCTGCTCGTACACAGCTAACTAACTGATAACTGAGCTGCTCGTTACCCGTGGATGCGAGCTTGATTCACAGACCAGCAGGCCTACTGTAAGGATGCTTCCTCCCCGTCATCGTTCGTTGAAGAGTATTGCAGAGTGTGACGGTGATTACAACAGACCGCAACCTAGGCAGGGACACTGATTTCTAGTTCCTGTCAATGATGGTGGTAATTACTACAACGGTATCTGAGTCACACTCTGCAATCAATGAAATGCTGGACATATGCAGTGCTCAAATTTGTATGATCAGCAGTGGTGCTAACGCTATTTCATTGATATAGGTGTAGATTTCATGGCATCTTCCACTCCAGACTCGAAACAAGCCCCGCAGGAGAAAAATACTTCACACAATGCTGCGGGAAAGGGTCGTCCTCGACGGCCCAACTACAAACATATCCACCGCTTCCCTCTCCCCATAACTGTTCACCCACTACCTCCCCTAATACCACACAATCCACTTTCCATACTCAGTATTGTGCTATCTTATCTCACATTCTATATCTCACCACCTCGTCCAATAACATGCTCATCCTATTTTGATGCTCTTACTTCTTCCGTTCATGTCACGGATCCTAAAACCATCCGCACCCTATGGGAAATGGGATTCTTCGGTAAAGGTAGCCTTAGTAGAAGTGAGCCTACATGGCTAGAGCGGGAAAAGAAAAGAAGAGGACTCATGGGTCAAAATACAAGTGAAGAAGCTACCAGCATGAGGCGAGTAGAAAGGCGAGACTTCAAACTGGAACGAGCCAGAAAAGAGAAAGAAGCAATTGCCGAGCAGTTGAGAGCCGAAGGCATGAATGCTGGTGGTTCTGCAACACCTAACGGCCACCCGACTCCAGAGGCTGCGCCCTCGGCCAATATGCAGTCAGCTGAAATAGATGAAAATAGGCCTCTCACTCAGGAACAGTCAACTGAGTCTACACCCCAGGAGAATGGACGTCTCATAAATGACACTGACAAGAGCGTTGCCAGGAGCATCAAGTCCGTGCGCTTCGCGCCGACGGTGGAATTAGCAGACGTAAGTGACGACGGTGAGATAGAAGATGAAGAGCATCTTCAACTATCTAGCGAGGATGCTTTCTTCCTTGCCTATGGTCTTGGGGTTCTAGAAGTATATGATGATACCAGAACCGAAAGACTTCCGCCTCGAGCACTTCTTGCCCTATTTCGGCAGCATTCCTATTTCCCGCCACGGGAGCCTTCCCTGGTCCCAGAGCCAGACGATCGATTCATGATTTCCTATGTTGCATATCATCACTTCCGCTCCCTCGGATGGGTTGTTCGGTCTGGAGTCAAGTTTGGGGTCGACTTCCTGCTCTATAATCGAGGACCAGTTTTTTCACATGCAGAATTCGCCGTCAACCTTTTACCATCATATAGCCATCCTTACTGGAAAGAGACTGAAGAAAGACAAGCACACGTGGCTGCAAAGCTGAACCGTACATGGTGGTGGCTTCATTGCGTGAACAGAGTGCAAGCACAGGTTAAAAAGACCTTGATATTATGCTACGTGGAGATACCGCCGCCCTCGACAAACAGCAACCCGGACGAACAAGATATTGGGGAGCTCTTAAAGAGCTATGAGGTTCGAGAGCTGTGCGTCAAGCGATGGGTTCCCAATCGGAGCCGTGATTGATTTGGCCTTGTGGCGTGTATGATAACTGTATTCATGTCTTGAGCCGACCTAGCTTCCTAGCAGCCAAGTAAACAATATGGCCTGAATGTTCCTCAATCCTGAAAGTGTGCATCGTAAAGCCGCGGCGTCGAAGAGGGCGATGCAGCCGATGCCCGAAAGTAGACATATTGGATAACGCTCGCGTGGCGCGTCTTTCAACGCGTGGGGGGAAAAAAACACCCTTGCGGCTTCAACTCAACACGAAACTCTGAGATCTGCCCGTAATTTTGGCCACAGTATCATTAGCCGGCACGATCGCCATTTCAGCTATGTTTCTTCTGCAATGGAAACCCAGGAAGACAGCCTTGACTTAGCATATCTGAAAAGTGCTGCCTTAGGCCTCAATGTGCGTCCTCGTCGGCTGCCAATCTCTAGACCTCAACTCGAGCACATCACAGACTAATGACTCGTCGTCCACATAGGATTCTCAGAGGTCATTAAACAGCCACGCGGCTCTGGCCATCACGCACCATCTTACCTCGACGGCTGCGAATTATGGTCGGATTCTCGAATATGGGATGGTTAACCAGCAGCAGCCTTCGGCCACAACGCAGATGTCTACCTCGAGTCTGAGACACGATCGCTTTGATACCGGTACTAGGGAATCAAGACAGACGCCTGTCATTCCGAAGACGAACCCCTCAAGGCTGTTGCAGTCAAATGCTTCACCAGAGCCTCAAGATGGAGAGCAAAGCTCTCTAGGCGACACCCAGCCGGTATCACAGTCGGTATATGAGGGTCTCCTAGATAGTAGAGAATTAAGCCATGACACCTTCGAATCACCATTCAGGATTCCATTGCACGGCAAGGAGGCCACGGATGGCGCGACTACACAGATAACGCTCAACGAAGGTGATACTGGACATGTGGACTTGTTTTCAGGCTTTGATACTGCTGGGGAACCCGCAAATCTCCGTGAGGACGACGACGGCTCGCAAGCCTCCGAGACTAGGGATTCGTCCCCGACACATTATGAACCATTTCCAGAGTCACAGCGTTTTAATATTAGCACCCCGGCGGTGCGACTAGGTCGCTTATCAAGTTACTCCAGTGCGATTACTCCTTCAGCCTCTCGAAATCCTTTTGGAACAGGGAATAAGACCCCCGGTTCTGTAATGGCGTTAAGTCAGCTATTCAATGCAACTCAGGCTGCGTCCTCCCCCTGCGCCCATCTACTACCCCATGCGGAGCCTCCATCAGATATGCCGTCACCAAATATTCCTATTCAGCGGCCTATACGCAGTACAGGGATATACTCATCGAGTGCTGTAGCCTCGTACATTTCTCGACTCAATCCGATGGAGCCTGAAACAAATTACGTATCGATGGAGGAATCACAGGCGGAACGAGAAAGACGACTTCGAAAACAACTTTCGGATCCTGGCATTCCTGAAAAGGATGACGATATATTCGGAGACGGAGAGTCAACCGTTGAACGTCGAATACGACAGAACAGAGCTAGGAATGAGGCTCGAAGAGAGTTCGAGAATATCAAAGCTCCAGCGAGAAAGACATCGCTCAGAAGCTCCAAAGGCAGCGTCTCATCGTTATCGCCTTTAACCTCACTGCGTGTTGGTCGAGGACAACGGATTTCACAGACTCTCTCTAACGAAGATGAACTGGAAATTGTCTGTGAAGGAAATCAAGAGGAGGAGACGGAGGTCGAAACGGAACAAGAAGAAGTCATATTGATTTCTCAACCTGATAGATCTCAGCGCATCCAATCGTTCAGTGAAGAAGACAAGGAAAACGTGGACAGTGGCCCTATTGAGTCTGCCAATATTACTCTTAGCACTCATAGTGCGCTTTCCACCGCTCTAGATCTTGATCAGAGTCCTTTAATCAACCGTCAAAGACGAGTGGACTTGCCGCGTACCCCAGCAGCATCATTTACTATCAGTCATTTCCCAAAGCCAGAGCTCAGGTCACGCCCGGCGTGGGCTTCTCAGCCGGAAACAAATGGCAAACCAAGAACTTCTAGCACTCGTTTTGACACACAGACAAAAGAAAGATCCCAGGTCATTGCAGACCTCCGCTATGGATGCCCGTCCACTGGTCAAGAGAGGACGCGAAGGAGTCCTATGATTAGAATACCCTCGTCCCCCCCTTTACGTGATCTCAACGCGATCCTACACGCTCAACTCGACGATGATAACGACGTATTAAGTCCACAAGCTCAAGCCACACCATCACCTTTACTGAAAGGATCAACCACTAAATTCTCTTCTCACATAGCTCGCGAAAATCGCGAGTCAAATGTGACAAAATTATCATCTGTCACCCCACAAGCATTCGAAACCCCTTCCTTTTCAGCCTTATATACTAAAAATTTCTTGAAAACAATTCCAGAGACTAGCCCTGCTGGTCAGCACCTATCTATCTCTGACTCTGAGACCATGCTTCGTCATACCATGCGATTTAAGAAAGTTATAGATAGATCGGATGATGACAATGACGGTTTGCCCAGTCGACCGCAGCTCGAGGCGACAATAAAATCAAGATCACCAAGATTCCAAGGAATACCGGGCAGCCATACATCTCGTCGTATTCAAGCGATCATGTCAAGCCCCAGTGGACGTATACGAAGAAGTATGACGGCAATTGCCTCAGACGAATCACCGCGGCCTGCAGTCTCCGATATTCCTATCCACGAATTCTGTCTTGTCAATGCAGAAGATCGAATGATTCAGTCAATGGCTGCTTTCGATGATTCCCCTATAAAAAGGAGAAGAGCTAATGACGGAAGCACTATCCCGAGTCTCGTTCAAAGAAACCAGCAGGATATATCTCGCGAGCTAGAGGATCTGACAGCAAACCTCATGTCTCCCATTGACCGAGAAGCAGAGCTTCAAAGTGAGCATGAATCACTTAAAATTCCCCAAACAACAACACCACCTCAACCCCCAGCTTCTCATTGTAACGATATAACCACTGATATTTGGGAGGTTCAGCCCTCTCCTGAGAAACTTGCTGAAAAACCCTTGTCACCCCAATCCACCAGGCGCCTAAAAAGTACGCGAAAACGGAATCGAGCATCTACCCGTTCCAAACTTGAGGTGATTGATGCAGTCGTAATTCATCATCCATCAAGCTCATCCTTAAGCTCACTCGCCACACCATCTCACATCCCCAGCTCACCTTCCTTGATTGGAGGGGTAACGGAGAGGAGCAGCTCAATTTATGAATATGACCAGACCTCAGAGGAATCTAACCATCCAATCGTAGCCGCAAACCACATCTTTGCTTTCTTCAAAGGCAGGCCCTCTGGATATTACCCAGCTCTCTGTGTAGGTACTTGTGAAAGCGCAACCCGCCAACAGCTTCTCATTCATTTCGAAGACTCTAATTCCCCTACCAAAGTTGAGAGTCGAGGGGCCAAATCTTTGGAATTGAAAATTGGAGACCTCGTCAAAGTTAACTTGCCCGATGCCCCCAAGGCTCCTCATTATGTTACAGGATTTGGGCCAAAAATACAGCCGCCAAACAGCACAGACGAATGCTTGAGCAATTGGGATAAGGGGATGTGTGACATCTACGGGCACTCCACTGTTCGTCTAAAACGAAAATTGACCAAGGTTGTACCAAAAGAAAGAATTCCACGGACCATAGTTGTGCCTATCTCTAAAATATACTTGGACCAAAATCTATGGTCCCGGCTGGGAGAACGCTCTTACTCGCCTAAATCACTACCAGGCAATTCTTACGATGGGGCACAACAGGCGATGGAGATAAGTGTTCAGGGACGTGTCACGCAAAGTTCACAGCTTCCTTTCCTTGAGCCTAAACACAGCGGACTATTTGCTGGTATGGCTTTCGCCCTTTCTTATACTGGAAATGAGAAGAGAGGGAAAGATATCGAAGCCCTACTCTCTAACAACGGCGGACTGGTTCTTAAGGATGGCTTTGATCAGCTGTTCGAACCTACTTCTTGGGAACTTTCGCTACCTACTACGCCTACTGCTACAGCCGAGCAGCTACAGAATGGAGGAGCTCTGGCGCTCTATCCGAGCGCGAAAGCACTAGGATTTACCTGTCTGATCACTGACCAATATTCCCGGCGTGCAAAATACATGCAAGCCTTGGCTCTAAACATTCCTTGCCTCGCTAGCCAGTGGGTCTACGAGTGTATTGAGCAGCAAAAAGTAGTGGATTGGGAGCAGTATCTCCTTGCTGCAGGGTCGTCTACAATTCTTGACAACGCCGTGAAATCTAGAATTCTCACCCCATATCCTCCGTCTGTCGCAAAGCTTCCAAGCACGATCACTGCACGCCCGAAAATTTTTGCCAAACAATCCATGTTATTTGTCATGGGCCGAAAACAAGCAGCTCAGCAACGAAGAGCATATGCATTTCTCGTCTATGCATTAGGAGCCAAAAGAATTTACCCTGTGCAAACACTCCAGGCAGCCCTGGACGTATTACTTCAAGGCACCGATCCGGATGCTGGGCCAACGGGGTGGGAGAAAAGCAGAAGTAGATGGGATTGGATATACGTTGGGGACGAGAGTGCAGCCGCAACGGCGCGGGCCGCTCTTTCTAAAGTATCGTCAACCTCGCTGCTGCCGGATCGACCTCGCGGGCGGTCTAGCAATACGTCGGAGGGCACTACTTCGAAAGAAAAAAAAGCAGATGAGGAAATCAGAATATTGGATAGCGAACTCCTATGCCAATTTTTGATATTCGGACAATCATTCGACAAATAACTTCTCATTGATACATATTGCGAGTTATGCTTACTCCCAATCTAGAGCTATTGCGATAGGGCTCTGAATTATGACTTATATCCTAGGTCCTTTTTGATGAACATTTCCAGAATAGAAACCCAATTATGTGAGGTATATGTTTTTGATACCCTTGATAAATGATGTCGATAGCTTCTTATTTATAATACATTGAAACGCCAGTCTAAAGAAATGTGGATTACCGGTTAGATGTGGTTATCTCAAAGCTTCACCTTCAACTTTTTCTTCTTCAATTCCTTCATCTGTGCGACTCTCTGTATCTTCTCCAGCTTTCGTCTCCAAGCCGTCCAACGGTCCTTTCGTTTCCACTGCTGGACTTTGATTCCAGCCTTTTCAGCAGCACGTCCAATCTGCCAGTTTGGTTCACGTTGCATATATCCGGAACTAAAGGTAGGTCGAGGCCCTGAAGGAACAAGTGTCAACTTAACACGATTCGATGCGCCCTCTAACTCCTCTACGGGGGCTTCGATCTTCCTAGGGACAGCCACCATAGACACACGCCTTCTGGTCATGGCGTTCTTCGGGGTAGGAAGATTATCTTCCTTGTTGAAAACGACGCCGATATATTTTCTCGTAGGATGTCGCTCGGGATCAGCGTAGTACTTGACGTATCCCTTTTGAAGGGCGAATATCGTGTGATCTCTGCCCATCCCGACATTCTCTCCAGGAAACCACTTTGTACCTCGTTGCCTGAAGATAATGTTTCCTGTAACCACAGCCTGGCCACCCGTTTTTTTGGCTCCAAGTCTTCGACCGGGTGAGTTCCTAGAGTGCTTATTGGCACCGCTGCCCTGTGTGTTGTGGGAGGCGTATCGGACTTGACCAAGCTGCGAGAGAATCGATGATTGTTGAGGCCGTTGCTGAAATTGGACGAGAGAGGATGTGAGGGATCTGGAGCTAAAAGCCCGTCTCGAAAATTGTGCTTGCGATTGACAGGATCTCCTTGAGGTATGGGCTGTGCATTGGACGAAGAATCCGTCGATGAGCCTCAACGGCACCGTCAATCGTGGTTGAAGCATGGTATATTTGAAAAGACCGATGAGAGATGCTCCAGGGTACGCTCAACCCGACCCTCGAGGCGTCGTTGCTGAGAAAGTGATTCGCCTTTTTTGACTGGAGTTTCGCGATGAAGCTCAAGCCAATTTTTTCGACCAACCCAATTCGTCACGTGATATGGTGTTTGACCAGCGTGTTTAATTCGAACGGGATTCAACTATCTCATAGGTTCTACAATCCTTCACCGGGCGAATCACTTTTACTGGGATAGTCTAAAGGATGACGATTCAGGTGCGGACTGCCCTACTTGGGCTTTTTCTCTATTTCTCTCTTGCGCAAGCGCAGTTCCAGTTTTTTGAACAAATGTTTGGCGGAAATGGCCAGCAACACCAGGAATCTCAAGGTCAGGGCAATAACGTGCCGAGCGATAGCTCGTGGTACCAGAACACCTATAACGGAGGTATGTCTTTACCCTCAGATCCATTTTCAGGCTAAAAACTTACGTGTTTCCAGCCCAATGTTCCAACTATCTATGTCCTGGGACCTTAGCCTGCGTCGCCGTTCCACACCATTGTCCTTGCGCACACCCTCAAGTTGAAGAAAAGGTCGAGCTCGGCGAAGGCATCGCTATATGCGCCTCGAAAGGAGGATTTAAAGCCGGAGAGACTCTTCGGAAGATAGAACTCGCCCGGAAAGGCTTATTATGACTGACGCTCAGTACAAGACCATCAATACAGACGGCTAGGTCAATGGAAATTATCCACCATATAACGTAACGGGACGGGCATCTTATTTATGGGCGCTTGGAGGATTTTTACGATCGGTATTAGCGATATTATTTATGTATTCACACGACTAGAGTAATTTTTTAAGGCGTTTTTTCCCTTTACCATCCAAATTATTTTCTCAGTATATCAATCAACTTTACAGAAGCTTAAGTCGGCACCGTAGGGGTCGCGGAGTATATAAAAATGGCCTGGGACCAACTGCGTTTCTCAAGCCACAATGAAGTCATAGCCACCACACCACATCTACATTACAAGCTTCGATGTAGAATGGCGACAATCTTGCTCTACATCATATACAAAACAGCTTATTTTTATGTGTGACAATGGATTTACACGGGGCAATGCATCTATTTCACTTGCCGGCTCGAATGAAAACATTCCGTATTGGGGCGACGGCGTATTCAGCCGCCAGATATGCCTCCTTCAGAACAAACCCAAGGTCAAAAAGATCACAAAAGCCTAGACAGCTCCCCAGTTCTAGCCATCCTTATTCCAGGAATAAGCCTGGTCAGAGCTCACCAAATCCAAGGTCAAATAAGCAAAATAATACATCTTCCTCAGCTCACGGTAGCAATCCGCCCCACAACAGTCTACTTGCGCCTGTTCACATTCCGGAGGATCCAGATGGACTTCTTAGGGAAACCCATCCTGCTAGCCAAATTTTGGCCAATTCAGGGCTTGTCGTTCAAAGACAGCTGGAGATGATGAACGTTTTACTGTCAGTGGTTGATATTGAACCCCGGCTTTGAGGATCGTTTTTGAAGGAATGCCTAGAACTAACCTCGTTGCATATACACATAGTGGTTTCGAGCAAGCCAACAGGTATGTAATTCTAGATGCACGAGGTAATCACGTAGGATACATGGCGGAAGAAGAAAAGGGAATGGGAGACATGCTCTCCCGTCAGTGGTTACATACCCATCGGCCTTTCGTTACCCACGTTTTTGATAGACACCAAAATGAAGTTTTGCGGGTATGGCAGGCCATTTCATTGATATATGCACTATTTCTAACAGTATATCCACAGTTTCACCGACCCTTCTCTTGGATCAACTCTACGATATTTGTGTTTGATCCGCACAATAGCATCAACGGATCCCATGCAACACTAGTCGGCCTGCAACAGAATGCACCAGCCGGCGAAGGGGATAATGTTATGGTATCATCACTGGTACATTCGGAAATGCGAGTCATTGGAGCGGCACAGCAGCGCTGGGCACCTCTTCGGCGGAAGTACAACCTGTTTCTTTCCCATCCGCACGCCGCCCCGACAACGCCATTTGTGTCTCCGCAAACTACTGTGCCCCCAGAGAAAAGTCTACGTCAATTTGCCCATGTTGACGAGCCATTTCTATCGTGGGACTTCTCGGTACGCTCTGCCCAACTGCAGCTTTTGGGGTCCGTAAACCGCAATTTCGCAGGCTTCGCACGAGAGATATTCACGGATACCGGCGTTTACGCTCTGCGCATGGATTCAGCTAGTATGGCTGGAGAGATGCAGGGAGGACCACAATCAGCGCCGACGAGCAACTCGGCACAAGGCATGACACTGGATCAGCGGGCAGTTATGCTTGCTACCGCTGTCACCATCGACTTCGACTACTTTAGCCGCCATAGCGGTGGCCCGGGTATGATGCCATTTCCCTTCTTTGGCTTTGGTGGTGGTACTGGGGCAGCTGTTGGAGAAGCCGGGGCTATGGAAGGCGCTGCAGCTGGGGCAGTTGGTGCCGGTACAATTGCAGGATATGGAGCCATGCATCGAGGGAACTCAACGACACCTGATCACACGCAGCAACCCCAAGGCGTAGAAGAAAAGCAGGACCAACATCCTAGTGATGTTGAACACGGAGCAGACGAAGAGGTCTGGGGAGAAGCTGATCAATATCCGTGGGATCAACACGATGCCAGTTCCCCTACCGGACACCAACAGGACAGCTGGCCAAGTGACGGTGGCGATACGTGGACAGACGGAGGAGAAGACGATTTCTTCTAATTGCTACGGCCCAGAGTGGAGTTTATAAATCTCTGGATCAGGATGCCTTGTTTAATAGCATAACCGATATGTAGAGTGACGAGGGTGTAAATTCTTTGATGGGGTCTGGGCTGCCTGAGGGCGACACATTTATTTAAAGCTTGTCCCGCCGCCCCACGGCTGGTATTCCCGCAACATCAGCCTGCATAATTACAATCGCCATAGTCGAAACATCAAGTACAGCTCGAATAAACCCTCCGCCAGAGAGATTGAAAAGACATATTGACCTTCTTTTCGATACTTCATATCTACAGCTATCCAAGTTTAACGGAATTACCGAACCATGGCCTCCTCGCAGGTCGCCCAGAAACGATTATTCCACGAATATAAGCTACTTTCTACGTCACCTCCCGACGGAATTACAGCCGGACCTATATCAGAAGATGATATGTTTCTATGGGAGGCCTTGATACAGGGTCCCGAAGGAACGCCGTTCGAAGGAGGTGTATTCGCGGCAGAGTTGAGGTTTCCCAAGGATTATCCTCTCAGTCCGCCATCAATGAAATTTTTAGAACACATATGGCATCCTAATAGTAAGTATTGACCGCTTTACTCTTTAATATTTCTTACTACAAGACCTATATATCTGACGCTATTATTTCTACAGTATTTGAAAATGGGAACGTGTGTATCTCGATCCTCCACCCGCCCGGCGACGATCCAAACCACTATGAACACGCGTCCGAGCGTTGGAGCCCAATACAAAGCGTTGAAAAGATTCTCATCAGCGTGATGAGTATGCTGGCCGAGCCTAACGACGAGAGCCCGGCTAACGTTGAGGCCGCGAAAATGTGGAGAGAAAGAAGATCAGAGTATGAAGCGAAAGTGAGAGAGGAAGTGAGAAACGGGCTAGGGCTCTGAGATACGATCTCGATTACGATCGCAAATCAGCCTGGAAGAGAACTTTTAGAGCGTTTATGGGCTCCCGTTACTTTTTATGAATACAGCCAGCTTGAAGGTTAATAATTCATGCACAGGTATTTGGTTTAGTTTTTGGTATGACCATTGCATAGACGTTACCCGGCCTGGCTCTATAATATTAGATGATTCTGCCATATATCTCTCCGCCAACCTACCTCCCACCTTATTCTTGCCTCTGATACGATCGACATAATAGAACTCACGGGGAGTGTTTTGATCAACTTTACATTTGGGAACCGTTCAACCGTTCTCCGTTGCAGTTCGAGCTTCATGGCTTCCCCGAAAGCTTTTCAACTTGTATCACTTCTCCTACCCCCCAGGCTATATGTGGCGAAGGTATAGCTGGGATGCTTAATTTTGTGAAGAATTATGTATTTAGTAGTTTCTTGTCAAGCCAACGCTCGATGCCGCCGTCCAATTCATATAGGGCTTCAATTTCCGCTTTCAAGTTTGCTACCAGAAGTAATTGCAGCTCCCTCCGCCAACTGGGCTCTGGACCACCTTCAGCAAAGCTAGGATTTCGTTTAAGCATAGCCTCGGCTTTTTTTCGATCGCGCTGGCTCATGGGCATCAGCGAAGACACCCCAATACTCCCTACAGTCGACATCATTTCAGAGGCTTTCAAACCTATCCACTGAATCCGAGGAACGTTGAGATTGGAATTCTGATGAGCTTGTGCCATTGAGCCATATTTGTATGTTGACATAATTGCCATGCCGTCGGGATCGCTGTCAACCAGCACGTATATTGGTGGATGATGGGGAATCGATTTTGGGGACGGAGAGCTGAGATCAGGAACTTGAGAGCCCGACTGCGAGAGAAGACGCAGAAACATTCTGCTGTGGAGATCTGGGTACCCTTTTCCCTAGATATATGCAACAAGGATTAGTTTACGGATATGGCGTCAAAACCCGCTAGAAGTTGATAGTCTGAATCTTACTGTCAGGAGTATTCCATTACCGGCTGCTGATGTTTTATGATAGCCAGACGTCGCCAGGCGGTGAAATACTGCCTATGATAGTAGTTAGTTGAGCTGTAAATTCTTGTGACACAGGTTAAGGATGGTCAGGAAGTACAAACCTCCTTCTCTATAACTAAGATCCAAGAAATGGCTGAGATATCTACATGTTCGATTTCGTCAATCCTTGGAATGATTACACCCTATCAATAGATTAGTGGTTGCCAAATTTTCTGGGTATAAGCGCTACAGTCTCACAAACCTCAACGCAAGCATCAGCTTGTATGAAGGAGCCATTTCTGAGTCCAACCCTGAACTTTCCGCCTGTCATACCTTTGGCTGCTGCTGCCTAGATCATATTTTTAGCTCATCCAAGATGTAACTATGGGTGGAACACAAACATACAACATGCAAGGCAGTCCGATCGACTCCTATTGTGAAGGCAATGTCATCAACATATCTGTCCACAATTTGCTGAGATCCGAAGAAGACCGGATCTTGATAAAAAATGTCCCTTTTTGAGCTGATAAAATCTCCATCCACCGCTTCCAGTATCAAGCTCATTATTCGTGTAAGAACGCCTAGAAACACCATCGTTATTAGTATTTACTCAAAACGGCCAGAATGTAGAACTCCTCGTAAAACAGTAGTGCCAAGCCATTTTTCATACCGAATCGCCAGGCTTCTTGCGTTGTCTTTCCTGGCCAGGAGTATGTGCAAAGTTGGGCGTCACCTCCAGATTCGAGTGCTCCAGTCATATGATTCAATGTGTATATAGCGTGACTAGACCGTCGCCTCAGGGATATGGAAGGGCAACCGTCAGGCTTAGATAACTCTTCGAGTATTGATATCAAAGTTTCGTTGATATAAGTCACCACCTTGTCTTCAACTGGGGAGTTTACCGAACATTTGGCTGACTTCATCGCCGGGAACTCCATCAGTATGGGTATAATGCAACTTCACGTCAACCACAGATGATTTCAAAGTACATGAACTCTCACTCCCCTATTTGTTCGACATGAACGGTCCTAATGAACTGGTCTCAGGTACATTCAGTCTTTCAGGGACGTCAACTCCCCAGGTTTCCCAATCGGATCAACACGTGATTGCTAGAGTTCCGCGCCCTTGGTCTGGTAGGCTAATATAAATGAGAACGGTGAGGGATATCGTCTCGACAGTCACAGTAAAGTTGCCGGTAATGACGCCCGCACGATGCAAGGACTATTGCTATTGTGGCTTTTGCGCCACTACTATCTTTACCAATCCCACCATACCTACACTATTCATTATTTCTATTCGCACCTTTGCACAAAGATCTATAACTTCATCGGCTGACCATCCGAGGAATCTTGTTAAGAGTCGCATACTAGAAGCTTCGAGACCCTCAAAAAGAACAATGAGAGTCATTTTTCCAAGTGTCTTTCCCGTTGGGTCCTCAGGCCATGTGCCCACGGGTATATGAATGTCGTAAACGTGAATGTTGGTGAATCCGGCCGCCTCCAGTACGACAGGGCGAAGGTGGTCGAAGTTTCGTGGGAAGCCTGCTACTTCAGTAGCAGATCTGATAGCAGCAAGGTAAATACTGAGATAAGAATTTTGAGGGGCGTTTGGTATGCTAAAATCATTCGCAACGAGAGCGGATTCAGCTACCTGGATAAGCCCACCAGGGACCAAATGTTGGTACGCTTGCTGATAGAAAAAGGACCAGTCGGCTATACCGCCGCCTAATCCTCGAACATGAATAAAGTCGAAAGGTTCCCGAAAGGTCCACTCATCTTGAGCATCGTCCATCTGGAATGAGACATTTGGGGGACAATTCCCAGTTGATTCACTATCGAATAGACTGATATCCGTCGCTATTATTTCTGTGTTTGGGTACTCTTCACCCATGGCAAGGGCCCAATCGCCTGGTCCTGAGCCAATATCTAAAACTCTTCGAATTGAGTTGGGAATGTCGCATCTTGTCAATCGGCCCTCGAGAATAATAAGGTACATCTGATGAACAATATTCAAACGAGTTTGCTCCCTTTCGTCATTGGGCATGAAGTAGGTGCTGTTACAGTACTGACGGCCGTTTTCTTCCACTGCTTGAAAAGCATATTCGGATAAGGATTTCGTCGAGCTAAAATTCAGGCGGTTAATTGAAGCAAAGTATCAGGAATACCACATGTGTAACATTCGCTTTCATTAGCAGACTGAGTGTGGGCTTACCCCGGGTTTGTAGCGACTTCTCCCAGAGCTATCGAAGAACGCCGTCCATCTGAACTGATTTCGATATCCGCATCAAGGGTATCACTCCCATCTGGCATCTCTATGTCAACATCAGAGGAACCCTCCCGCGGGTGCTTATGAGTATGAGGGCTCGTTTGAGCCATGACATGACGCTTGTCTATAGCCGGCTGCGTTAGGTTCAAAAGACTAGTTACCAGCGTACGTCGGTAGATGGAGCACAGCCTAAACTTCTCTCAGGAGGATACATCCATTAACATAGATAACAATTGATAAACTTACAGGTCTGGTCTAACAACGCTGCCGTCAGAGCCCCGGGTCACTGCAAAAAGTGGGAGATGATGGAGATTTTGTCTGAAATTCGCTTCGTGGTATCATTCACATGCTATTTCAGTGTTTGCTCTGGTGAGTGTTTATAATTTTCTTTTTCTCCATGCCATCAGAGAAATAACTAACGGGAGGAGAAGAGCAGCCTGAATAGCGAAAAAATCAGCTCCGTCAAATGTTGACTTGCTTGAACCCGCCAAGTACAAAAGATATCCCATGGCGAGGTCAAGCCTGGGCTTTGGCTCAGATTAAACAGTCGCTCGTACAGGAGCAACACAGTTACGTTTTTCAATTTGCATTAGGTAGTCGGGATAATCCATCGAGGTTGACGCCAGCAACCAGTGATGGGGTTCCCGTCACACAGCATCCCCAAGCGCAAGTTTCAGGTCCCTTTGCTTTTCCCTCCCCTTTCTTTTTCCTCGGTCTTGTCTTTTTCTTTTCTCTTCTTTAGCTTTCTAGTCGTGCATAAATTAGTTAGCCAAAGCACACCCGCTCCACACTTCGGATGATACATCGTGACCAAAACGTGTCATCATGATCACCTATCCCTTACAATTTTATTCAAGAGTCGACACCCTTCTAAAGCTAGAGAATATGACAGCGTCTAAGATTATGCATCATGGTTTTTTTTTATGATGATGAGGTTGCGTCTTCAAAAACCTCAAGAAGTTAGAAGATGAAGCGAAGAAAAGGAAGGCCCAGAGAAATTCCAAAAGAACAACGTAAATGAGTGGCATCGGGTTTGTTCGGCTAACAGCCCCTGAACCAGAGTGGTGGGATCTGGTCAACGCTTATTTCTTTGCTTCTTTTCGCTCTCATTCGGTACCAATCACGACAGGGGGCCGCTCCCACAATTTAGGTCCAGATTTACTTATATGCAACGACGGCCCCCAAAGAGAGTTTACTCCGTTCCTTACCAGAGCCTGCAAAAACCACACCTGTCCGTGGTACGGAGTACAGAGGACAGAGAACGATCAGATGGATCACCCTAAGTCAACCGTGTAGCTCGATGTGCGATGAGCTAGTAGGCGGCAGTGAACCTGGTTGACGGGTCCGGGGAAGTGGGCACTAATTTCAGCCGAACCAGCCTTTGGGGAACTGGCCCTTATCGCACACCCTGTGTGTACAGACTCCGTACGTACATCAACCATGTCGTACTGGAGTCTCACGGCAGACGCAGCGACGATGCATCCACGGCTATTTGGCGACCAAATATCACCTGTCTCCTCGGTTATGCTTCACAACTAGCCAGTGGCTTGACGCTACTCACACGCTTTGAGATTTTGGGACGATATGAACCCGCAGTGCTAGTGGATATATCCGCAGTTCCTGACGGTGGCTCACAGCTTAGCCTATTCAAATACCCGACCTTCTCTATTTCTGTCAACCCGATTCATAACAAACTACAGATTGTCACCAACTAAAATTTTACCAGCTGCATAACAAGGGATTGTCTAACAGGGCCCTTTGCATGGCTATTAATAATCCATGCCCTGTTTTTCCTTCGTTACGGCTGAAGACTTTTACGTTCCTCTACCTCTTTCACTTTCTCGGCGCGACTCTGTGCGGAGGGTATCCAATCTGGATGGGACCACGTATGAGCTCGAACACTAGTACAGCGCAGGGAAGTTGACGGGATTACTTCGCTCTTGCTAGGGGGAAGCCGTCTATTAATTCTTGCAAAAGCAATTGCCTGTCCCTCGGACCTCAAATGGGCATGATCGCCGTGCTGGAACCTTGACATGGTCGCTATTGAGCGTTCGATGGCAGTTCCTCTCCATCTAACTGTACCAAACCCGCGGGCTCCCTTATTGCAGATGAGGTTAAGCAAAACCTAGGCTGGCATCATCCCTACTCGCTTATTGGACGATTTCACCGACATTCTGGGATTTCGCCGGAATTGGAAACCATTGGTAGCACCACGCGCTACGTATTTCGTACTCACATTGCTTTCGGCCTGCCTAGTTTCATCACACAAGAAAGAGGTGCATAGTTACTGGGATATAACATGAAAGTGCTTGGAAGGCCACATGAAGCACGTTCAAATTCGGTATACCGAACTCCTGGATATATTAAATCGAAAATATGGTCATGAAACAGAAATGGTTTCTACGGGAAGCGGTTCCGTTGACATGGTTCCGGGAACGGGCCCGTTCAACCTGCCAATCTTGATTCTTCTTCATGGTCTAAGCCAATCGTTTCATCCATAAATATAACAGCCAGATTCCTAAAGTCACACACGGATCCGCAGGGCTCGTTACCCCGTCGTGTTTCACCAGTGGAAGTGATATGACTCACTCAAAAAAGCAGACTTGCGTCCAGAGATAAAGCAATGAAGCTGACAGGCCAATCCCTTTAATCTTTGGTGGAAGATGCTTGTGTTCCCTTGACCCTGACCAGGCCGCGGCGTTGGGTCAAGGACGGCAAAGACGACATCTTCCCACCATCCCCCTTGGAACTCGGATTCATTAAACCTCCACCCAGCAGTCGGCTGCATCCTCCGTCGGATTTTTTAATGCCCCACAGCCAAGAGCCCCCAATACAAATCTTTGAGGCTGAAATTCTGAGAATTAATCGCATCTTATATTTCATAATTTCTCTGTCCGACGTGCGGGCACAGATTTTCTTTAGTCTTGATATCTTTGATGCTATGTCTCCGCTATTTTCTGTGTCCAAAGTTATGCCCACAGTCTTCATTGGTGGTCTAACGAGAGCAGAGACGCTGATAACGCTAATAACAGGCAAAGAAACCGGAACGTCTAGGTTCATTAGTCGATGACCCGACGCTCGACTGCTTCTGAATACAACAACACGAGGAGAGTAAATGGCGCCATCCTTCGGTATCCGGTAGAACTCCTCTTTCAAAGTACTGACAAGCGTGCTTGCGACTCTTCTTGTACCCTCCAATAGCTCTTGCCGTGCTCGCCATTTTGAGTATACACGGATGTCTTAGCTGATATCTATGACTGTGATACTATCTGCGCTTGAGATTATGGGACTTTGGACAGCAAGGTCGTCGCCGTTGCGGTAATGACTGGACTGACTATTTGCAGCATCGATAGCATCTTTTTACGTGAACGCAGGGCAATCCTCGGCCTTGATGCATGGAACTTTAGGACCCTGAATTCAAAACCCATCCGAGCAACCCTGCGTCCGGCTGATGGCCAATGGTATGAGGTCTCTGGTTTGTTTTGAGATGATGCTAAGTTGTTGCCGTGTTTCTGTGATGGGTCCTGATTTCCATGGGGGTCCCGGCGGCCTTTTCCGTGTTTTGAAGCCATAGCGCGATAACTATCGAATTTTTGAAAGGTTTGTTCCTCTGTGAAGCTCTCCAGCAACCTTTTAATAACGGCCACACAGTTTGTTGAGTCATCAATATTTGAATCAGCGTCCGAGTGAGTCAAATACGAGCGAGGTGGAATTCGTTATAGCGAACAGTCTCTAAACCTCTGCTCAACCGCTCTCTAAGACTACGAAAAGCACCGGCGAAAGAAAAAACTCCGTGCAAGCTCACTACAGAAATCGAATGTCCGATTTTGCAATCAGTTATCCAAATTTAAAGCGCTTTTTCTCGTTCTTGTCACGCTCCTTCGAAAAAAGTACCGCGAGGAGGACAAAAGTATACACGAAGGTTGGCTCCTTTGACTAGTCAACTTTCTTATCATATTTTCAATTCCGCCTACTCCGTGCTTTCTTTTTACCCTTCTCTCGTTGGAAATAGAACGCATGGGTGCGGAGTAGGTAGGTAAGAGTCAACTACCTATGGCCAATCCGAGAAGCAAACCTTACCGGGGGTCTGGACGTGTGTGGTATGTGCAGAGTAGACAAAACAGCCACAAAGTGAGGTCCACCATGACCTTCCCAGGGAGGCCAGAAGTTCTCCGTCCTGTGTGGTGGTCGTCGTTGACGTGTTCTTCCTCATCGCCGTTCCCGGGGACCCGGAAGACGGGAATAGGGGATTTATTTCTTGGGAAAAAGAAAAAAAGCGCGTGGATTGTCGACCAGGTTCGGGTCCAACGCCATTCGGACCCAGCTCCTCTCTCATTCGACTCTTGCTAGCTCTTTGCTTTTTGATTATTTGTTTCTTTTGGAACATATTCCAATCCGTTGGAACATGTGGAGTAGCGTGATTATTCCAATGGTTGTTTTGCTGCATCCGTGCAACTGGGACGTTTAGAGCTAAAATTTCGTGAGGTTATCTAGTTAGTGATCACTGGCCATTAGCCTATATATGAGGGGAATTGATCTCAAAATTCCCGTGAAAAAGCACCAACGCATAGCAACCTCGCAAGTTTATTTAGGAGTTGGGGACACTGCTGTCTAAATTATGCATATGGCCAATTGTGAGTACTCCTTATTCCCCTCAATACTGCATGACTCTAAACACTCAACACTCCGTAGAATGAAAGGTATCTGAAATCCCTTGATATCCAATAACTCAACTACAGCCTGGATCCATTTTATCTCCTGGCGGTAATTCTGGGGCTAGGCCGCGTGGGGGTAGTTAGGTGGCTTGGATATGTTACATGGTGGTGTACGAAGAACGGAGTACTCTATCCGTACTCCGTGCTCCGTCATTTTTGCCAAAACCGAGCCCCTGTCTATGGAAGGAAAGAGAAGTGAAATCGGCACCATTTAGGGCATATTTTTCCTTGGCATTACCTTCATGATTCGACTTACTCCTCACTTCAAGGTCTGAATGAATTGCCATTTTGGGATATCGAATGATACCTGTCTCCTAAACTGATGAGATACTCGCCGCAGTAAGCGCAAAAAAAAAAAAACTGCTTGAGCAATCAGATAGATTCCAAGATTCCAGCTAGATGCGAAAATACCAGAAATATTTCAGCTGAAGTGGCTCAGACCTCCCGCGTTCCGGCCGTAGGGAGCCGCGCGGTGGGCCATTATGAATCAAAAAGCCCTTATCATTCGAACTCCGTATTACTACCTCAAACAACACCGTCGGTTGTCTTTCTGGGCTTGCTAGTGAGCCTTTGGAGACCGCTTCCAAACGCGCTAATCATGACGGCTGCGCCCGTCGCCCCAATAGATATTGCGAACGCCAGCCTAATGCCGGCCATGTATGCCTCGATTATTCCAGAGACGCTGTTAGCAGGAAAAGCGGCCCGGATCTGTGTGGCTCCTGTAGCGATGACGTCGGCTGCGTTGACACCAGGAGCAGTGGACGGTAAGGTTGTAATGATGCGGTTTACAAATGCCGCCTGTGCTGCCGAAACGAACGAGACACCACCCGCATTCATGAAAACTTGAACAGAAAGATAATTAGCATTTGAACCCCTTTTCATTTTTGTTGCAACCCCAGACTGGGAACCTACATAGAATGATAGCCGTGACAGATGACATATCATTTGGCTCCGCATTTCCCTGACCGACAATGATTGGGATCTGGAACGCCATACCCCAGCCAATGCCGCCGAGAATTTGATATCCAATCCAATTTGCTGAGGAAGTGTCGATGTCAAAGGTTGAGAGTAATCCAGCCGCAACAATTGCAATGACTGAGCCCAGAATCATCACCACATCATCATACCCTGCTGTAGAGATGAATATGCCAGAGGATATCATCATGATGGTAACTGCCAAGATGATGGGAAGATTGTAAACGCCTGACATTGTGGGACTTGCACCATGGATGCTCTGGAAGTAGATGGGAAGGTAATATATCACGAGAAAGTATGAACCGCAGAAGAAAAATGCGAAAGCACAGTTTATGCCGACACTGCGTTTCTTAAACAGCCGCGGGACCACCATGGCTCTCTCACCCTGATAGATCTCCCAGCAGACAAAAAGGATCAGGAGAGCAACACAGCCAACTAGTAGGCCAATGACCTCGTTGCTGTCCCACAGTTTGAGTCGTCCGCCAGATTGCATAGCTAGGAGAAATGTTGTGATGGCACCCATTATCATCGCCGTTCCCACAGGATCCATCTGCAAGAATTTCTCAACCCATGTGGCCGCAACGGGGTTCGCAGAGGTGGGAGTGCGGAAAAATAGCAGTATAATAAGAGCGGCGACGCCACCGATAGGCAAATTAATATAGAAACACCAGCGCCAGGATAATTTGTCGGCCAGAACCCCTCCTACCAACGGGCCGATGACTGAGGCGATTCCGTAAGATATTCCAACAAACCCAGTGTACATGGCTCGCTTCTTGGGCTCGGCGACAAAGGCAATTATTGTGTATGCACCTGTACCAATTCCTGCGGCCCCTAGACCAGTGATGGCGCGGCCCGCAATGAGAGTGGTGGAATTTGGTGCGAGAGCGCACACCAGACTGCCTACTTCGAAGACGCCTACGGAAGCAAGGAATGTGTACTTGAGGGAAAAGTACCTGTAGGCTTTCCCCCAAGACGACTGAAAGCCTCCATTGGTCATGAAAAAGGCGGAGCTGTACCAAGATACCTTGTCAAGGCCATGGAACTCATCCGTGATCTTGGGAATCGCTGTTGCAACGATGGTCTGACGATAACTTCGTTAGGTCTGTGTATGACATGTGGTGACCGCATATTTGAACCCAACGACGACGAAAAAATGAATGCTCACCAAATCGAGAGAGGCAAGGAAGATGCTAAGAACGATGGCAAGAATTAGGAAGAACAGTTTGGCACCATGAGGGTAGGTCTCTTCTGCCTGGAAATCCTTTTCGTGGGGGATGTCTGAGACGGTCATGCTTTCTCTCCTCGAAGCTGGCGACTCAGTCCGTCCAGCCATAGGCATCGAGCTGGCAAGTTTCTCGCTATCTGATATCATGCTTTCTGCAGTATGGATTGTTTCTGGTTGCTTGGAGGTGGGGTGCTGGACACGGACCGGTGAGGCCATTACTCCAGGTTATTATATAGCCCGATCGCACACCGCAAGGCTTTGGCCTGCTGTAAGTGGCCTGGACGTAGCCTCGCTTCCATATTATACGCATATGCTGTGCAATCTTCACGGCGTTTGTCCCCATGCATTCAGTCCAATCAACAAGGACATGAAGCTGAGAGAGTATTAGTCACCAGTCAGATCGAAAACGAGCGTTTGTCGAGCCTGGTTCATGGTCTTAGCGCAAACAGATCAGTCACAAGTCTAGTAGACCGTTGTTATCGATGTGCTTATTGAGTGTAAAGACGGAGATGAGGCTGGTTGAAGTTGACTCGCGCCAAAAAAAAAGGCTTCCTGGGCCCACAGATCCCCGTCCCGTCTTGGCGCGTCGAGGGAGCCGAAAATCTGATAAGCGAAGAGTCATCGACGCGTTTGTTCAAAGACTGGCTGTGGTGAAAGAGGTGCGGGAGAGGTGTTGTCAAACACTCGGTTCGCGAGAGGAGAAGTCGTTAACTACCTAACCTAGGTACCTATACCTGGTCAGGCAGAGAGACAGAAGAAAGAAGCTATGCCTGCAACATCCTCGTTTTTCATCGCCTCGATAGGCAACCCAGGCCAGGCATACTACAACACCCTCCACAGTGCCGGCCACATCCTCATCCGATCTCTCGCAGCGCTCATGAACGCAGGCCCCTTCAGCCCCGATCCAAGTCTCGCCAACGGCCTGACCACCGAAGCATACCTCCCAAAGACCGGAAGCCGTCTCACCCTCTGGCAATCGCCTAGTTACATGAACACGTCCGGCCCCGCGTTAGCAAGGGCGTATAAAACATGGCTAGCGCGAGAGAACATCGTGTCTGATATACCTGTTCCTCCGGTGGTGGTGGGGAAGAAGAAGGCGAGGGGGATGAAAGCCATGACACATACGACGACGATGAATTTGATATTGTTGCATGATGAGCTAGAACGGCCCTATGGGAACTTGTTTCTGCGGTATGGTGGGTCGGAGATGAGTTCGAAGGGCCATAATGGGATTAAGAGTGCGGTGGAGAGCCTGCTTAAGGCTAGAATGTTGTCTAATGGGGGTGGTGCGCCGTTGTCTACGACGCCGACGGCGTTGATGAGGCTGGCTATTGGGGTTGGAAGGCCCGTGTCTCGTGAGAGAGATGCGGTGTCTGATTATCTGTTGAAGCCTATGTCTAAGAGCCAGCACGATGCTCTCGCTGCGAGAGCGGATAGTTTGCGGCAGCTGTTGGAGGTAGAGATATCACGGATACACCAAGCGATGCAGCCTGACGAGACGCCTGTCATATTAACTGGGGACGGACAGGTGTGATGTGTGTGACACTGCTCTGAAGAGTTGGCATGTAGGAGTAGAAGCGGTAGACTTGATTTAGGTAGTGATATTTAGATAGCGATATATTCATGTCCGTGTACTCGGTATATATTTGCGCTATGTATGAATGTAGCAAGTATAAATTGCAAAAAGATGGGGGAAATATGCCTGTCGAAGGAGGGTACGCATCCGGGGAACTCGCAAAAGTAGATCATAAAAGTAAGATCAAGTCCTAACATGCACCGATGAAATGAATCCATTGCTGTCGCTTTAATGCCTATATTACCGCCCTTCTCAACTGATTGGTGCGCAAGAAATAAATGTGGAAAATTAACGTTAGACCTTCAACAAGCCGACTTCGTTGTATCGACGGGCGAGAGGCTGGTAGGAGAAGCAGTTGTCTCGATTACAGGTGGCGTGAAGGGCTCGGGGGTCTCAACCTCCTGCTGTATGATACTGCCGTCACCCTTGGTCGTCACTGTGTGTGCTAGTGGTGATGGCGACTGCTGACCTGAAGATGCGGCGAAAGATGAAAGAGCCGATGAGAATCGCTTCATTGGGCTGGGACGGAACGGGGAATTTGGGGTAGTGGATGCAAAGCGCGATGGATTCGGGGACGATAGCATCTTGCTATTCTTCCTCGCTTGCATCCACAGGCCAGCTGCGCCAGGAGCCTTCTTGTCGACTCTTCGGTTGAGGTATACTTTTGGAGTGGGCGTGTCCCGCTCACGGCTCCGGTGGGTGATTCGGTCGATGATCTCCCTGTATGCTGTCTCGTAGATGTCGATGTCCGCTGCCGGAGGGGACTCACTGACGATCATTCGGGTCTCGCTGGTATCTGGGCAAGAGGGATTGAAAGGAATGGGGATGCCGCCTTTTTCCAAAGACGGTGAAGGAGTGGACGGATCGGGACTGAAGTTTGAGGGGCCTATGTTGAGGAAGGGCATTTCCTCCTCAAGAGGGTCACGGGCTTGCCCGCGAGTCCCTTCAAGGCCGGCTGATCTTATCGGTGAGTCCACGCAGGACGGGGTGGTAGGAAGGGAGATGGAAGTTGGTCTATGGGTGCTGGCCTGACTAGGCCGCTTAGGCTGTTCTGGCCGTCTGGGGTACGCGTGCTCTTTGATACTCCGGTGGTGCAAGACGGCGCTGAACTCTTCTTCCTCCTCCTCTCCCATGAGGAGAGGAGGCTGCACGAAATGGCTCTCTTCGCCTTCGCCGAGGATGCTGTCCATCTGTAGGGGGGTGCCATCGTGTATGAGCCTTTTGAACTTCTGAACGGCTTTGACCTAGGCACGTTAGACGATGATGCTAAATCGAGGGGAAGGAGGCGTACGACTATCAAGGCATGCCCTAGATTTCGTGTAATAGCGGTATCCATCTCCTCTGCCGTGGGCGGTCCCACTATGGTCGCAGTGTTCTCTTCTTCAGAGAGGAGAGGGTCTGTACCGCCCTTGGTGACCCACGGATGATCCTAGCCCCAAGGTCAGAACTACACAAGTAGGATCAAGGTATCTACATACCCTTAGCTGAGACATGGTGATTCTCTTCGCAGGATCCTTCTCGAGGATCCTCCGCATCAGGTCCTTGAAATGCTCGTTTGTCTCGCCGGGAAGCTCAACCTCGTCGTTCCGGATGGAGTTGTATAGGTCGAAGATGTTGCTGGTATGGAACGGGATGCGTCCATAGCGGAGACAATACAAGGTTACCCCCATGGACCACACGTCCACGGCGCGGCCGGAGATCTCGCCATGCTTGGCGACGCAGAGTTCCGGTGGGATGAAAGCCGGCGAACCGGCCGATTTGGCGACGTACATGTCAGAGCTCTTCTCGAACATCTCGGAGACACCGAAGTCGACGACCTTGAGGACGTCGTCGTTGGTCAGGAGGCAGTTGTCCGGCTTGATGTCGCGGTGCACGATGCCCTGGGCGTGCAGATACTCGATGCCGAGGATGAGATCGCGGAACCAGCAGCGACAGTTCTCCTCGCCGTAGGGATCGGCCTGTTCGCCGAGGCCGACCTTCATGATGACGCCTTTCTTGCACATCTCCATGACCATGTAGAGGGAGTCCTCGGTGGGGTCGTCCAGGACCTCTATCAGGGAGACGAGGTTGCTGTGGTTGAGTTTCTTCATGATGGCGATCTCCTCCTTGATGAGGAACAGGGGATTTTCACTCTCGGCCTCCTCGAGACTGGACGAGGGGAGTCTGTGGAGGGGGCCGCCTGGACGCTGGCCGGGTCGACGGCGGAGGACATGGGACTGTGCTCGTTTGCGCAGGCGGGCTTTAGAGAATTCTTTGACGGCCTATTCTTTTGTTAGAGGATAGAAGAGGATAGAGAGTAGGGGGGGAGTACATATTCCTGGCCGTACTGGTCGGTGGCCAGGTGGACGGCGCCGAACGAGCCCCTGCCGATCTCCTGCTTGATCAGGTACTGGTTGATGCGGTGTTCGGCGGAGTTGTCGTCCTGGCTGTTGGTGTAGGTCGAGTGGGCGTTGAGGGTTTCCTTAAGACTGTAGATTAGTCAATCGAGCCGCACTGCAGCAGATAAGGCAGACGGGAGAAGGAGACGGACTTTGACCTGGCGAGGGGCCATGGGATGGCGGGCGTGCTGCCTCAGCGGGCTGTCGTAGGAGCCGGAGGCAGGCCTGTCCTCGAAGACGTACGGCTGGACGGAGCCGTGGGTGGTGGTGGGATCGTCCATGTCAGTAGCCCCGGACAGCACAGATTTAGGTAGCCTGTGCATCCAGGGAAAGACGTCGAGGGTAGCAGACTGACCTTGACGACCGTTACTGACCGTTAACTGACCGTGGCCGTTGACCTTGACTGACGACCGTGCGGGGGTTTCTTTTCTTCTTCAGGGGCGCTTACGTACGCGCATCATCATCATCCTATCAGTAGCCCATCCTATCAGTATGTCCTAAGTGAGTGTAAGAAGACAACGATGACGGTGTACTCGTTCTTCATCTTCGACCGGCACGGTAAGTCTGAAGATAGAGTGTCCTTAGTAGTCCAAGCTGACTCTGCAGCGGAATGCATCTACCAGCGGCAGTGGTACGGGCGCGGGCCTGACGGGGCGAAGGACGCGCACCGGCGGGCGTCGACGGACCCGCGGCTGGTGTTCGGGGCGGTGTTCTCGCTGCGCAACATGGTGCGCAAGCTGGGTGGTGACGACGACAGGTAGTCCTGTCCCTACTAGGAGGGGAGGTCCCTACTGACGGAGGGCAGCTTCATGAGCTACCGGACGAGCCAGTACAAGCTGCACTACTACGAGACGGCGACGAACCTGAAGTTCGTGATGACGACGGACGCGAAGGCGAGCAACATGCGGCTGGCGCTGCACCAGATCTACGTCAACCTCTACGTGGAATACGGTGGGTTCATCCATGCTACTAGGAGGTGCTGGCTGACCCCGACAGTGGTCAAGAACCCGCTGGCGCCGACGGAGCACGCGGGCGGCGCGGGGGTGTACAACGAGCTCTTCGAGGAGTCGCTGGAGCAGTTTGTGGTGCGTCTTGTCCCCTATAGCTTCCCTGGAGCGTCCGATGCTGACGAGGTAGACCCGGGTGCTGTCGTAGCGAGAGGGGTATGTCGATAGCGTCCGTAGTGACTACGTACTTACCTATCTTACTTCTTCTCTTCTTCTCATATCCTCTCGTACTCTTTGCTTCTTCTGCTTCCTTCTGCTCTCACCTCCCTCGCTCTCACCACAGACGCAGCTTGGCACTGACTAATCCTCCGGCTGTCCCGATCGGGCAAGTCCACGCTGGTGCGCGATTTTCACTCGACCGAGGCAGGCGCGACTCTTGCAGAGGGAGGGAGAGAGGAGAGGACAGAGGAGAGAGACAGACAGAGGAGGGAGAGAAGGGAGACTGACTGTGGACTACTCGACTACTCAACTACTCTATAAGTTACTGGTGACTCGACACTTATACTTCCGACACTGACTAGTACTAGCTCGACTACCCTGACTAAGCCCAAACCTGCTTGACGTCCTCTCCTCTGCTTCTGCTCTGCTGCTGCTCGCACAAATCGCCCGCCCGCAGCAGCCGTCTCGACCGTGGGTTTGTCGTCGCTCTGTCTGCCGGGCGCGCCTGGCTCTGCCCTTCGCTCTTCTCTCTGACTGCAGCTCTCCTCCCGCCATGGAGCCCCCGCCCGCGCCCGGCTCCTCCCCGGCGCCCTCCTCGCTCTCCTCCTCCTCCTCGCCCTCGCGCCAGCCAGACCTGGCCCGCGCCCTGGAGGACACCCATCTGGCCCCAGTCCCCTCTGCCTCTGTCGGCCCCCCCAACACCGCTTCATCTACTACCTCTGCTGTCTCTGCCGCCTCTGCTGCCTCCGCCGCCTCCACCACTTCTGCCGCCAAACCCAAGCCCAAGATGGCCAACCGCCTCACCCGCATGTTCTCCCAGACCCGGTCCGCCGCCCCCTCCGCCTCCGTCTCGCCCAGCAGGCCCGCCCAGGAGGCCCCTCGCTCCGACGGCGCGGACCTATCTACTTCTGTGATACCCCCCGACAAGGGCAAGGAGGAGAAAGGAAAGGAGCCCGCCCTGCCCCAGAAGCGCTTCGACCTCCTCCCCGACGGCTCGCACGTCCACACCCTCAAGTCCGCCCGCCGCCAGGAGAAGCTCTCCGACATGCTGCGCGACATGATCGGCGCCGGCAAGAAGAGGGACGACCACCAAGGACAGCCAGACGACCAACAACTCTCCCTCGTCTCCACCTGGGTCGACCAGCTCAAGGTCGAGCGCGAGAAGATGGCCGCCGAGAAGAAGGGCGGCCCCAACGCCACCGCCTCGCTCGTCGACAAGTACGGCAAATGCCACGAGGTCGTCGGCCGCGGCGCCTTCGGCATCGTCCGCATCGCCCACAAGATCGACCCCCTCGACTCCAAGACCGAGCACGTCTACGCCGTCAAGGAGTTCCGCCGCCGCCCCCAGGAGACCGTCAAGAAGTACCAGAAGCGCCTCACCTCCGAGTTCTGCATCTCCTCCTCCCTCCGCCACCCCAACATCATCCACACCCTCGACCTCATGCAGGACGCCAAGGGCGACTACTGCGAGGTCATGGAGTACTGCGCCGGCGGCGACCTCTACACCCTCATCCTCGCCGCCGGCAAGCTCGACGTCGGCGAGGCCGACTGCTACTTCAAGCAGCTCATGCGCGGCGTCGAGTACATGCACGAGATGGGCGTCGCCCACCGCGACCTCAAGCCCGAGAACCTGCTGCTCACCACGCATGGTGCGCTGAAGATCACCGACTTCGGCAACGGCGAGTGCTTCCGCATGGCCTGGGAGAAGGAGGCCCACATGACCGCCGGCCTGTGCGGCTCGGCCCCTTACATCGCGCCCGAGGAGTACGTCGACAAGGAGTTCGACCCGCGCGCCGTCGACCTGTGGGCCACCGGCGTCATCTACATGGCCATGCGGACTGGCCGGCATCTATGGCGCCAGGCCCAGAAGGACGAGGACGAGTTCTACGACCGATATCTTGAGGGGCGTCGCGACGAGGACGGCTACGCGCCGATCGAGACTTTGCATAGGGTACGCCCCTTACTTCTTTTGATTTGTTCCCCTCTACTATCTACTCTCTCTCTCTCTCTCTCTCTCTCCCTCTCTCTCTCTCTCTCTCTCTCTACAC